>BLBF01000039.1:23268638-23287980 GCA_015471245.1 Laticauda colubrina
CTCCTCCTCCTCCTCCTCCTCCTCCTCCTCCTCCTCCTCCTCCTCCTTCTTTTTAAGGCCAAACAACATTGACCAAGAATTTTCTCCCACTTTGTGACACATGCATGCAGTCTCCCTTAATGTATTGGCTACAGCCTGGTCTTCTTATCTCAGCTCCTTCTATAGTTGATGACAATCATTTTGTGCTCAAAGAAAACTGGGTATTGCCCTGTGTTTGTTTGTGAGCGTACACACCTTTAAATCAGTCTGAACTCTTGGCAACTGCCTGGACAAGCCCATGCACTTTTCTTTAAGCAGTATTTTTCTGAAGTTGTTTCCTGCTGTTGCTAATCTGGGGGCGGGGTGAGAGAGAGAATGAGAGAGGGAGGGAGGGAGGGGGAGAGAGAGAAAGACTGTGTATGTGTGAAGGGAATGAAAGAGAAAGAATGAAAGAAAGTCAGGGAGAAAGCGAGAGAAAGAAAGAGAGAAAAGGAAGAGAGAAACTGTGTGTGGAAAGAGAGAGACTGTGTAGAGAGAGAGGGAGAACAAGATGGAGAAAGAGAGAGATTGTGTGTGTGTAGAGAGTGAAAGAGAAAGAGTGGAGAAAGAGAGAGGGAGAAAGAGAGATATTGCATGTGCATAGAGAAAGAGGGCAAGAGAAAGACTGTCTAGAAAGAGAGACTGCGTGTGAAGAGGGAAAGAGAATAAGAATGAGAGAAAGAGAGAAGGACTGTTTGTGCTAGAGAGCGAGAGAAAGAGAGAGGGAGAAAGGGAGAGAAAGAGGGAGACAGGAAGAGAGAGAGAAATTATCTTTCTCTCTAACACAAGCACAGTCCTTCTCTCTCTTCCTCTTTTCTTCTTCTTCTAGAAAATCCATTCCTACTTCCACACCATTCCAAATTGTATAGCTAAAGGTGTGTAGAGATTTTCAGTCCTCCAGGTCATGATTGTCCCAAAGGTGTTTTTTTTCAGGAGGCAACTGGACTTCTTTGTTTTTTTTTCCTTTGGAAGACTTTTGAAATCTTCTGAAGATTTCCAGAGGAAAAATTGCAGACTACAGGAACCAGGAGCCTTACTCAGGTGATCCTGAGGACACAGATAAACCTCCAAGTGGCCTCAACAACCCTCTAAAAAGATGCAAATGACCAGCTGTATAATATATAATATGATATGATATAATAATATAATATAATATAATTCCTTCCACTCCCCACTACCCTGTGAGACTGAAGAAGCTTCTTGGATGAGAAGCAATACATTTTCAAAAGAGACAAACAAGGAAGTCCAATTGCCTCCTGAAAAAACATAGCCATGACCTGGATGACTGAGAATCTCTACAGACCCTTAACACCAAGCCACAACTTTCTGTTTTCCCAGAATAATATCAACTAGCCGTTTCTATAAAAACAACAACAACAACAACAACATATCAATCTAATTGGTAAAACCCAAAATCGAAACCTCATTTTTCAAGGGGCGTTGTTGTAACTTGGAAAGGTCACTGAATGGACCTATTGTAAGCTGAGGACTACACCTGTTTCATTTCCTACGAAGCCAGTAGGAACTGTGAGAAGGATTTTGGAGTCCTAATGGACAGTCATTTAAACATGAGCCAGCCGTGTGTGGCAGCAGCCAAAAAAGCTAACACAATCCTTGGTTGTATAAACAGGCACAGAAACAAAATCACATGAAGTATTAGAACCAATTTATAAAACCTTAGTAAGACCACACCTGAGATACCATATCTAGTTTTGGTCACCACATTACCAAAAAATGATGTTGAAACTTTGGAAAAAGTGCAAAAAAGAACAACCAAGATGATGAAAGGCCTGGGAGAGTAAACCATGTGAAGAACTCTTGCAGGGTTTGGGTATGGCTAGTCTAGAGAAAAGAAAGGATAACAGTCTTCCAGTATTTGAGGGGCTGCCACAAAAAAGGAGAGGTCAATTTATTTTCCAAAGCACCAGGGGGCAGGACAAGAAATAATAGATGGAAACTAACCAAGGAGAGAAGCAACCTGGAATTAAGGAGAAACTTCCTAACAGTGAGGACAATTATCCAGTGGAACAGAAGTTGCCTCCAGAAATTGTGGGTGCTTCATTACTGGAGGTTTTTAAGAATAGACTGGACAGCCCCTTGTCTGAAATGATATAGGGTCTCCTGCTTGAACAGGGGGCTGGACTAGAAGACCTCCAAGATCCCTTCCAGCTCTATTCTGAATTGAAAGCAGACCTTGGATTCCCAGTCCATTAGGCATTTATAAACCATTTTATAAAACAATTGTTTTTCCTCCCCAAGGATGAAAATCCAATTGAGGCGACTCGCTATAAATCCTTCAACATGTATTTCCTGGGATATTGCCGTACAAGTTAAAACTCTTTTGTTTCCGATGGCCTTTAGGGAATTGAAAAACAAGCCAGCTTTTGGAATAGCAGCAACTTGAACGTGTGAATGAAATTTTTTGACGGAGCCTCTCTTTTGAAAGTTTGCCTTGAAGGTTTGTGAGTGAATGCTTCAGGCAAGGAAATAATGCAAGGTGCTTTTGAAGTTTGGCAAGACACCCAGCTGAAGGGGTTGCAAAGTCCGCTTTGCCTGCTACTTATGGAGAAGCTGGAAGTAAAATAATAATAATAATTCTGGTTCACTTCCATTGTTAAAAGCAGGGAAGCTGGTTTTTCTTTTCTACAATCAGAGCCTTTGAACTGTGCTTTGGTTGCTAAATGCAAAACTCAAGCCAAAACAGGTGTGTGCTTTACCTGACAAAACAGTTGCATCAAACATGAAGGGAGGTGGTTGTTGTGGTTAAAGCTACCTGTCCAGGTTGACCTAGCACAATGTGGAATCCTATTTCTTATTACCTTATGGGCTTCTCTGATGTCACCTCCTCCTCCGTTGCTTCCTGACTCTCAAGATTAGAAAGAACCTCCATGCAGTGAATAGTTGAGGCACTCAGATGTCCACAGAAAGTATTGGTTGCTTTCAAGATTAAGAAGGACCCTTTCCACAACAATTCAATGATTGATTTTTTTTCTTTTTTCTTATTTAACATACAAGTAATACAAACATAGTACATATACATCTAAATACAAAAAAAAAACAGGAGAAAAAAATACAAATAGAAAGACATTACAGAGGGCAGTGAGCACAGCACAAAACATTGTGGGCTGTTCCCAGACACCACTAGATGACCTCGTTAGGACTTGCTGCCTTAGAAGAGTGAGGAAAATCCTCAGGTACAACTCACATCCCAGTCAGCACTTCTTCACTCTCCTACCATCAAGTAGGAGATAGAGAAGCATAGCCAACCGCATCAACAGGCTGAAGAACAGTTTTTACTTATGGGCTGCCAGACTTCTGAATGGAAAATAACTTCATGTCAACATAGTATGATAGACTTGTGGGGCTGGTGCATTGTGCAATAAGGTCACATGGTGTAATAAGATTGAGACTGGGTTAAGGACTTATGTCCTCATTGTAAGTTGTGTGTGTGTGTGGGGGGGTGCATGAAGGGAGGCTCAGCCAATCTCGTACACATGTTGTACTCTGACAATAAAAGTAATAATAATATTACAGTGAAACCCCACCCCTGGAGAACATTTTCCTCTCCTCATATTGTTCTTCTGTAACAATTTAAAGACATACAGTATATTCCAGTTGTGCCCTCATCCAGTGGTGGTATTCAATTTTTTTTACTACTGGTTCTGTGGGCGTGACTTGGTGGGTATGGTGTGGCAAGTATGGCAGGGGAAGGATACTGCAAAATCCCCATTCCCTTCCCACCCCACTAACCTGCTTTCCAGTTCTGTTCTCCTGTGCAGGGCAACAAAAGAAGACCCAGCCGATCAGCTGGGACTCGGGAGGCAGAGAAGAAATGGAGATGGGAACAGTCAGAGGTGGGATTTGCCAGTTCTCCAAACTACTCAACATTCCTGCTACCGGTTCTCCAGAACTGGTCAGAACCTGCTGAATACCACCTCTTCCTATGTTTTCACTTCAACGTGTTCCTTAAATTTAAAACACGTCTTGAGCTAAGGTTCTCTGGATGTGATTAAGCTAATGAATAACACCACACAGAGCCATATGGTTGCCTCTCCTTATTTAGAGATAAATATCTAAACCTCAAACTTTTGAGCGGTCACCTTTTGGTCTTAAGGTGAAAATATTAAGATGAATATTATAAAAATTCAACTCAGGGAGAAACCACAAGGAAGGAATTAATGCCATGATAAACAGCAATGGCTTATGAACTTGATTCAGGATCTCTTCCATAAACCTTAAGACACCTCTATCTGTCTCTTTTTCCCTCCTGGTCATTATTAGTCATGTATGGGACAGGCTAAGAAAAGGAACAAAAACTGGTGACTCCCAACCTATAAAAGATTATTCAGTTGCTTGGAAACTGGGTGAATGGTTAATTGCAAATGCATGTTTGTCATTATATTTTTTAATGTCTTCAGATCTCCTCCTTTATATGTTCTTTGGATGGAAGAACCAGAAAGTTCAGAAAACTAAAGTAAAGTAGAGAATAAGAGGAGAGGAGAGGAGAGGAGAAAAGACAGGAGAAGAGACTAATGGAATGAAGAAGAGAATTAGAACAGAACAGAATAAAATAGAAGGAATGAAGAATAGAACAGAACAGAACAGAACAGAACAACAGAACAGAATAGAAGGAAAGGACCACAGAGGTCTTCTAGTCCAGCCCCATGCTCAAGCAGGAGACTCTATACCATTTCAAATAAATGATTGTCCAGTCTCTTTTTGAAAGCCTCCAGTGATGGAGCATCCACAACTTCTGAAGGCAAACTGTTCCATTAGTTAATTGCTCTCACCATTAGGAAGTTTCTCCTTAGTTCTAGGTTGCTTCTCTCCTTGGTTAGTTTCCATCTATTGGTTCTTGTCTTAGCCTTCTGGTGCTTTGAAAAATAGTTTGATCTCCTGGTTTTTGTAGGAACTTCTTCCAGCAAGAGGCAAAAGACCAGATATTTGTTCACTCAACAGTGTTTTCCTTGACAACAAACCTCACCAAAGGACTTGGCTTCTTTATGAGTATGAGTGCAAATTTTGATTCTGGAATAGTGCAACCAATGTTAATATATTGTCCTCTTTCCCTTCTTATTGTAGGATTGGAAACTGTGTGGGATTTATTTGCACCCCTGCTATTGGTGGATGACATCTTAATCTGTGTAGGAGAAGGATTTTGTCCGGCTTTTCAATATGACCTCATGGAATCATGCCTCTTTGGGATTCTGATGGCAAAATAACCCACCCATGAAATTGCCATTATGTCATTCAAGGAGGCTGATCCAGATATCGCAGCCTTTTTAATTGGCATCAACCTGGGACAGTACTTTTTAAACTTCAGGGACTTTGGCTACCACACTTTGCAAGAGTGCGTGGGAATAAATGAAAGCGTTCTTCAACACATTGGAATATCACCTACGGGCCACCGTAGACGAATCCTCAAACACTTGGAGGCCATGTTTACCAAAATGCCAGAAACTTCTACATCTGGTCAAAGCTGCTCTCCCAAGCATCTCCTTGATCCCAAACAGAAGGAAGCAGGTGGAGGGCCATCTGATGGACACACCAATGAAGCTTGCATCAGCAACCTTGAAAGAAATCCCCACAATACAACTCACATCTTGTTGGGAAACAGAGCTAGTTCAATTTTGGATGTAGACTCTTTGGACATGTTTGATCCAAATATTTTGGCAGATCCCACCACGGTGCCACCAAACTCAATGAAAAACATGATGTCAGAGAAGAAACCTTTCATGGATGATGATTATCTGAAGAAAGGAGAGCCAGAAAGCTTGGAGGTTCAACTTAATGCCGCTCCCAATGATGGATTTCTGTCTTCTGCTTTCTCTCCTGCTGAAAAGAAAACCAGTGAGATGGAACATACACTGTTAGCAGGATTGGGCAGTTTGCTCAATGATCCGCAGGAGACGCCGTTCTTTGAGTTCAAAGGTGAAATGGTGGAAAATGATCTGTATTGCACCCAAAGTCCATCAAGAGTAGTTGCCAGGCCAACACGATCTTTCATGTTGCGGCACCGACCTGTTCCAGAAATCCCAGGTGTTTCCTCAGAGGCAACTTCAAACAGGTAAACTTTCCACGTTGCTAAATGTTAAGTTGTGTGTGGCATTTTGTAAATGTTGCCTACATTTCACCTGTAGCGTTTCCAAAAGACACACAAGTTGATCAGGCAAGGTGGGCTTTGTTTTGCAAGGTTGCTTCCCATTTCTTCTAGCAGAGCCACCTTGTAGAAAAGTCATCTTGCAGAAGAGATGGGCAGGACGAGCATTTAAAAAATAAATTTTGGGACTTAGTGAGGGCTGAAGTCAAACATAAGGTAAAGGTAAAGGTTACCCTTGCACATACGTGCTAGTCATTCCCACCATCTAGGGGGCGATGCTCATCTTTGCTACAAAGCCGAAGAGCCAGCGCTGTCCAAAGACGTCTCTGTGGTCATGTGGCCGGCATGATTAAACACTGAAGGCACACAGAACGCTACTACCTTCCCACCAAAGTGGTCCCTATTTTTCTGCTTGCATTTTTTACATGCTTTTGAACTGCTGGGTTGGCAGAAGCTGGGACAAGCAACGGGAGCTCACTCTGTGACACGGCGCTAGGGATTCAAACTGCCAAACCACCCGACCTTTCTGATTGACAAGCTCAGTGTCTTAGCTACTGAACCACCGTGTCCCTCAAACATGAGTTGGACTAAAAGGAAGGGTGGGTGGCCTATAAACAGAAAAATAGAAAGATTTTTTGATGAATAAATAACACTCAATGTTCAGCTAGATTAGTCTTGGTGAACCTTTTTGGCACCGAGTACTGAATCAAGAGTGTGTGTGCCCATGTGAGGGAATGCTGGAAACCAGAAGAGCAGCTCCCCGGAGTGCACATGCACTCTGGCCACCTGGTCTTTTGGTTTCTGGCGCACATGTGCATGTGCAAAGACCAGCTGGCCACGTGTATGTGCACCCTGGAAACTGGAAGAGCAACGGGCAATAGCTGGCATGCCTGGAGAGATGGCTCTGGGTGCTACTTCCGGCACACATGCCATAGGTTTGCCATCACAGAGCTAAATATTTCTAGAGAGGTCATCTTCAGACCAGGATTTCATAGTTGGCCTGAAGATTTTGAAATCTTCTCAGGGATTGTGATGACCCAGAGTGGGATACAAAAGCAACAAAGTCACAAAAACAGGTAAAGTCTCTTTAATTCCTTCAACTTGGCTTCAAAGCTCCAATTATCATTGACAGGAGAAAAAACTCCCCCACAAACAGTTGCAAAAAGGAAGAAATGCCATTCAAACTCAAAATACATATAAATTATGAATAGGAAAAAACAACACAAACCACACTGAAGCAATTAGTGAGACAAAGCAGGATAAGGGCTTGAAGACGTCCACAGATATCGAAATACTGGCAAGGACGCCAAAACTTAGATAAGAACTGAAAGACTAGAATTATTTCATGCTTTGCTTCCAGCACTGGCTCATGCGTACTTTGTCCTTTTAAACAGTCTTCACAGCTGCAGCCCATGAAGGGAACCAGGGCCCTTTCCTCCCCCGTAAACCATGCAACTCATGTTGCTCCCTTATCCATTCCTCCCTGTGTGCCCTAGGATGAAAAGGGGGTGAGCCTGGGTCTTCCTCTGAATGCCCTGCTGGCCTGTGCCCTTCCCCAGTTTCCTTCATAACCTCCGGAGCCACACTCCCACTCCCTGATGGCTGTTCCTCCTCTCTCTTGGGGTCAGAGTCTAACAGGAACATGGCAGGGATGTTACCAAGTTAATTATAGCCCCCCAGGACACTAATGTTATTATGAAAAGTTTCTGTTTCAAATGTTAAATGATATTATTAAACATACAGGTAGCCTTTGGCTTACGAGCCCAAAATTTCCGCTGCTAAGCAAGATAGCCATTAAGTGAGTTTCACCTTATTTTATGACCGTTCGGGCCACAATGACGAAGTTAAATGAATCTGGCTTCCTCACTGACTTTGCTTGTCAGAAGGTCGCAAAAGTGGGGAAAACCACATGACCTGGGGACACTGCAATGGTCATAAACACAAGTCAGTAGACGAGGTCTGCATTTTGATCATGTCACCATGGAAATGCTGCAAGGGTCGTAAGTGTGAAAAACAGCTGTAAGTTACCTTTTTTCAATGCCGTTGTAGTTTTGAATGGTCACTAAACGAACTGTTGTGAGAGGAATGTTTTCTTGTTAAGACCGTCATTGATTAGATGTAGAGACATACAGCTCTGAATTTATCGGCTTCTGGCTGACAGCTTTTTTGACTCTTCTTGAATCCCATATAAAAAGTTAGCACCCACCCCTCTCCAAGAAGAATGAAATATTTTGAGAAATATTAAAAAGGCAGAAGACATTTGCACAAATGTGGAGAACTTCCAATACCCCTAGTGAAGAACTAATGCAACCAAAAATAATGGAAAGTGCTGAAATGAATATGCTTACATTGAAATTGAAAGAGAAAGAAGACTCTGAATATTTTTTAATTTGGCACAAATGGTACAATTGGATAACAAATAGAAATAAGACGTGAAAATTAATGTATAAGAGACCTCAAGAAAATGAATAGTAGATATGTAGAATATATAAGAATATAATTATGGATAAAGATATTAATTAGTGAATGTAAATGTAATGTGTTAAGGTGTACAAGATAAAACTTTGTATAGATGTCAAAAATGCTGTTGAAAATATGATTGAGTTGTAATAATGGAAATATAATAAACACAAACACTCACCCACACACCCACATCCACACCCACATACCCCACACCCACACCCACACCCACATATATATGGTATTCAGCTTTGTTCGGGTATTTTCTAAGATGTGAGAAAATACCCAAACAAAATTGAATACCATACATATAAATACCTGTGAAAACATAAGAAAATACACACAAAACACACACACACACACACACACATATGCAGAAGATTCTATTTCCCTGCATGAGAAATGGAGAAACATGTTTTCTTAGAGGGAGAAAGCATCCTCCAACTTACTTAATAGCACACAGCAAATGTCAGCATTTAAGAGATAAGGCTTTATGTCAGCATTCCAACTAACCAACTCCAACCCAATAAACTCCGAGACAAACAATTCCTCAAAGTTCCATTTTATTAAGAGTTGTCATATTGGCACATCTGGGAAAAGCTGAATCTGAGACTTCTGGGTTTTCCCTTCCCAAAAGAAAAATCCAATCTCCATCCCTTGCACCCACCAGTCTATCGCATGGCCCAATCAAATCTTTGTCCCAACTGGAGACATCCCTCCAGTTGCTCCCCTCCAGGTGCAGAGTAAAATGTCTAAGAAAGAATGTAGATGAATCTTATCTTATACTATGAAATCCCCCCTCCTAAATTCCCAGGCACTGAATGTGGCAGCCTCGAAGCTTCCAAGTAAAAGATGGCTTCCAAAAGATGGCTTCCAAGTAAAAGATGGCTTCCACTCTACTCATAGGCAAACATTCCCTGCAGCGAGATCTGAACCAAAGTAGGATTAGTCCTCAGCCACAATAGGAATTGCTCCGCAAGACCCTTCATTGTGTCAGCCCAAATTTCAACCAAACCTAGCTCAGACAAACTCCTAGGATTTGTACATGGCCCCACGGGAATCTGACAACAGCCAATATAATACATGTTCTTGCACAGGAACAGGAAGTTCAGGTGCAAAGTCCAAGAGAAGGTATAAATAACCCTCACTCTCAACTCCATGTGGTCAGCGGCCCAAGACCTCAAACCCATGTGGTCCTGTTCATGAATAAACCATCTTTCCAATCAGCCTCCATGTTTCCAGTGTCTTTCTCCTTGCTTGAAACTGAACCAGATGGATATTTCCTTCAACACCCAAAAGTGACAGAATATGTAGCAGCAGCAATAAAGGGCACTGAGAACGGAAGAGAATTATCATTTCTCACCTCGGGTGCAATGCATTTTCATTTAGTATTGATTTGCATGATATTATGTAAATTGTACCAGAGAGATGCTAATTCTATGAAAAATCTGTGCTAATGGGCCAGGTGATAGCTTCATACGTTGACTTGGATGGGCTGTGCCCTCATATAAGGATATCATTTTTTAAAAAAAATGCCAGCTAAGGTATTTAAGAACTGCTAACACCATAAAATTGCAATAAGGTATTAGCAACAAGTTAAGGAGAAGTTGCACCAGATGAACACCTGGTAGGAAACTATTAGGGAATTCCATAGTTGTAAACAAGACTTCTCCAGCTTTGCTTCTCTTGTAGGGATAGTGTCAGTAACCCAGTTAAAAATACTTCATTGCTGATTTGAGATTAGCATACTTGGAAGGGACTTTATAGGTCATCTAGTCCAACCCCCCCACGATAGCAGGAGACCCTACACCATTTATGACAGATGGCAGTCCAATCTCTTCTTGCAAGTCTCAAGTGATGATGCTTCCACAACTTCTGAGGGCAAGCTGTTCCATTGGTTGATTGTTCTCACTGTCAGAAAGTTTCTCCTTATTTCCAGATTAAATTTCTCCTTGTTCAGTTTCCATCCATTATTCTTTGTCTGGCCTTCGTGGACTTTGGCAAATAGCTTGACCCCTTCCTCCTCTCTGTGGCAGCCCCTCAAATATTGGAAGACTGCTCTCCTGCCTCCCCTGGTCCTTCTCTTCACTAGACTAGCCAGGCCCAGTTCCTGCAACCATAATAATAAATGCATATTCATAAAAATTAAAATCCAGATTTGGAATACCAAGTGCAATAGTACATAATAAACTAGATTATCATGGGTAAGGCACGGAAGGAGTTATTTCCAAACTTGTAAGCTATTTAGAAATATTGTGCTGGTTCAGCTGGAATCACACATCAGCATTAAGTATGAAATATTTCCAGCATCTACAGGTAGTCTTTGACTTAACAACCATTTGTTTAGTGAAACCGCATTGCTAACTTAACAACTGCAGTGATTCACTTAACAATAGTGGCCAGAAAGTCATAAAATGGGGCCAAACTCACACAACAATTGTCTCACTTAGCAATGGAAATGTTGAGTGTTGGGCTCTGAGTTGACCCAGCGCCCATCAGCTCCGAATATGCCTTGCAGCAAGTCAGCTGGCCATGTCACCTAATCTCTGCTGCTGCCAGATCTGTATTTCTGCTTGTGTGCTGGTAGATGGCTTTGGAATGACTCAGCAGAGCTGAGGATGGATTCTGCAACAACTGTGGGGCTGTTGGAACTGGCTCTTTATTGATGTGGTGCATATTGTTAAAGGGGGTTGGGGCACATATAGGTGGTAATTAGGACTTAGGTTAAAACATGGTGAAAGTGGCACCAGGTGAGGATCAGTTAATGAGGGTCAGAATAGGGTAGGGATGTAAATATATTATAGGGTTAATAGCATTTAGGGATAATGGGTTAGGCATGGTCAGAATTAGAACTGGTATAGGCCTGAGTGTGGTGGACTGTGTTTCATGATAATGGTGATAAAAGGAAAGGGAGCAAATTCAAATCCAATTCTAACCTTGCCTGACTTTTAGCCATTCTTGCCTGATTAGAGTGTTGTTGTTTGATGCTGTTGAATAAATATATTGAATAAACCATCATTGTCCTAAAGAGGAGCTGCGGTTTGGATTGATTTAAAGACAAATCTTCAATGCTCAAGGACTGGCTGAGAAATGAACGCATTAGTGGTCGCACGTCAAGAACTAGCCATATAGCCTAGTTCTAGATTAGTCTTACACAATGAAGATGCCTACCAAACATGTGGTTTCAATCATCCAGGATTCTGCAACCAACTTTACCATTGTTGGAAATTCTGGAACACAAGAGGAAAAAGTGATTCATGCATTCTAGGAAAGCTGAGGCCATGACCAAGTTTGGCAATTTGTAAATGACTTCATCATGACGTGGGTTACATTTAACAAAATGAAGCTGAAATACACACTGTTGGAAAATTGTAGCTGTGATGACAATAGAAAGGTGGGGGAAGAATCAGGGTTTTGGGAGGAAATTAGGGAAATGATTGGGTCCTTGGTCAGTCAACAGGAGTGTTGATTTTCCAGCAGCTTCTGAAATACTTAGGAGGCAAGAGTTTGGTGGCACAACACACAACAGCCAATTGCCAACCATCAGTATACCAATCAACCAATAGAACATAGATTAATAGAGTTGGAAGGAACCTTGGAGGTCTTCTAGTCCAATTCCCAGATCCAGAAAGAGACCCTATATCATTTCAGACAAAAGATTGTCCAGTCTCTTTTTGAAAGCCTCCAGTGATGGAGCATCCACAACTTCCAAAGACAACTTCTGTTCCATTGATTAATTGTTCTTCTTGTCAGGAAATTCCTCCTTATTTCCAGATTGGATTCCCTCTGATGAGCCTCCACCCATTGCTTCCTGTCTCCTGCTTGGGCGGGGGGTTGGATTAGATGACCTACAAAGCTGGGGTGGGCTTCTGGGGGCTCACAGGGGCTTGGGAGAGCCCCTAGCTAAGACTCTGTGGGGCTCAGAGAGCCCCCAATAACCTCAGAAAGACAAGCAGCAAGGGAATGCTCTTAATAGGCTTAATTGAACTTCTGGGCGTTCAGCCAGGAACATTTCACACCTTCTAAAAATGTTGTAAACCACTCCACATTTGCGTGGGAACCTTTGAGAAAATCAGATAACATAGCCACTAGTATCAGAGGGGATTAATTCCCAAATAATAAGAATTATGTAACTCACCAGAAACTCCACTAAGACTCCAAGATCTCTCTCACAGCTACTGCTATTAAACCTGGTTTCACCGAGTCTTTTATTTAAGTGTTAAGCGCGTGGAATAATAAACAACTTTTTGGTATATCTTTTTTTTAGGTAATTAGGGCAAAGAAGCAACGTCGAGTTGGCCACACCCGCCCATTCACATGACCACCTAGCCATGCCCACCTCACATTATCACCCAATCACATGGCCACCTAGCCATGCCCACCCAGTCAGTCATTAGGGGCAGAGAGCCCCTTGCTAAAAAATGTGAAGCCTACCCCTGCCTACAAGGTCACTTCCAACTCTGTTAATTTGTTTAAATTCAGTTCAGTTTCTATTTGCAGTGTTCTTCTGTTTATAAAGGGTTTGTGATGGGTCAGGTGTGAGTCATCAGTTTGTCTTGTGATGGGTTGTGATAAGGAGGTTACATCAGATTAGGGCAGGGATCTGCAACCTTAAACCATTTGAGGTTTAAGAGCCATTTGGACCCATTTCCCATAGAAAAGAAAACACTGGGAGCCAATAATTTAACAACTGGTGTGACTAGTTGGGCGGGGCCAACTCAACATCACTCACTCTCATCCACTTGCCTCCTGATCTGGAATATGGAATGAGTCTCCATCCCCCACTATCATCCTTACCTTTTCAGACCAGGCGAGGAGTGATGGGGAGGGAGGGGATGGGTGCACGGCCAGCCAGTGGTGAGATCAGCTGACAGGGAGTTGCAACAGAAGGCTGAAAGAGCCTCATGTGGCTTCAGAGCCGCAGGTTGCAGACCCTTGGGTTAGGATCATTGGGACAGGAACTTAAGGGAGTGGGTTTTCAAGTGTTGGTTGAGGGTCAGTGCCAACTCTGGTTGGCTATGTGGTTGATTTGGATTCTGAGGGATTCATAGGTTGGTTGTAAGTTGATGTGTCTGTTGATTATATTGCTTGTGGAGTGCCAGGCTTCAATGAACTCAAGAGCATGGCGTGTGGTAGTGTGGTCAATAATTTTTGTGTTGTTCCAATCAAACTGGTGTTGTACGGTGTTGGTGTGGGTGGGGATTAAGGTCTATGGAGATTCTCAGTCTTCCAGGTCATGGTTGTCTCAAAGGTGCTTTTTCAAGAGGCAACTGGACTTTCTGGTTTTTTTTTGAAGATGCTTCACTTCTCATCCAAGAAGCTTCGTCATCTCTGACTGGATGGTGGGGAATGGAGGGATTTATATACTCCTTGCAGATAGCTGGTCATTTGCATCCTTTTTGAGAGCCGTTGAGGTCACCTGGAGGTTTATATGTGTCCTCAGGGTCACTGAAGTGTTGCAAACAGGTGTAGAGCTTTCTTGGAACTGCTGAAAGGACTGTGTTGTAGACTAGAGATAGATGATGTTGTATACCTCCCCGTCTGTTGAAAGAGAGCTGTTCAATTTTGACATCGATGGCCTCTTTGACCCATCTTTCAAACCAGTGATCCTCTCTGCCCAAAATGTGGATTTTGCTGTCTTCAAAAGAGCGGCCTTGGTCTTTCAAGTGCAGATGGACTGCTGAATGTAGTTCCTGATGGGTTTGTAGAGATTAAGGACTTGAGATTGTGGCATTGACTGCCAGCCAGTGTTCGTGGAGCCTGATTTTCAGTTTAACTCCACAGAAGATGATGTTACCTAGCCTGGTAGCAAAATGTTCAGAAACCAACCCAGTAGCTTGTAGCTTGTAGAACAATCCTTCATCATCTACCTACACTCAAGCTACAGGTATTCATCACTATTGCAGAGAGAAGTTCCATGGTGATGGGCTCCAGCACGAGTCCAAAAGCTCAGAAGATTAAACTCTAGTCCCAGTGACTGACCCAGATTACATCTTGCAGTCAGGGCTTTCTTTACATTGTCCTGTTGTTGGTGCGCTCATGAGCTAATAAGCAAGTGAATCACTCTAACTCAATGAAATAAAGGTAAAGGTAAAGTTTTCCCTCACACATATGTGCTAGTCGTTTCTGGCTCTAGGGGGGAGTGCACATCTCCATTACAAAGTCGAAGAGCCAGAGCTGTCCGAAGATGTCTCCATGGTCATGTGATCAGCAGGACTAAAGGCCTTCAAAGGTACATGGAACGCTGTTCCTTTCCCACCAAAGGGGTCCCTATTTTTCTACTTGCCTTTTTTACATGCTTTTGAACTACTAGGTTGGCAGAAACTGGGACAAGTAACAGGAGCTCACTCCGTTACGCAGCGCTAGGGGTTTGAACCGTCAAACTGCCGATCTTTTTGATCAACACTGAGCCACCGCTTCCCTTAGTGAAATAGAACAATTCCCTAATTTCTATTGAGTATTGGGTGTTTTTGATTACACAGATTGCAAAATGTGGGATGAAGAAGCAAGTCTGAGCTCGTCAATCACCCCCATCTCCTTCTCTGTCTCCTCCTCCTCCTCCTCCTCCTCCTCCTCCTCCTCCTCCTCCTCCTCCTCCTCCTCCTCCTCCTCCTCCTCCTCCTCCTCCTCCTCCTCCCATCACCCTATTTTAAAAAGAGAAATAGAAGGGGAAGTTTTGAAAAGAGAGAAAACAGATAGGTCCGATAGATTTCCCAATATTTTGATCTTGTCTCAGGAAAGATGATGAGTTTGACTTGATTACACTGGGCTTTCCTTTTCTGGTGAGTTGAACAGAATGTCATCTATTTAGAAATTGACAAGGCTTTGAATAGGATTTGAACAAAGGAATATTTGCATTATAGGAGATTTTAATTCTATTGCCGATTATCAGAAAGATCATAGCAGAGAGGGGAAGAATAAAAAAGGGAAAAGAGATTTCCCTAAGATATGTAAGGAAATGAGAGAATTAAATTTGGTTGATTTATGGAGGCAACTATACCCAGAAAAAAAAAATTTTATTCAAATCCACATCAGACATGGACACGAATTGATATGGCATGGATGAATGGGGAAATAGCAAATGAAATAAAAGAAATTGAAATACTACTGAATGAATGGGCAGATCACAATCCAATTCAGATAATATGGAAAGGTAGGAAGAAACCAAAGAAAAGATGGACTTTAAATACCCAATAATTAAGAGAAAAGGATTATACTGATAAAATTAATGAGGAATTAAATTATTTTTTAAAGGAGAATAATAATGGCGTAACTACGAAACAAAACATCTGGGATACAATGAAGGCGGTAATAAGAGGCATAACAATTTCTTATAATTCTAAGAGGAATAAAGAAAAATATGCCCAACAAAATAAACTACAACAAATTAAGGAACTAGAAATGCTACTACAGAAGACCCAAAAAAACCCAACATGACAAAACCAGATAATAATAACAAAACACAAATTGAACTTAATCGAACAAGAGAAGCTGATTATAAATTTGAAGATGACAAAACAATCTTACTTTGAGAATGCCAATAAGCCAGGAAGATGGTTAGCTTACAAATTAAAAAAAAAGAAAGAAAAGAGATTGATATATCAATTAATAGATGGTAACGGTGATATACAACAAGAGATAGGGGGAAAAAAAGAAATTGTACATAAATACTATGAAGAGTTATATAAAAAGGAAGAAATAAATGAGGATAGAATCAGAAATTATTTAGATGAAATTAAAGATAAAGAAATTGAAGAAGAAATGATAGAAACACTTAATAAAGATATATCATGGTCTGAACTGAAATTGGCAATAGAGAACCAAAAAAACAACAAAGCCCCGGGTCCTGACGGAATCCCAGGAGAGTTATATAAAATAATTGCAGAACAGATTGGACCATTATTTTGGAAATTTTTAAAGAAGTATTATTGGCAGCTAAGATGCCGGACTCATGGAGGGAAGCACTGATTTCATTGATCCCGAAGGAGGATTTTGATCCCAGATACATTAGCAATTATAGACAGATTTCACTATTAAATACCGATTACAAAATATTTACCTCCATTATAGCTAATAGACTTAAAAGAATATTAAATTTATATATACATGAAGATCAAAATGGATTTCTCCCGACTAGACAGATTAGCAGTAACTGAAGAACAGTATTAGATATTTTAGAATTTTATGAAGCCCACCCTGAGAAACAGATTGCACTTATGTTTTTAGACGCTGAAAAGGCCTTTGATAATTTAAATTGGCAATTCTTAATACAAAAATATATATAATATGAAATTAGGCACCAAATTTGAAAATATTATAACAACTATTTATGACACACAACAGGCCAATATTATAGTAAATGGGGAATATACTTGTCCAATAAAAATAGAAAAAGGAGTTAGACAAGGCTGCCCGCTCTCGCCCCTGCTCTTCATATTCGCATTAGAAACATTACTAATTAAGATTAGACAAAATCCAGAGATAAAAGGATTAAAGATTAAATCAGAAGAATACAAATCACAAGCATTTGCTGATGATTTGGTTTTTTTCATTGAAGATCCAATTGAAAGAGAACAAAAATTTATTAAAGAAATAGAACAATTTGGAGTGGTAGCAGGACTTAAAATTAATAGGAAAAAAACAAAATTAATGACTAAAAACTTAACAGAAAAGCAGAAAAAAGAACTAGAAGAAATTATGGGAATACAAGTGACAAAGAAAGTTAAATGTTTAGGAATATGGTTGACAGCACATTGTAAGGCGCTTAAAGAAAACTACTACGATAAATTGATGCTTCAGGTAAAGAAGGATCTAGAATTATGGGGCAAATTACAACTTTCACTATTGGGAAAGATTGCTACCATTAAAATGAATATCCTCCCAAAATTTTTATATCTATTTCAGATGATTCCAGTTAAATTACAGAAGAAATTTTTCGAAGAACTCAATAAAATTATTGCTAAATTTATTTGGCAAGGGAAAAAACCCAGAATCAGTGAGGCAGAAGAACAGCTGGAGCTGTTCCCAGTGTGCTCTTGCACAGAGCTGTCAGGAGAAGGGAACAGCTAAGGATCAAGGGTTGACTTGGGAGTAAAGGCACAGGTGGATGTTGAATGGCCCCTCCCATAGGGAATGAAGAGGAGCGAAAGGGGAGTGGTGTCTGCAGGAGACAAGTAGTTCAATTCACTGGGGTGAAGATCTGTTCCTGATTTCTTGCCAAGTAATTGCTGCTACAGCATGGCGTTTGGAAATATTGGTCTGGCAGTTCTCCCAGCCTGATAAAGATCAATAGTTGTGAAATCGCTTGAAAGACTGTTTGCCGGGATATTGCTGGAGAGGAATTCACTTTAAATTAAATAAAAGGGATTTTATCAGGATGAAGAGTCTGCTTCATGGTCTTGGGAAGCCTAGGTCAGAACAATGAGCTTCCACCCATTGCTTGTTGCCCTGCCTTCAGGTATTTTGGAGAATAAGTCAATGCCATCTTTTCTGTTCTAGGAATGGTGCCTATGCCACAATTGTCCAACAGTGGTCTTAATTTCACCAAAGGGTCAAAGAGCTTCATTAAAGATGTTGATGCCTGAAGCTGTAACTCTGTAAACTGTAGATAACAGGTACCTTACAAATATAAATTTGTTCTAATATATAATTTTTCCCTTTTGATGTTGTTCCAGCTCTCTGCATGAACGAAGAAGCATGAATGGTTTAAGTATCCATTGTTCTGAGAATTGTACTTCAGATAATCGTGAGTAAAATTTTGTGACTAATTGTAATTCACACTCGCCATGTGATCACAAGCATCTTATTTGGGAGGAATTTACAACGTTGAAAGGCTGTAATTATAAAGAAAGGGTTTTATACATGCAAAAGTGGAACATCTCATTATGTTCTTTTTTAAAAAGAAGGAAGTAATGTTTAGCACAGATCTGGCCGAGATATGAAACCATGATTAGGACCATTTTCAGGATTAGAAAGGGTAGATTGTGGTGATGGATTTACACCAATCCTTTCTTCATTGGAATGCTAATGCATTTTCTTGCAGGGGAAATGTGTAAATTTTGCTTTTCCACGCTAGAAAAGAATATATTCAGCTCTGGGTTGAACTGTGGGGTCCTTGGTGCTCTCTGAGCTTGGTGGGTTTCGTGCAGATGTTTCATGACCCAACTAAGCAATATCATCAGTGCTTTGTTGTTGTTCTTCTTGTTGTTGTTAGTTGTGAAGTCGTGTCCGACCCATCACGACCCCATGGACAATGTTTCTTCAGGCCTTCCTGTCCTCCATCATCTTCTGGAGTCCATTTAAACTCATGCCTACTGCTCCAGTGACTCCATCCATCCACCTCATTCTCTGCCATTCCCTTTTTCTTCTTTTGCCCTCCATCATTCCCAGCATTCGGCTCTTCTCCAGGGAGTCCTTTCTTCTCATCAGGCCAAATCATCCGTGCTAGAAGTTATATGCTCGTCTACTAATGAAACATCTGCAATAAAACAGCCAAGCTCAGAGAATAAAAAAGGACTCCACAATTCTTCTTCTTCTTCTTCTTCTTCTTCTTCTTCTTCTTCTTCTTCTTCTTCTTCTTCTTCTTCTTCTTCTTCTTCTTCTTCTTCTTCTTCTTCTTCTTCTTCTTCTCCTTCTCCTTCTCCTTCTCCTTCTCCTTCTCCTTCTCCTTCTCCTTCTCCTTCTCCTTCTCCTTCTCCTTCTTCTTCCTCCTCCTCCTCCTCCTCCTCCTCCTCCTCCTCCTCCTCCTCCTCCTCCTCCTCCATC
>BLBF01000039.1:23289396-23300505 GCA_015471245.1 Laticauda colubrina
TATCCTATCCTATCCTATCCTATCCTATCCTATCCTATCCTATCCTACTATTCCCATTTCCATTCCCATTCTCTATTATGTTCTGTTCTGTTCCGTTCCGTGCCATCCCATCCCATTCCACCCCACCTCAACCTTTCCCATCCCATCCCACCCCACCTCAACCTATCCCATCCCATCCCATCAGTTCTATTAATTAAAATTATGTCTGACCTTCCACCAGAGAGGACAGGCATTAAGAAGAAGTAATAGCCCTCTACTTCCTTTTGTGAGGGCTTAATGGAGTGGCTCAGCTATCTGGATGAACCTTTGACTTCAGTTGTACTCACACATGTTTAGACACATTTGTTATCTCATCAAATGGTCTAGTTGTCAGTTTGTGAAAAACCGTGAAAAGCTTTTCTCACTTTTTCCTTAGTTCGGAAACTTTGATACTTTAGAGGTGGTAGGTTATTTTTATTTTAATTTTTTTAAAAAAGAGTTGGGAATTCTTTTAGAGTTGTCAGTTTGAAAATTTGAGGGGAGAATCTAAACTTTCCGTTGTTGAGCGAGACACTTGTGAAGGGAGTTTTGCCCTGTTGTAAGACCTTTCTTGCCACTGTGGTTAAGTGAATCATGGCAATTATTAAATTAGTCACATGGTTGTTAAGTGAAATCAGGCTCCCCCCATTGTGAGTTTGCTTGTCTGATGGTCGCAAAACAGGATCATGTGACCCCCAATACACTACAACTGTCATAAGTATGAGTCAGTAGCCAGATCTCTGAATTTTGATTGTACGACCGTTGGGGACGCCACAAGGGTCATACGTGTGAAAAATGGTAGTAAGTCCCTTTTCTCAGTGCCGTTATAACTTTGAGTAGTTACTAAAAGAACTGTTGTAAGCCGAGGGCCTGTAAGTGGGAGGGAAGGAGAAAACCTAGTGGTTGAAATTATGCAATACATGGACCTCCCATTTTGGGGTGTCAAACTCAAGGCCCAGTGCAAAGAAAGATCAGTCCAACGTAGCTGTGATGACCCGGAGTGTAACACAAATGTAATAAAATCTAAAACGTAAATAAATGTCCTTTAATGCCTCCAACTTGGTCCCACTGTTCAATAATTCTCAACTGGAGATTAAATTTATTCAAAAATAGTCTTCAAAAGAAAGCAATACAGTCCAAACTCAATAAGCAGATGAAGGTGAAATAAAAAACCAAAACAAACTACAATGAAGGAATTTCCTCAATGGACCAGGATAAATAATTACCAACTTCAAGGAGATAACAAGGCACAGTCTATTGGAAGGACACCAACCAAGATAACTTCAGCCCAAAATAAAACATGCTTTGCTTCTAGCAATGCTGTATTTTAACCATCTCTCTTATATGCTATTCTCCCCAGCTGCAGTCAATGAGGGGGATCGTGGCCGCTTTTTCTCTCATAAGCCAAGTTGTTGCCTTCTGTGTTCCTCCCTGCATGTCCTAGGATGAAGAGGGATGGGCCTGATTCTTCCTTTGACTGCCCAGCCTGCCTCTGTCCTTCCTCAGCCTCCTCCACAACTTCCAGAGACACAACTCCACTTCCTGTCGGCTGTTCCTCCTCTCCCTTGTTAGTCCAACTCTAACAAGGGCATGATAGTAGCTTCAGCCCAGTCTACACAGTGCGAAGAGGAACATGCCAGCAGTTTGGGGAATGGTGTCAAGTTGGCTATGTCTACCCAGCTGGCCATGCCCACTCAGCCGGCCACACCCAGCCAGGCCCCCGAGGTCAAGCACAGCCTTGATGCGGTCCTCAATGAAATTGAGCTTGATACCCCTGTCCTACCGTGTTTCTCTGAAAACACAACCCACCCCGAATAATAAGGTCAACCCTAACTTCCAAGGAGTTGGGCCTAGTATTACCCCTACCCCAAAAATAAGCCCAGGAGGAGGGGTGTGGCCAGCACAAGTGGTGGCACAGGTATGGGGGTGTGTGGCAACTGTGTGGGGCTGCAGCTGCAACCAGCTGGTCCCCTTGGGGCAGCACAAATATCGCTTTTGCCCTTCTCTTTGTGGTCACAAGACTTCTGCTGGCTGGGCCACTTCTGAGAAGCCAGCAGCTCTGCGGCCAGCTGCTTTGCTTTCCCCTTCTTTATGGGGAGGCTCGCGGGAGGCTTTTTGGATTGCGGGAGGAAAAATGGGGAGGGCTTTTTTTGCTGCCTCAAGCTCAGCACAGACCGAGGGAAGGATGGCAGGTGGGAAAATTCCCCCTCCTCATTTCTCCCAAAGTCGCGAAAAACTCTCCATTCCAAATACTGAAGGTGCGGAATGGAGGTGAAGGCGCGTCCATGGCGGGTCCAGCTCAACAAGTGTGGCCTGCTGCACCTCAAAAAAAAAAAGTAAGACTGTCTTGAAAATAAGCCCAAGTGCTTACTTTCTAGTCTAAAAGAAAATAAGACTCAATCTTATTTTCACACACAGTAAAACTAACACAGTAGTAGATCCTTTTCTTCCCCATGCATTCCACATAATAGAATAATATAATATAATAGAATTCTTTATTGGCCAAGTGTGATTGGACACACAAGGAATTTGTCTTGGTGCAAATGCTCTCAGTGTACATAAAAGAAAAGACACATTCATCAAGAGTCAAGAATCATAAGGTACAACACTTAAAAATAGTCATGGAGTACAATAAGCAGTCAAATCATACTAGGAAACAGTCAATATAAATAATTAGGATACAAGCAACAAAGCTACAATCATACAGTCACAAGTGGGAGGGGATGGGTGCTAAGGAGTGATGAGAAGATTAATAGTAATAGTAGTGCAGACTTTGTAAATAGTTGGACAGTGTTGAGGGAATTATTTGTTTAGCAGAGTGATGGTGTTAGGGGAAAAACTGCCCTTGTGTCTAGTTGTTCTGATGTTCAGTGCTCTATAGCTTCATTTTGAGGGTAGGAATTGAAACAGTTTATGTCTGGGATATGAGGGGGCTGTAGATATTTTCAGAGCCCTCTTTAGGACCTGTGCAGTACACAGGTCCTCGATTAGAGGCAGATTGGTAGTAATTGTTTTTTTCTGTAGTCCTAATTACTCTCTGAAGTCTGTGTCTGTCCTGTTTCATTGCAGAACATATTTTCACTAAGTCACTAAGGTGGAGAAGCATGGATTTATAGTAGAAAAACGTACTGTATAGCATAAACTTTCCACGAAAGCAGTTCCTGAATTCAAATTGAACTGAATGCAAAGTTTTCAAGTGGGCTGTTGCTTGGATTTTTGCTAGCGTCACAATTTTGGAGTGTGTGCAGCAATTGGCCTTGTCTGATTTCCAAGAAAGCTGAACAAGTTCAGACTTGGTTAGCGTGTGGAATGAGGATTAGCAGGAAATCATACCAGCTAGTCTAGCTTGGCAGAGTTTAAATGCATCTTCTCAGTAGCTTCTATGTCATTGCTAAGAAAGGTCAGACAGAATTGCCTTAGATGTGAAGAAGATTCTATCAATCCATTAGAATAGAGCTGGAAGGGACCTTGGAGGCCGTCTTGTCCACCCCCCTGTTCAATCAGGACAGCATATACTGTCTTAGACAAGTGACTGTCCAGTGTCTTCTTAAAGACCTCCAGTGATGAAGCACCTACAACTTCTGGAGGCAAAGCTGTTCCACTCGCTGTCCTAACTGTTAGGAATTTTCCTTCATTCCAGGTTGCTTTTCTCCTTGATGAGTTTCCATCCATTGTTTCTCGTCTTGCTTTCTGGTGCTTTGCAAAAGAAATTGACCCCCTCTCCTTTGGGGCAGCCCCTCAAATATTGGAATATTGCTATCCTCTCCCCTCTAGTTCTTCTTTTCTCTAGACTGGCCATACCTTGTTCTTGAGACTATTCTTGATATGTTTTAGTCTCCAGGCCTTTAACCCTCTTAGTTGCTCTTCTCTGCACTTTTTCCTAAGTCTCAACATCAGTTTTTGTAACGTGGTGACCAAAACTGGATGCGGTATTCCAAGTGTGGCCTTACTAAGGTTTTATAAAGCGATACTAATACTTCACATGATTTTGATTCTATGCCCCTGCTTATACAACCCAGGATAGTGTTAGCTTTTTTGGCTGCCGCTACACATGGCTGGCTCATGTTTAAGTGATCGTCCATTAGGACTCCAAGGTCTGTCTCACAGTTACTGGTTTTGAGCCAGGTTTTGGCTCATTTGTACTTGTACCTTTGGTTTTTCCTGCCGAAGTATAAAGCCTTGTTTTTCTCCACATTAAATTTCATTTTGTTGGATTGATATCAGAAGTGGGTATTCAGCAGGTTCTGACCATTTCTGGAGAACCGGTTGCGGAAATTTTCAGTAGTTTGGAGAATTGGCAAATACCACCTCTGATTGTCCCAGCCCCCTTCTATTCTCTGTCTTCCATTGAGTCTCAGCTGATCGGCTGGGTCTTCTTTGGTTGCTCTGCACAGGAGAATGGAGCTGGAAAGCAGGTTAGTGGGGTGGATTGGAAATGTAGGTTTTACAGTATCCGTCCTCTGCCACACACACCAAAGCATGCGCACCAAGCCACGCCCACCAAAGTGATAGTAAAAAAAATTGAATTCCATCACTGGTTGTTCCCAACATCGGGCCCATTATACTAATTAACATTGTGGTTTGGATGAATAGATAACTCTGGGCAAAAGTCTTCCTTCCTTTTTGAGGGCATCTTCGCCTCTGGGATTAGTTGTAAGAATCAACTTTTCTGCACTGCAAACATTGACACCATTGACAGGCATGTAAAGTCAATACAGCCCTCACTGTGGGAAGACAGATCTGATTAAAAATATATGCCATAATAGTTTGCTGGGTTTTCAGTTCACCTAATTAAGAGTTAAAGAGTTAAAGGCAAGTTTCAACAGCTTTGCCTGCCTTCTGCAATCAGACATATTGCTTGTCTGTTCAAGGACTTCACAAGATTTTGCTTACAACTTCAAGCACGGGAGGTATGGATTTAATTTTTTTTCTAACCTTTAGTTCTTCAACAGAAAGGAAGGTAAAGATTTAAAAGGGCAAAAAAGAGAGAAAGAGAGAGAGAAAAGAATAAAACAATAGCATGTATGATATGTGTCTGAGGTCTTCTCCTGCATGACTATAAGGAAAAAAATATTCACATGGTAGTTTCAGTAAAGGATTATCATATTTCACTGCGATCATCCATAAATAATCTGCATCTAATTTATATGTTGCAAGTGATATCATATTTATACTGAGCAATGGGAGCCATAGACACATCTTGTCAATACTGAAGGAAGAAAGGCATAGAAATTCCATTTCTGTTTTCCAGATATTTTGGGAATATGGTCACCTCAAAATACTTAAACCTTGTTTCAAAGCAAAAGTAATACATGCAGTTACTTCTTCATGGAATGTGCCAACTTCAGGACTTACAATAACCTATATCTGACTGGAGCACTATTCTGGAAAGAGTGCAGAGAACAGCAACAAAAATGATTAAGGGCTGGAGGCTAAAATGTAGGAAGAACGGTACCAGGAATTGGGTAAGTCTAGTCCAGGGGTCTTCAAAGTTGACAGTTTTTAGACTTGTGGACTTCAACTCCCAGAATTCTTCTTCCAGTCGTGTTAGCTCAGGAATTCTGGGAGTTGAAGTCCACAAGTCTTAAAGCCCATGTCACACTGCCCAACGGATGCAAAAAGGACACAACAGAGGAGCAAAATGTTCCTTCCGTTGTTATCCGCTCTCAAAAGGGGCAAAAATTTGCATAACTGGAGCGAATAACACGGACGCGGGGAGGACGCAGGGCGGATGCAAAGCGGATGCGGAACAGAAGCCCAGCGGATGGAAGCGGATGGGAGCAGATGGCACGTCCGCTAGGCTTCTGGGGGACCTCAGCAAAGTGGACGCGGAACGGATACAGCGGATGCACAGCGGACGCAGAACGGATGAAGCGGATGCACAGCGGAAGCCTAATGGATGCCTGACATTAATTGCGCATGCGGGGAGTATGCATTGCGTCAGCCCCGTGGATATAACGGAAGCAGCTCGGAAGCAGGCCACCATTCAGAGGAAAGACCTGCTGCTGGACGGATTGGCTGCCTTGCCTGCCCTGCCTGCATGTCCGCCTGCAAGCCTTGGTGCCAGCCTTGGTGCCAGCCTTGCTGCCAGCCTTGGTACCAGCCTGCCTGCAAGCCTTGGTGCCAGCCGGTCTGCCTGCCAGCCTTGCTGCCTGCCTTCCTGCCAGCCTTGGTTCATGTCTGCCTGCAAGCCTTGGTGCCTGCCTTGGTGCCAGCCTTCCTGCAAGCCTTGGTGCCTGCCTGCCAGCCTGCCTGCCAGCCTTCCTGTCAGCCTTGCTGTCTCCCTTCCTGCCAGCCTTGGTGCCAGCCTTGGTGCCAGCCTTGGTTCCTGCCAGCCTCCCTGCCAGCCAGCAACCCCACAACCATGCGGAAGCACAGCAAGCCTCAGCCATCTGCTGCCAGCCCTTGCAAGAGGGACAGGGTTACCATCCCACCCCCTGGCCCTCACTCTGGTTCTGCTGGGGCTTCTGCAGCACGGGATCGCTCTTCTGGGACTGGGGCTTCTGCTGCTTCTGCTTCTGGAGGAGCTGATGAAAAGCACTCCAGCACCAGCCACGTCCACAGCACCTGGACCCTTCACCCCTGAGACTGAGCGACCAAGAGGAGTGCCAGAGACTCATTTTTGTTTGATAGCTTGTTGTTAATAAAGTCTATTTATGATTCACACACTTGCTTCATTTCTTTTTTTTGATGAAGTCTTAGTGGAAACTTTTAGAAATGGCTTAAGCCTTTGCATGCTTGTGGGATGGGTTAAGATAGCAGTGGGATGGGTTAGGATAGCAGCGGGATAGATAAACCTCCAGTGCAAGCATAGTGGGACTGTATGGTCCACCCTCCCAGGTGCCACACCTATGGCCCTTTATTATCAATAATAATGTAATAATTATCCACGCATGTCAACATAAGCACAACTCTTTATTAAACGCCCTGTTCATTGTAGGCCAACCAAACATACATGGCCCAATCTCATCCGTGTGATGAGACAGGCTGAAGGAAGCATCCATTAAGCATTTACCATCCTGTCTTGCCACTCCACTGCTCCAGCTGGGGAGTTGCACCAGTGTCTCAGGAGGTTGCGCTGCTTCTTCGCTTCATGTGAGGCTCTGTTGGGGCCTTGCACATCCTCAGTGTCAATCAGGTTTCGCCCTTGCCTCCATTCCCCAGGCTCCATGTCCCCATTGCCTTGCTGGAGGTCCACAAGCCTATTCTGCAAGACTGGGTAGCGGGTGCGCATGAGATTGTGCAGGATGCAGCAAGCTTCCATGATCCTCCTCACGGTCTCTGGGCAATGCTTCATGGTGGTGAGAAGTACCTGGAACCTGTTGGCCAGGATGCCAAAGGCGTTCTCCACCACCCGCCTTGCCCTGGACAGCCTGTAGTTGAAGATCCTCTCTTCACGGGTGAGGAGTCTGGAGGTGTAGGGCTTCATGAAGTAGGTTGTGAGGGAGAAGGCATCATCCCCCACGATGAAGTAGGGCACATCTTGTGTGTCGTTGGGCAGGGGTTCTGGATCTGGGAAGCCCACGATGAGGTTGCCTTCCAGCTCCTCCTTGAGGTGACTGGCGCTGTATACCTGGGCATCTGAAGATGAGCCGTTGGCTGAAGCATCGATGTACATGAACTTGTAGTCAGCATTGACCATGGCGAAGAGGATGATGCTGAAGAAGTCCTTGGAGTTGAAATAAGTGGACCCTGAGTTGGGTGGAGCTTTGCAGGCCACATGCTTGCCATCTATGGCTCCAACGGTGTGTGGGAAGTTCCACCTCTGATACCACTGCTCTGCAACTTTCTTCCATCCTTCTTCAGTGGAGGGGTACTGGAGGAGCTCCTCCTTGAATTCTTCGATGATGGCCTGCACCACTTCTCTGACCACAAAGCTGATGGTGTTGTATGGCACCCTCCAGCCATACTGCATGCTCCTGTAGGTGGTCCCTGAGGCCAGGTGGCGCAGAGTCAGTGCCACCTTGAGCTCAGGTTCCAGGCTGGGCCGGAAGCTGGTGTTTACCTTGGTCAACCTGGGTGTCAGCCGCTGCACAACTTCGTTAAACATGGCTAGAGGCATCCTCATGAAGTTCTGGAACGCCCAAGTGTCTTCGTTCCTGAGCTCCACCATCAGCTTGTTGTACAGTCCGTCCTCTGCTCTTCTGGCGAACCATCTTCGGACCCAGACTCTTTTTGGTTGCCTCTTTTTCTTCTCGCAGTAGTGTTCACAGAGCCTGCAGATGGCTTCGCACTGTTGCAGAACGATGGTGGCTGCCGAAAGGACTTTGTTACAATCCACGGTGGACATGACTGGATGCTGTGGAAGAGCAAGAGGCAGATGAAGGCTGCAGAGGTCTGCACCGCTGGGCTGCTGTTCTGAAAGTGAGATGCAGATGAGTTGCTCCCCCTTTTTATAGGAAATATAGGTTTTCCGCTAGGCATCCTCTAGGCATCCTCTAGACATCCTTAATATCCGAGATAGGTCCCCTCTGCGAACGTTTTTTCCATTTTAAACGCTTTGTTTCCGTGCTGCATCCGCTAGGCATCTGTTCTGCATCCGTTCTGCGTCCGTTCCGCTTCCTCCCTGCGTCCGTTTACCGCTGGAGCGGATGGAGTTGCGCGGATGTGCAGCGGATGCCTAGCGGATATAGCGGATGTGTAACAGATGCGTAACGGATGCGTAGCGGATGTGAAGCGGATGCAGAACGGACGAACTGGATACATTTTCCGCGCAAAAGTTTTGGGCAGCTCAAAACTTTTGGAGCGGATGAAACGTCAATAAACGGATGCTGGATGGATAGAGAGGAAGCAAAATGGAGGCAGTGAGTACATCACGTTTTCCAACGGATGGCAAGCTTTTTTGTCCGTTTTACATCCTCTTTGCATCCATTGGTTCAGTGTGACATGGGCTTAAACTTGCCAAGTTTGAAGACCCTTGGTCTAGTTTAATGAAAAGAAAGACCAGACGGGACATGATAGCAGTGTTCCAATGTTTGAGGGGCTCCTACATAAAGATGAGGGGGGGTCAAACTATTTTCTAAAGCAACAAAAGATCAGATAAGAAACAATGGATGGAAACTAACCAAGGTGAGAAGCAATCTAGAACTAAGGAGAAATTTCCTAAAGGTGAGAAAAATTAACCAGTGGAACAACTTGCCTTCAGAAATTGTGGGTGCTCCATCACTGTAGGCTTTTAAAAGTCAATCATTGGTCAATCATTTGCAAGCCAGGATTTTTCCACAGGTCAGAATTGATATTCAGACATGTGTTAGAAATATTGTGAGCATGTCTGTCTTGCTTTATTTCCCCAGGAGAACTAGCTGAAGAAAAGCCACCCCCCATTTCTCCCTATGGTGAGACCTTCCTTAGGAATTCTCCTGAAGACATGGTGAGTTGTTTACTCCCTAGAAGTATGCAGTTATGTTCCAATAATGGTTTAATGGTTGATTGTATGGGTTTTGTGGCCCACCAGCGGCCAGCAGAGCTGGTGGCAGACTCGGACAGTGAGGAGGTTGGGGAGGAACATGGGCTAGTCCTGGAGTCTGGGGAAGGCTCTGAGAAGTGCTCTGCGTCAGAGACAGAGATGGGCCAGGGCCATCTGACAGTTATCAGCTGCCTTCGGAGTTGGAGATCAGTGAGGCAGAAGAACAGTTGGAGCCTGTTTCCAGTGTGTGCATGCATGGAGCTGCCAGGAGAAGGGAACAGTTAAGGAACAAGAGTCAATTTGGGAATAAAGCCACAGGTGGATGTTGAATGGCTCCTCCTATAGGGAAGGTAACAGGTAGCACATATGTGCTTATCTCTGTTACAAAGCCGAAGAGCCAGTGCTGTCCAAAGATGTCTCACTGGTCATGTGGCTGGCATGATGAAATGCCAAAGGTGCACAGAACACTGTTCCCTTCCCACCAAAGATGGTCCCTATTTTTCTACTTGCATTTTACATGCTTTCGAATTGCTAGATTGGCAGAAGCTGGGACAAGTAACAGGAGCTTCCTCTGTTACGCGGTGCTAGGGATTCAAACCGCCGAATTGCTGACCTTTCTGATTGAAAAGCTCAGCGTCTTAGCCACTGAGCCGTATCCCTATAAAGCAGTGGTAGTGAATGGATAATAAGGGGATACTAGTGAAACTTAGATATGTGTGCTAATTCCCTGGGTGATGATTAAGTGAGTGCATGGGTTTGCACTTAGTGCAAAAAAAAAAAAAAGACAATTTGTCACAAGCCATGTCCTTCTGTTTACGATGACTTAAAACAAGGGTCTTCCAACTTGGCAAGTTTAAGACTTGTGGACTTAAACTCCCAGAATTCCTCAGCTAACATGACTGGAGGAGGAATTGTGGGAATTGAAGTCCACAAATCTTACAGCTGTCAAGTTTGAATGACTCCTGACTTTTTAAATGTCATTAAAATACCAATTTGTTCCCTGGCTGATTTGAGCGTGATTACGGATGAGAAGAACACTAAGAATGGAGACGTCAGAGTCAGAGCCCACAAAACGTCTCCAAACTTAGCTTCACTCAGGCATGACCTCATGTATTTTGTGGTTCTCCACCACTTCCCTTGGTTCGGTGTGGTCACCATGATGAGGTGGCACGTTGTGAGCTAACGAGACCCTGCCAACAAATCAGGAATAAGGGAAATGGCACTGCGGCTTTCAGTGACTTGAAGTGAAACTTCATGGAGAGGAGTTCCTCTTCTATGTTTCCTCCTTCCATTAGCCCCGTGCACTTCACTCCCTGGGCAAGATGGTATGTTGTCATGATTTCCCCTAAAACATAATGAGTAGATGTTCCCCTCCTGCTGCAGAATATCTCACCTTAGTCTAAGATCAGATGCTGAATTCTTTATTTTATTTTTATTTATTTATCTAATTTGTCAATCACTTACAAGATTGTAGGAATAAGTGTAAACATGAGTAAGAATAGAAGAAATAGGTACAATAAATGGGGACAATAGGACAGGGACAGTAGGCACGATGGTGCACTTATGCATGCCCCCTTACAGACTTCTTACAAATGCGTATTCTCTCCCTTCCTTTCTCTCCTCCCTACATTCTTTTTTTTCCTTCCTTCCTTCCTTCCTTCCTTCCTTCCTTCCTTCCTTCCTTC
>BLBF01000039.1:23300515-23316755 GCA_015471245.1 Laticauda colubrina
TCCTTCCTTCCTTCCTTCCTTCCTTCCTTCCTTCCTTCCTTCCTTCCATCCATCCATCCATCCATCCTTTTTTCCTTCCATCCTTCCCCTTCCCTGTTCCCCTTTCTTCCCCCTTCCCCCTTCCTTCTTCCTTATTATATTTTTTATTTGTTTGATTTGTCAATCACTTACAAGGTAATAGGTATAAATATAAAGATGAGTAAGAATTCAGGAAATAGGTATGGATAAATGGGAACAATAGGACAGGGACGGTAGGCACGATGGTGCGCTTATGCGCACCCCTTGCAGACCTCTTAGGAATGGGGTGGGGTCTATAGTGGGTAGTTTAAGGTTAAAGGAGTGGGGGTTAGAGGATGGAACAACAGAGTCAGGTAATACATTCCAGGCATTGACCAGTCTTGCTGAAGTTTGGAGTGGTTAACATTGAGTTTGTATCTGTTGTGTGCTCTTGTATTGTTATGGTTGAAGCTGAAGTAGTCATTGACTTGTAGGACATTGTAGCAGATAATTCTGTGTACTATGCTTAAATCCAACCATAGGTGGTGTAAAATATCAAGCCTGGTGATATAGGGTATTCTGTTGTGAGCAGAGGAATGTGGTACTCTTCTCGTGAAATACTTCTGGACTCGCTCAATTGCATTAAAGTCCAATATACAGTGCAGATTCCAGACAGATGATCTGTATTTGAGTATTGGTCTAACAATTTACACCAGGTGAACTGGACTATTCGGGTACAGGGACCAGTACTCTTAAACCATCCAGAATTAATTCTTTCTTCCTTCCTTCCTTCCTTCCTTCCTTCCTTCCTTCCTTCCTTCCTTCCTTCCTTCCTTCCTTCCTTCCTTTCTTTCTTTCTTTCTTTCTTTCTTTCTTTCTTTCTTTCTCCCTCTCTTTCTTCCTCCTTCCCTTTCATTCTCTTTCTTCCCTCCCTCCCTTGTCTATGTCTATATCTGTCTACCTCTATTCTCTATGTCTCTGTCTAATCTCTCTCTCTCTCTGTTTCTGTCTTTCTCTTTCTCTATATCTATCATCTTTATATATCTATATACCTATATCTATATATCTATATGTATATCTATTCGTCCATCTATCACATTTTAAAACTTTCTCTCTTCCCCACTAATGGCTCCAGATGTTAGTGCTGGACTTGAAGCTTAGACTTCCAAGGGCAAATGTAGATAGATATATGTCTAATTTCATGTACAGGTAATTAGGCCTAGGTACATATAGGTTGATCTCTCAGTTACATCCCAATTGCGGATTGTTGAGAAGGAACCTCATGGCTCCACTGAGCAAAACCACTGTTTGGCCTAATGATTAAGGCACCAGTCTAGAAGGCAAGAGACCATCAAATCCCACCTTAGCCATGAAAGCCAGATGGGTGACTTTGGTCCAGTCACCAAAAAGTGGGAATTCTAGTCCCGCCTTAGGCATGAAAGGTGTCTGGGTGACTTTGGGCCAACTACCAGGAGACAGTGAGTTCTAGTCCTGCAATAGGCATGAAAGGCTAATACAGGCTTGGGCCAGTCACTCTCTCTCAGCCCAGCCCACCTCACAGGGTTGTTGTTGTGGGGAAAATAGGAGGAGGAAGGTGTGTTGGATATGTTCGCCACCTTACATTAATTGTAAGAATAATAAAGGTGGGATAAAAATAGTCAAATAAATAAAAAGAAATAAGGAAAGAGAATACAAATGTCAGCACACATACAAATGTCTATTTCTTGGATGGCTCATTACCAATAAAAGATATATCAAAAAGGCTTGTTTTATAAGAGGTGGGAATAATGAGTAGATGTAATACCATAATCAAAAGACTGGGACGAATGCCTTGCATTTGTCTAGCTCTCTATTTGTTCACTTGTTTAATTTATTCTTCCAGGAAACCTACAGCAAGGAACCTTCTGACGTGTTAGAAGAGTATAAAGAGAAGAAAAGAACGTCTAGCAGAAAAGGGTATTGGATTAAAAAGGCAGAAAAAAATCCAAATCTATTTCAGATTCATTTGTTACACGTTACTGTGCATCAAAAGTGTACATTGGTGTTATTATTAGTTTTAACCCTAGCATTCACAGATGATGTAAATCAGGGTTTACACACCTACCTGGAAGATTTGATCTGGATTGAGATTCATTGTTTAGAAGGCTGGTTAAATCCTCTTTTTTTTTAAAAAAAATGTTTGGTAGGTGCCCTTGATAGATGTGGATGACAATTGTAGGAAAAGTTGCTTTTGAAAGATAATGGCTACCAAAATGTCAGATATATACTGAAGAGCAGGTGTGTGTGTGTGTATGTCAAACTGGACATCTTCTTTGTGCCAGTCCCTGAGATATTTTCCAATATTGGAAACTGCTATCATGCCTCCCCCCCAGGCCTTCTTTCCATTAAACTAGATGTACCCAATTTCACCAACCCTTCTTGTTTTAGCCTCCAGTCTTAATCATCTTTGTTGCTCTTCCTTGCGCTCTTTCTAGCATCTCAGCATCTTTTTTTTTAACATTTTCAAGACTTTGCTAAATAGGAATAAAGTCATCTTCTGCATTGCTGGCAGGATGTTGTTTTCTTCTTCTAGAAGAAGCATCTGGTAGGAAGGAACAAATAAGACCAGGATCTTCTTTTGATATGTTTGGGTTAGGGGAGGTGCGTTTACATTTTTATACCAAGTTAAAGAAAAGAAGCAGCAGGATGCATGGTGCTAATTCAATTTCCTCCATGCGCTGAAATAATAATGTTTTTGTTAGCTTCTTGGGTTCTTTTGAGCTCACTTCTCTTCCTGTGGACAAAAATTGGGCTTAGTAACATCATCAATTTCTTATCCAGGTAATGAAACATCTTCAGATTATTTCAAGGAGTGCTAAGAACTCAACAGTTCAACCCTGAACTGCGTCTTGGGGACAAAACATTTGATAAGATACTTGGGTGAAGCAAACAGTCTTACAGAATTTTGGAAGATAGCTTGGATGTTTCTGTAGTCTTAAAGTCAAGGATTCCACTGTTTTACTTCCATCATTGATTTTCTCCAGCTGGCTAAGGCCAGGTATTTCATAGAAAATCCATAACGTCTGAAATGAGACTTTGATTTGGGTTAGCCACGAGAGAGTAGTTTTCTGACAAAGTCATGGCAATGCAGGGCTTTCAAAGAAGATTAATTGGAGCAGAGAAGATAGAGTCAAAATTTGATCTTTAATGAACTCAGGGGACAATTCTTAGAGATTTGGACCGAGCCATATGGCCACAGATCTGGATCACAGGTTAATAGGTCAGGAAATATTTTCTCTGATTCCCACTTTCCTTTTTTCATACTCTTTTGAGCTGTGTGTGGTCAAGCAAGGCTAAATTGGTCCAAGACACTCAGCCTTAATAAGTGGTCCAGATAAAAATCATGCAGCTGAAAGATCAGCTCAATGGATCTCTGCTGGCTATATATTTCTCTGGAATCATTTCCTGTAACAGGGACACTTGCTTCCCCTGTGTAAATAAACACAATGAAAAGTAGAAAAAAGAGAACTGTTCATTTGTCCCGATATATTTCATTTCCTTTTAAATAAAAGATGGTGAGGAAAGTTCATAGGTATGAAAGACTTTGCATTTACTAGGGGTGACATGATAGCAGTGTCCCAATATCTCAGGGGCTGCCCCAAAGAAGAGGGAATCAAACTATTCTCCAAAGCACCTGAAGGCAGGACAAGAAGTAATGGGTGGACACTCATCAAGGAGGAAAATAAGGAAAAAAGAATTCTGCCTCTGCCTACCAGCATCCATCAGTATTCATCTGGCTAGCATCTTGTCAGTGTGTGAGAGGGCTGTTTGGAAACTGAAACAGCATTTGCTGTGTGACAGCAAGGAACCTGGGCATGGCTTAGTCCAACTGTTCTGTATTAAAGCTGCTTGGTGCTGTGAAACTAAAACTGAAGTTCCTCCCCTCTGCTTGTGTTTTGCATTTGGAACAGATTTCTTTTCAGGTGGGGAGGGGGAGTAGAACTCCTTAGCATCAGAGCGTGTTAATAATAATAATATAGGTAATACTAATGCTCTGATAGTCATTTTGAAAAATCCTTTCTTAGTGAGCACCTAGAAGGCAAGAGGAACATATGTGCCAAATTTCAAGTTTGTAGGCTTTACGGTTCTGGAGATTTTGTGATGATGCGTGAGTGGTATTTTGCTTTTATATATATATATATAGATTAAATATGTATTACCTTTATTATAGTTTTCTGATAGCATGCTCAATAGGAATGTCTCAGGTTTCAAGTTTATGTGTTGTTTTGTCACAATTTCCAGCCATATGTGAATTTTTTTTCCAATATTTTTTTTTGCTTTGGGATACACCCACCACAAACGATATGACAAATATGGTATTTGGTACATTTCCAACATTTAACAGATTGACTTTTATACATATTCGCTATTCTTGCAGGTGAATAGTACCATCTGTAAAACATTTTATAGAGATTCTCTGTATATGCTGTTGACATCGTAAGCTTATAAATTCTATTCCATCATTTCTGCCACCTGCCCAGAAAAGCAACCTGTTTTATCAGCAGGAAAATTGCACCCTGAAATCACCAGGTGCCAGCATCTCTTTGGAGGCAAATGAGATGCTGGAAGTAACATTATCTTTTCCTCCCTTCTTTTTCTTCTTCTTTTGTTTGGCTGCCAGTAATCAACATCAGAAAAACTCTGAAAATGTAAAAGACTCTGAATTAGCCTCCCAAGGTGACCAGAGTCCCCTTCCAAACAGATTTGTTGGTGAAGCCGAATCCTCTTCATTGAAAGATTGTTCTCGCTACACTTGGAGAGGAAAATATAAACCTACAAAGGGCCTCGGAGAATTCAAAAGTGGGAGTCTGGATCTTGAAGTGAGAGAACAGATGTTTTTGTCCCCAAATGTTTGCAGTGATGAATTAGTCCCTGGCTCCAAAGACACAATCACACCTTATGCCTGCTTTTATGCTCCGGCAGCGAAGAAGGTTAAGGAAGGTTGGCTTGATAAACTCTCGCCTCAAGGGTACGTAGCCAAAAAGAATCAATTATAATGATTATATAATTATGACGATTTTACAGGCTGTAGAGAGCCAGTTTGGTCTACGGATTGAGGCGCCAGGCTAGAAACTGGGAGGTGGTGAGTTCTAGCACCCCCTTAAGCAGGAAAACAGATTGGGTGATTTTGAGTCATTCACTGGGAATGGGTGAATTTTAGTCCTGCTTCAGGCATGAAAGTTGACTAGTTCACTTTGGATCAATCACCAGGAGACAATAAATTCTAGTACTGCCCTAGGCATGACAGGAGCTAGGTAACTTTGTGTCAATCACCAGGAGATGGTGAGTTCTAGTACCACCTCAAGTATGAAACCTAGCTAATTCACTTTAGGTCAATCACCAGGAGACAGTGAATTCTAGTACTGCCCTAGGCATGAAAGCAGATGGGTGAGTTTGGGTCAATGACCAGGAGATGGTGAGTTGTAGTCCTGCCTTAGTTCTGAAAGCGAGCTGGCGACCTTGGGCCAGTTAACTCACTCTCAGCCCAACTTACCTCACAGGGTTGTTGTGGTAGGGAAAACAGGAGGAAGAAGTATGTGGTATATGTTGAGTTGTTTATAAAACAAATAAAGGATGGATATAAATAAATACTGTAAGTAAGTAAATAAAAATAAAAGGCAACTGATTCCTCAGAGAGCTTCCTTTTGTGTCATGAAAGGCCCATTTCATGACAAGTGAATGACAAGTGAAATCTCTTCCTCCCTCCTTTTCTTCCTTCTCCTCCTCCTTTTTCCCTTCCCCTTCCTCATTCTCTTCCTCCTCTTTCTTCCTCCTCCTTCTCCTTCCTATTCCTTCTTCTCCTCTTTTCTTCCTCCTCCTCTCTTCCTCCTTTTTTGAAATTGCTTTTGACTTTCCCATGTAGGAAGCGCGTGTTTCAGAAACGCTGGGTGAAGTTTGATGGTGAAAGCATGGCTTATTATAATAATGACAAGGTAAGTCTGTCACGTTAAATATTACATATTCCACTCTGAGTAAATTATTAGTCTGGATGTAGCTGTAGACAATTGCTTAAACATAGATTCTGGGTAGCAGGGTCACTCATGGTTTGATCTTCATACTCCATGAAGGTACAAGGCAAGTTATTAGATGTAGGAAGTAAGGAGATATGCAGGGATCATTCCTTGTGGTTTGGTGGTTTGAATCCCTAGCACTGCATCACAGAGTGAGCTCCTATTCCTTCTCCCAGCTTTTACCAACCCAGCAGTGTGAAAGCAGGTAAAAAATGCAAGTAGAAAAATAGGAGCCACCTTTGGTGGGAAGGGAACAATGTTATGTGTGCCTTTGAAAGCATTTAGTGCTGCCGCCACATGACCACAGACAGCACTGGCTCTTCGGCTTTGTAACGGAGATGAGCACTACCCCCTAAAGCCAGAAACGACTAGTACATATGTGCAAGGGGAACCTTTACCTTTAAAAGGAAGAGATGGTGGATTTCAAAAAAATCTAGTAAATAGACAGTGACTGCAGTTCCAGATCTAGTCAGCAGATGTCTGTAGATGCCAGGATATAATTTCTGGATGAAAAAACAGCTATGAATTTTGCAGCAAAGTTAGATCATTCTGATGAAATGGAGGGACACTTCCTCTGTGGCAATACGATTGAATGTAAGCAGGCATGGATTTAACTATGAGAAATATGGCAGTCAAACTGACCAGGGTTTTTGTGTAACTGTACACAAATAATGCCCGGGAAAAAAAACACTCTTTGTAATAGGAATCTTTGGACCATGTGTCTTGATTTCTTTTTCTGTTGCATGGGATATATAGTTAGTCCTCGACTTATTATCTAGTGACCTTCCAAAGTTGAAGGTCATTGAAAAAGCAAGTTATGGCCATTAAGCTCTGCTTGCAAAAAAAAAAAAAAAATGAAGGCCAGTTATCATTTTTGACAGGAAACAAATCTTTTTGGTCAACCAAGCTTTTGGAACAGAAACGGAAGTTGTGGTCGCTCAGCTAGGAATGGGTAGTTTGCCTTTTGGTGAAGAGACATCATGCTTTTTTTTTGCTTTTGACATAGGACATCTACTCCAAGGGCATCATTCTTCTGTCCGCGATAGCTACAGTCCGAATGCACAGAGACAACAAGTTTGAAGTGGTGACAGCACACCGAATATTTGTCTTCAGGGCTGAGAAGGAAGGTGAGCCTCATCTCCAAGGGTTCCTTTATTGGCTGCAGAGAATTTGATTCTCTTTCACATCAGGGGCACCAAATCTTGACGATTCCTGGGACAGGAAAAGCAGAAATTTCTAGAATTATAGCATGTGATTGAAATCTTCAATAAGTTGAATAAATAAGGAGAATTATATACATTGATTCCATAAATAAAGGGGTCAGTATTTTCTTTATTCTGTAAATCTGACAGTTCTTCCTAAACACAAAGCACAAAGGCCAAGATTGTATGGTATTTGTAATGTTATGAAGGAGATCCAGTCAATCTTTCATGTGATGTTCTCTCCATCACTTTGGCTACTCCCCTTAAGAAATTAAAAATTGAACAGTCCTCTCTGAACAGATAAGACATCATCTGTGTCCAGTCTACAATACAGTCCTTTCAGCAGTTGCAAGAAGGTTCAACACACCTGTTGCATTACTCAGGTGACGCAGAGGGCAGAGATGAACCTCCAAGTGATCTCAGTGACTCTCTAAAAAAGCGTAAATTACCAGCTGCCTGCAAGGAATATAAATCCTTCCTTCCCCACCATCTAGTCAGAGCTGAAAAAGTTTCTTGGGTGAGAAGTCTTCAAAAAATAGCAAGGAAGTCCAGTTGCCTTTTGAGAAAGCATGCAAGGATTTATACTTCTTGCAAACAGCTGGTCATTTGCATCCTTTTAGCAAGTCATTGAGGCCACTTGGAGGTTTATCTATCTTCTAACGAGCAATGTCCCTGGGGAAGCCAGATTCATTTAACAACCTTCTTACTAATTTAACAATTGCAGTCATTCAGTTCATGAGTGTGGCAAGAAAAGTTGTTAGAAATGGGGCAACACTTACTTAACACACAATGAAACCACCAGATTTGCTTAACAAGCATGTTTCCCCACTTTAACAGCCTCAGTATTTCACTTAACAATGGTTGCAGTGTCCCGGGGATCACGTGATTCCCCTTTTATGATCTTCTGACAAGCAAAAACAACAAAGGGAAGCCAAGTTCACTCATCAACTGGGTCACTAACGGATCTACTATGGCGAGTTGTTTAACAAGTATGCAGAAGAACAATGTCGCACAATGGGGGCCAAGCTCCCTTAACAACTGTCTCGCTTAGGAATGGAACTGTTGGGCTCAAATGGGGTCATAGGTCAAGGACACCCTGTATTTCAAAAAGTGTGAAGGGTGTATGGGTAGCAGCCTGCATGGATGTTAAGCACTGTGTCATTTTTTTTTGTGCACTTATTTTTAGAGGAACGGAACAACTGGGTAACTATGCTTTTCACTGCTCTCCAGTCCCTCCCGGCAATTTCCCGAGCACGGACAGCAGTTCCTCCAGAAAAAAGTGGCTATCTGGAATTGAAAGGCTATAAAACCAAAATCTTCACCCTGCTGCAAGGGAACAGCGTGTGGATTTGCAAGAACAACCAGGTATGCCTGCAATTTTCTTTCTTTTTCTTTCTTTCTTTTTCCCCCTGATGGCCCAAAATCCAAAGTGAGGTTAGTCAGGTTGCTGAGAAAAATTATAAAACTTGGACTGATTCTATGGTAGGGCTGCAACTGGTTTAACAACTGGTTATGTGAGCGCACGCTTCCTGCATGCAGGAGCATTCAGTAAATACCCATTTGTACCGCTCCAGGTCACCTTCTAGCTTTGCCTGGTAAGTAGAACAGCTGAGGTGTGGTAATCGACATTGCTGCATGAATCAGCTGAGCTGCAAAAGAAGGAAATGTCAGACAGGATTGGGCACGGATGGGTGGGCAGGGCCAACTGATCATCATTTGTACCGGTGTCACTTTTGGAAGCCATATTGAGGTCAGATGCTCCCACACTGCCACATCTGAGCCTGAGTAAGTGGAAGGGGGGAGTATATCTAGCTAGACATAATAACATTCTTTTTCTGATTCAAGGTCAGGTTGTGTTGCATATAAGTGAGAGGAAGTCTTAACTTGGGATGGATGGTGATTGGGCCATGTGATGTGATGATGGGTGAAGGGGATGGATTTTGTAGTTTTTTTATTTATTGTAAGGAAGCCCATAACTTTCAGATTCAGGATTCCCCAGTTGTGCCAGTTACTATCCAAATAAAAAGAAACCTTTGAGAAGATATCTGTCTCGGAGTTATTGAGCAGAATGGAGGGTTGCTGGAATGCTGACAACCGGTCCAAACTGGCAGCAGCCCACCACTGGACTGATTGTATATTTACAAAATGGTCTTATGCTCTCCAATTAGATTTTTTTGGGGCAGAAGCTTTAGCTATCTAATCAGTCTTTGAAGAAAATATGAATTGAATGTACTTTTGATTCCACACTATTGCCTGCTCTTTGAAACTTCTCCCTTCCTTCTTTCTGTTTTCAACTATAAAACATGTATACAAAATGATTTATGAGTTGATATTGGCACTCGGGGAAGCTGAACGTTGGCAACATGGATCGTGCACTGTTTAGTTTGGTGGCAGCAATCCCTCCGATAGATAGTCATTGACTTACAACAGTTGGTATCAATGCCTTCGTTCAGATAGTCCTCAACTCACAACAGCTTGCTTAGTGGTTGTTCAAAGTTACAACAGCACTGAAAAACGTAACTTATGACCGTTTTTCACACTTAAGACAGTTGCAGCATCCCCATGGTCATGTGATCCAAATTCAGATGCTTGGCAATGGACTCATATTTATGACGGTTGCAGTGTCCAGGGGTCATGTGATCCCCTTTTGTGACAGTCAAAGTCAATGGGGGAAACCAAATTCGTAACAACCCTGTTGCTAACTTATCAACTTCAGTGATTCACAATGGTGGCAAGAAAGGCCATACAGTGGAGCAAAGCTCACTTAACAAATGTCTCACTTAGCAACAGAAATTGTATGCTTCATTATGGTCGTAAGTTGAGGACTACTCGTACAGAGGTTGGTTCAAAACAGTGTGTGGGGGGGAGTTGTTCTAGTGGTTAAGGCACCAGATGGTTAAGGGTGTGCTCCCAGACATCCTGCCATAAAAAGAAGAAAGGGGAGAGGGTAAAAGTGGGAAAGATGAAAGGACAATAAATAAATTAATAAATAATGGCATAAAAGCAATAAAAACATAATAAAACAAACTGCATCACTGTTTGGTTTGGTGGCAGCAGAGCCTCAGATAGAAAGGCATGCAGAAAGTGGTGAGGACAGTGGAGAAGGTCATCGGAAGCTCGCTTCCCATTATTCAGGATGCTGCTTATAAGTGCTATTTTCTGACAACATGAAACTTCGTTGGAGACCCCATACACCCACTTCATGGTCTGTTTCTGTTGCTCCCCTCTGGGAGGAGGTTTCAAAGTGTTTCTAGCTGGACTTCCACATTCTGTAACAGCTTTGTTCCTTATGCTATCCATCTGGTAATCTTGCAAGATTTGTTCTCTTACTATGTACATTTAAGACATCTGAACTAGACTGTGATGTTTCTCTGTGTCATATGTTTGTATGTCCATGTGGGTATATGCACAATGGTTAACTTGTGAGAGCTAATGAAACAAAAGTTCATTTTAATGTATGTTAATTTGTGTAGATTTAAAGTGACAATGAAGTTTTTTATTCTCTTCTCTCCTCTCCCCTCTTCTCCCCTAGCCTAGCCCAAGGGTCTTCAAACTTGGCAAGTTTAAGATTTGTGGACTTCAACTCCTAGAATTCCTGAGCTAACATGACTGGAGAAGGAATTCTGGGAGTTGAAGTCCACAAGTCTTAAAGCTGTCAAGTTTGAAGACCCCTGGCCTAGCCCATTCCCATTCCTAAATCCCAATTCCCAATTCCCAAATCAATTCCATTCCATTAGTACTGTTCTACTCTATTCTACCCTACCCTTCCCTACCCTACCCTACTCTACTCTAGCATTCAGCCAGTTATTTTGAGCAAGTAGTTGTAGCAATAGAGTGGTAAGACAAATGCTTATGAATATACCCCTAGGTTGATGGAACAGATGGCATTTTTGTCTATCTGTGTACACAGATACTTAAGTCCATACATAAACCTATAGCATATGCAATATATAAGTATATTCACCCACACCACAGACACATTTATGACTTGTAGCAACAGGATATCTCTTTTATGTTTCTCAATTTAACTTCTGACATCAATATATTTTCAGTGAGAATTACTAGAGCTGCTTCTCGGAGAGATAAAAAAGTTATCTCCAAAACAGTTAACATGTATAGGCAGGCCTTCTCCTCCTTAGATCAAAGGAATGTGAGAAAAGAAAACAAGACTTTTCTTTTTAACTGCCTTGATTTGTCTATGTTGAGCCTAAACTTGCAGTTTGACCTCAGGTGTGTTGAACAATGTTCAGGTTTGGGTTTCTTTGGTTCTTTTGGTATTGGGTGGTATTTGCATCCACAAATTGGAAGTTGGATTGCCATACAAAAGCAAGGGAGGGAGGAGAGGGGAAGAAGGAGGGAAGGAATCTGGAAGGAAGGTATCAGTGTTCCAGTGAAAATCCATTCTTGTCAGTAACTCCAAGACACACACCATCTCAAAGTACTTTTATTCGAACAGTACCTGGCACATACTGGGGAAATCCGGAACTAAATCTCCCCAGCTTCCCCACAAAGTCCCAAGCTACAACCCATCCCATTTTCCTTCATCACCAGATCACGTGCACCAATCCCAAAGTAAGTTCTAATTCTTTCTGTGCCACACTCTGTAACCTTGAATTATCAATATATTTTGTCATCGAAGAGGTACTCAATTAACATCACCCCCTCCCACTTTCTTTAACTATGTGGCAGTGATGAATTCCATAGCTGACAGAAGGAGGGAAGGAGTCAGAAAGGAAGGAAGGAGGGAAGGAAGGAGTGAATCAGTAAGGAAGGAATCTAGCTATATGAATCAAAGGAAAGAAGGTAGGAAAGAATTAGTTATATAAAAGGAAGGAAAGAAGGAAGTAGTGAATTAATAAGGAAGGAATCTAGCTATATGAATTGAAGGAAAAAGGAAGTAAGGAAGGAATCTAGCTATATGAATCAAAGGAAAGAAAGAAGGAAGGAATGACGAGGAAGGAAGGGATCTAGCCATATGGGAAGAAGGAAGGAAGGAATTAGCTATATAAAAAGAAGGAAAGAAGGAAGGAAGGAATTAGTAAGGAAGGAATGTAGCTATATGAATTGAAGGGAAAAGGAAGGATGGATGGAAGGGAAAGAAGGAAGGAAGGAGTGAATCAGGAAAGAAGGAATCCAGGTTTATGAATGGAAGGAAAGGAGGAAGGAGGGAAGAACCTAGATATATAAATAGAAGGGAGAGAGGGAGGGAGGGAAGGAAGGAAGGAAGGAAGGAAAGATGGAAGGAAGGAATGTGGCTTTATGAATACAAGGAAGGAAAGAAGAGAGAAATGGGCAAGAAGAAAAGGACATGACATGACATTTTATGCTTGAGAGAAGCCACGGATGGCAGGTTCAATACGTACAATTGAGGCATATAGTGGGAAGAGCAAAGAGCACAAGAAAAGAGAAATGACAAAGCTTAATCAATTACAGGAAATTGGAAGTCCTATTCAGGTGAATTCAGACCTAATTGCCTGCAATTTTTTTAAAATGGATGATTCAGAGAAGAAAGAGTTATGATGGAGACGAATAAACTTAATAAGGCCTGAAGGAGCCACTTTGGTGACGCACATGGTTATGAGACAAATGCATTCATTTTGTTAAGAGCTAGGAACAAGTCCGCTGATGATGAATTGGGGACCATGGAGTGGACAGATTCATGCAGGATATTCCTTCATCAAGGGCGGAAGAGATGTTCGCTAATTTAGGTAACTCTTTTAATCTTAAACCAAGTTGATGAGTTGACCTTGGATGATCTCAGTAAGTTGAAGGAAGGCTGGGCCTTGTTAGAATTTGGAAAGACTTTGCACAGGAGGCCAACCACTGTAACTTGGACTGAGATGTTTCAAGGTATCTCAGATCTCTTCCTACCAAAAAGCTCCACATGGTTGTCTTCATCAAGTCATCAGGGATTGAAACCAGTTTGAAGAAACTTCATATTCAGTGGTGGGATTCAAAAATTTTTGTACCAGATCTATAAGCATGGCTAGGTGGGCGTGGCATGGCTTGGTGGGCGTGGCAGGGGAAGGATACTGCAAAATCTCCATTCCCACCCCACTCCTAGGGGAAGATTACTGCAAAATCCCATTCCCTCCCCACCCCACTAACCTGCTTTCCAGGTCCATTCTCCTGTGCAGGGCAACCAAAGAAGACCCAGGTGATCAGCTGGGACTTGGGAGGCTGAGAATAGATGGGGGTGGGGCCAGTCAAAAGTGGTATTTGCCAGTTCTCCGAGCTACTCAAAATTTCTGCTACTGGTTCTCCAGAACTGGTCAGAACCTGCAGAACACCACCTCTATTCATATTGTTTTTACTTTTTCCCATATACCTTTCTTTCTTTTCCCACAAAGAAACACAAAAGATACTTGATGCCTTTTTTGGAGGTAGCCATGTTGACTGTTGATTTGTTCCTCTTCTTATAAAAGAGCAAAGGGAGGATGTACGATACAGAAATGGCTATATGAAGTTCGAGGATAAAATAGGATAGGATAGGATAAGTTTACTATCTATCTGAAGAGAACTGAAGAAGCTTCTTGGATGAGAAGTGAAATGTCTTCAAAGAAAAACCAGAAAGTCTAGTTGTCTCTTGCAAAAAAGCTCTTTTGGGATAACCATGACCTGGATGACTGAGAATCTCTATAGACATTTAGCTGTACACTAGTAACAAGTTTGATAAATGAATCTGGCTTCCCCCTGGATGTTGCTCGTCAGAAGATAGATGAACCTCCAAGTGACCTCAATGAATCTCTAAAAAGAATGCAAATGACCAGCTGTCTGCAAGGAGTATAAATCCTTCTATTCCAGGGGCGTTAACCTCGTGTCATCACATGTCGTATCAGGACTTTTTCCCCTTTGCTAAACCAGGTATGGGTGGGGCCAGCATGTCATGCATCTGGCCCATGGGACATGAGTTTGACATCCCTATTCTATTCCCACCATCCAGTCAGAGCTGAAGAAGCATCTTGGGTGAGAAGTCTTCAAAGAACAGTAAGAAATTCCAGTTGCCTTTTGACAAAGCATCTTTGGGACAATCATAACCTGGATGACTGAGATTCTCCATGGACATTTAGCTATACTCTATAGACGTTGAGCTTGTTGATCAGAAAGGTTGGCAGTTCGGCGGCTCAAATCCCTAGCGCTGCATAATGGAGTGAGCTTCCATTACTTGCCTCATCTCTTGAAGTTCTTACCACTTTTGTAATTTCTACAAAGTAACTTCAGGTAGGGATGTGGTGGCTCAGTGGCTAAGATGCTCAGTTTGTCGATCAAAAAGGTCAGCAGTTCAGTGGTTCAAATCCCTAGCGCCACATAACAGAGTGAGCTCCCGTTACTTGTCCCAGCTTCTGCCAACCTAGCAGTTCGAAAGCACATAAAAATGTAAGTAGAAAAACAGGGATACCTTTGGTCCCTAACAGTGTTCCGTGCAGCTTTGGCATTTAGTCATACTGGCCACATGACCATGGAGACATCTTCAGACAGTGCTGGCTCTTCGGCTTTGAAACGGAGATAAGCACCACCCCCTAGAGCAGGAAATGACTAGCATGTATGTTTGAAGGGAACCTTTACCTTTACCTTTATGGAGCTGAAGAAGCTTCTTGGATGAGAAGCAACAAATCTTCAAAGAAAAACCAGAAGGCCCAGTTGCCTCTTGCAAAAAACACCTTTGGGACAGCCATGACCTGGATGACTGAGAATCTCCATAGACATTGAAATGCCCAGTGGAACTATTATCTTGGGGCTTGTCAAAATGGCAAGGCTGGATGGAAGGATTGTTTTCATGGACTTGTGATTCTATTATCTTTTCATTATTGCTGGCTGTTAAGCAAATGCCAGTCACTGATATTGACTCTTCAGACATCTGAATATAAATGAGCTGAGCCAGGGACATAAAATGATCACAATTGCTGGAGTCCATTAGCTAGCAGAGTGTGAAATTCTGAATAAGCCCTATTTAATAATTACAGTGTTCAGCCACGTTGAAAGTAAAGCAAAGCACAAAAACGTTCTCTCTGTCTCTCTCTCTAAAAAAGGGATTTTTTTTTTTATTGCACCTAAACTTTTATTTTCCTTCTGTGGACTCTTTGGCTGGTGGGAGGTCTTTTGGTTCCCCACTAATGAGAAATTATTTGGGATAGTCACAAATGATTTATAAAGGCCCTGTCACACTGCAAAAACGGATGCAAAGAGGAAGCAAAACGGAAAAAAAACCTTGCCATCCGTTCTAAAACGCGATGTACTCACTGCCTCCATTTAGCTTCCTCTCAATCCGTCCAGCATCCGTTTATTGATGTTTCATCCGCTCCAAAAGTTTTAGGCTGCCTAAAACTTTTGCGCGGAAAATGTATCCTATTCGACCGTTCTGCATCCGCTACGCATCCGCTAGGCATCCGTTACGCATCCGTTACGCATCCGCTATATCTGCTAGGCATCCGCTGCACATCCACGCAACTCCATCCGCCCGGACGCAGGGAGGAAGCGGAACGGACGTGGAACGGATGCAGAAATGATGCAGAACGGATGCGTAGCGGAAACAAAGCGTTTAAAACGGAAAAAACGTCCGCAGAGGGGACCTATCTCGGATATTAAGGATGTCTAGATGATGCCTAGAGGATGCCTAGAGGATGCCTAGAGGATGCCTAGAGGATGCAAAGGGACACCTATACTGCCTATAAAAAGGGGGAGCAACTCGTCTGCATCTCACTTTCAGACCAGCAGCCCAGCTGTGCAGACCTCTGCAGCCTTCATCTGCCTCTTCCTCTTCCACAGCATCCAGTCATGTCCACCGTGGATTGCGACAAAATCCTTTCGGCAGCCAACATCCTTCTGCAATACTGCGAAACCATCTACAGTCTCTGTGAACAGTACTACGGGAAGAAAAGGAGGCACCCAAAAAAAGTCTGGCTCCGAAGATGGTTCGCCAGAAGAGCACAGTACGTACTTTACGACAAGCTGATGGTGGAGCTCAGGAGCGAAGACACTCGGGCGTTCCAG
>BLBF01000039.1:23328405-23357891 GCA_015471245.1 Laticauda colubrina
TTCCTTCCTTCCTTCCTTCCTTCCTTCCTTCCTTCCTTCCTTCCTTCCTTCCTTCCTTCCTTCCTCACAAATTGCTTATTTATCAGGACTGCATGAAATTAAGTCAAAGACTGTAACTCTGCTGCAGAGTTTACATGGCTTAAGCTTGGCTGTCTTAAAACCCATATTTCCAAGTGTGATTAAGCTCTGCAGGAGAGGTCTTCTTGATCCACATCCACATGGTTTGCGACAGACATGCATGACGCAACTACACTTGCTCCGACTGTGTTGTCTGATTTCTCACACCCACCCACTTGAATGGGTACACACTTTCCTTAACACTTCTCTGTGTTAGAAACTTCATCAAATCTTTCCGTTCAAGCTTATTGTCAACTCGTAATTCATTCCTATGCCTGTTTTCGAGTTGCTACAAGAAGGGGGGGGGGAGGCCTGAGTGAGCAGTGTGATAGATGAAGGCCAGAACCACATTCAATGCTTATCTTGTGGAAATTGTAGCCTAGGCTACTGGAAAGTCCTTCATTGGAGATTGTGATTGATGACATCCAGCCCGTGAATGTGTTTCATTGGAGAATTTGATATCTGACACATGGGGTGGGGGGGAGAATCATAGGTGATAATAAATTACGTGACTCAGAGTTGGCTTCATACGGGTTAGTGCCGGTATGTCGCTCCTAATAAATCTTTTGAATTCTTTTGTAGCTTGGCTTGAGACTCATGATTTAATTAGGGCAATCATCGGAACCCTGACACTTATTCCATGGCAGTTTGGGTATATTTGCCTTCAAATTCCTCTCCTCTGTGGTACTGACTTTCAAGGATAATTTTTTTCTCTGTTTATCCCAGGGCAGCACAGATCGTTAGGACCCAGAGATTCAAAGGTGCGAAGTCTCAAAATGGATGCCAGCGTTTGGACCAATGAACTCATCGAGGTAGGAAAGGAGCTGGTGGACAAAGAACAGCAGGAGGAGTCTATTTGACTTAGAAATGCATTATGTTTGATTGCATATTTTAGTACAGCTAGTGGTTCTAGCCGACGATCATTTAAATATGAGCCAGCTCTATGCTGCAGCTGCCAAAAAAGCCAACACAATCCTAGGCTGCATCAACAGAGGGATAGAATCAAAATCATGGGAAGTATTAGTAATGTTTTTCTAAAGTCTTATTAAGAGCACACATGGAATATTGCATCTAGTTTTGGTTGCCATGGTATAAAGACAGTAGAAAGAGTGCAGAGATTAGACATTTTCTAAAGGAAAAAACACATCCAATCCAAATAACCAGGAAGAATCAGCAGAAATAAGAACTTGTTATCTAACCATAATCAAATCTCTTGAAGTTCTTACCACCTTTGTAATTTCTACAAAGTAACTTTGGTAAAGGACACAGTGGCTCAGTGGCTAAGATGCTGAGCTCGTCGATCATAAAGGTCGGCAGTTCGGTGGTTCGTATCCCTAGTGCCGCGTAACGGAGTGAGCTCCCGTTTCTTTCCCAGCTTCTGCTAACCTAGCAGTTCAAAAGCATGTAAAAATGCAAGTAGAAAAATAGGGACCACTTTGGTAGGAAGGGAACAGCGTTCCGTGTGCCTTCGGCGTTTAGTCATGCCGGCCACATGACCATGGAGACATCTTCGGACAGCGCTGGTTCTTCGGCTTTGTAATGGAGATGCCCCCTAGAGCCGGAAATGACTAGCATGTATGTGCGAGGGGTCCTTTTTTCTCCTAATATCCTTGCCTTGAAGTTCTTACAACCTTTGTAATTTCTACAAAGTAACTTCAACAAATCTCTCATACTGTATTTCAATTTAAAAGGATATCCCAAATTGCTGTTGTGATGTTCATTATTTGTACATCTTTTTTCCATTTTTAAATGATCATCCAAGTGTATCTGTAAATCCAGTATTTCTGTCTTGTTATTTTAAGTTGTAATTTTAAAACCCACCTTGGCATCCAACTCAATTTTCTCCAGAGGTATTTGTTCATCTTCTGTTGCAACTTTTGCTTGCAATAAAGAATGTAAAAGTTCAAGCAATCAAACATTTCCTTTAAAGTAGTCATTTTTATACTATACTAATCAACTTTCAAAGTCGTGTTTTACAACTGATATGTAAACAAGACTGATTTCCCTCCCCTACACAAGAAGCTCTTTCTAATTATCTTCAAAGTCTTTTTTTAAGTCAACTTCACAAAGCCTTCACGTTTACAAAGCTTGGCAGAAACAATTTGGAAATCACCTCTTTCACCTCTGCAAGAAATTACCAAAAATTTAAGATCTTATAAAGCTGGAATGGTGGGATTTTGTTTCATTTTAAATGGATTGAAGAGAATTCTCACCCAACAACTGGTGGGCTTGTGATTTTACAGTCTTAAATGAGCAAGAAGAAAACTAAAACTGCAAAGTGATTAAAAAGATGAGGTTGGATCCCATCTTAAATCCTGAAGGGATGATTTAATGCTCAAAACTGGATAGAATCAACTGACTCATATTTATGACAGTTGCAGCATCCCGGGGTTATGTGATTCCTCTTTTGCGACCTTCTAACAAACAAAGTGAATGAGGAAGCCCAATTCACATAATGACTGTGGCAAGAAAGGTCATAAAATGGGGCCAAAATTCACTTAACCAATGTCTCACTTTGCGACGTAAATTTTGGGTTCAATTGTGGTCATAAGTCGAGGACTACCTATGTTTTGCTTTGATTTAATTTTCTGAATAAAATAAAAAAAATTTGTCAAAAAAATCAGTTCCTTTCCAAGCTTTTTTAATCTCAATTTTCCCCCTCTATTTCATTTTGTAGCTTTTTATTGTGATAGGCAATGAAAGGGCCAACAGCTTTTGGGAAGGTAATCTCCAACCAGATGAAAAATTACAAGTGGATGCCCCAGATGACAAGAGACTAACTTTTGTTACCCAAAAATATAAAGAAGGGAAATTCCGAAAAATTACTCTGCTGTCTAAAACCAATGATGATTTAAATAAGGTAATCGCAGTGGAAATGATGAGGATGGGAACAATTTGGGATCCTTTTTCGCATTTTTGTTGAAAAAAAATCTAAAATGTTTGAGAGAGAAAAGTAGAGGGGAATCTTGTGCTATTCTTTGGGATTAAACGGATTATGGCTTTCTTAATGCAAAGTAATGAGTTCATTAACCTGATGGATAGAAATTGAATGAAATAAATAATTGCAACCCATAATGTTGTAGACCAGGGGTATCAAACTCAATTTCATTGAGGGCCGCTTCAGGGCTGTGGTTGACCCCGGGGGGGCTGGGGGGGCATGGCTGACTGGGTGGGCGTGGGTTTCTGGGTGGGTGTGGCCAGCTTGATGCCACTCCCCAAACTGCTAGCATGTTTCCTCTTCGCATTGGGTTGACCAGGCTAAAACCAGGCTGGCCTGATGTTTTCTCTTCACATTGAGTAGACAGGCCAAAGTGATGTGGGAAGGCCCCTTAACCCACATCATGGATCGGATCTAACCCACAGCCTTGTGTTTGACACCCTTGAGTTAGGTGCTTGAGAGCACCTTGGTGATAAAACTCTTTTCTGCATGCTCACTCTTGTCTTTGTGAGTGATCCCATTCAGTTAAGAAATGTCAATCTGTTCTTCTTTGCCATTCTGCTCATACTTTTCATCTTTGTGATCAGGCGCTCTGTGCTGCAGTTATTAAGCCCAATGTCTTGGAGACCATGATGTTATTGTTCAGTGGAGCAGACGTGATGTGTGCAACGGGCGATCCTGTGTTCAGCACCCCATATTTGTTAGCCAAAAAATCCGGGCAGAGGTTGCAAATGGAATTCCTCCACCATAATAAGTTTTCAGGTATGTGTTATGTCCCTGTTGGAATCTGATTCGAAGGGGAAGGTCGAGCAGCTGACAAGGAGTGGGAGTGTGGCTCCAGTGGCTGTGGAGGAAAGTGGGGAAGGGCACAGTCCTACTGGGCATTCAGGGGAAGACCCAGGGCCACCCCCTCTTCATCTCAGGGCACGCAGGGAGGAACGGAGAAGGGAGCGATGTGAGTTATGTGGGTTACGGGGGAGGAAAGGGATCTGATTCCCTTCATTAGCTGCAGCTGGGAAAACAGGATTTAAAAAGGGTGTTTGTGCACAACACCTTGCTGGAAGCAAAGCGTGAATTATCTTTGTTTGTCAAGTCTTACCTGGGTTCTGGCATCCTCCCAACTGTGTCTGTTTCATTATCTTTTGGAAGTCTGCAATTCTTTATCTTGTCCTGTCTCGTTAATTGCTGCAGCATAGTTTGTGTTGGTTTTTATTTATAATTTAAATGTACTTTGGGTTTGGATGGAATTTCTTCCCTTTAAAAAAATGTTCTTGGGATATTTTTTTCTTCAGTTGATGATAATTGGACATTGGGGCCAGGTTGGAGGAATTAAAGAGACTTTACTTACTTTTGTGACTTTGTTGCTTTTGTGCTTCACCTCGGGCCATCACAGTATGGCTTTTCAAGTCACGTGTGCTTTAGGGTCTCCTCCTCGAGCAGAGAGCTGGACTGGAAGACTCCGAGGTCCCTCCCAACTCTGTTATTCTTTGCGCTATGTTCTATTTCCTGAATACTGAAACCAAATGCTGAGTACATCTGACTCTGCATCAACCTAAGCTTTCTAGCTTCTGCTCTTCAGAGCAAGTAGTCTTAAGCAATGATGTGAATTTTAACTTCCATAACTAATAGTTCTTCCTTACTTTATAGATTTTTCCAACTGTGATGGCCACACCAACACCACTTCCTCTCCTGATTCCCCCTTACCATCCTTCCTTTATGATAATTTATACATGGTTTCCTTCAGCCCTTCCAAGCTGTTTAGTGAGAGAAAAATTAAAGAAGGTATGTTGGTCTTTCTTTCTTATTTATAGCTTAGGTATCCTGGTTTTATTGTCAGCCTTGGAAGCCATATTTTACTTAGAAGCTTCTAGGCTCCCGTATTTTAGTGCCTGGGAATTTGGGTGGGGGGATTTCATAGAGAGGTGGAAGATTAGGCACAACAACATTCTTTCTCAGAGAGTCAAGGACATGTTGCCCTGCACTTGGAGATGAATGTCTGGAGGAATGTCTCCAGTTGGAACGATGGTTGATTGGACCATGTGATGGACTGGTGGGTGTAGGGGATGGGTTTTGATTTTTCAATTGGGAAGGGAAAACCCAAAACTCTCAGATTCGAGTTTTCCCAGATGTGCCAATATGACTTCTTTAACGAACTCTTACTTGATGAATTTTGTTCTTGAGTGCCAAATGAAATGGGGAGTTTCATTGGAATGCTGACAATTATATTGGTCAGATGCTAGACCTCAGAAACCATAGCTTGAGCCAAGGATGAAGAAGGAGAAAGTTGGTCTGCAGCAGAAAACATATATTTATTATTTGCTTGCTTGTTCATTTGAATTCTTTTGGCCATCCAACAACTAAACAACTAAACTTAAAAAGACATAAAACTGCTGCAGCTATTAAATTCAACAGGCAGCCTGGACTAAAATGTTCTAATACAAAATCTACAAAACAAAATGGTAGCCATTATCATGTTGCCTCTGGTGGGATAAATCAAATAGCTGGATGGACGGATGGATGGATGATAGGAAGATGATAGATGATAAAGATAAAAGCTAGATTACACTGTACCATATATGTAGGATAGATGAGAGTTAACTAAGAAAGAGAGAGATAAAGATGATAGATCCTGAAGAGAAAGAGAAAGAAAGGGTGAATGGATGGAAAAGAGGAGGAGGAAGGGTAGGAGGAAAAAAGGAAGAGAAGAAAGGATGGAAGAAAGGAAAAGATAAGAGGAAGAAAGGAAAGGAAGGAAGGAAAGAAGGGTAGGAGGGAGAAAGGAAGGAAGGAAAGGTAGAAGGGAGGGAAAAGGAAAGGAAGGAAGGAAGATCTACAGTCATCTTCTTCCCTTTATTCATTTTAAGAACATAGACTAAGATCTAACTTTAGTCATTTTTTAACATTATAGGAAATCTTGCCTGGTTATATCTGATCAGAATACATTTTGGGGGATGATTTTTTTGAGACTCGTTTTTTTTCCTCCTCTCTCCTCATGCGATAGCTTGTTTTCCTTAGCTTTGCCCCACTGAGCAGGCTTTCTACCCTGACTTCCACCAGCCTAAAATAGATTGACTCTAAAGGCTTCTATCTCCATCCCATGGGGTGGGGTGGGATGAAGAGCAGCCTCTTCTAGCTTTTGGCCACTCTACACTCAACCCTTTCTTTTTCAGCCAGTTTCTGTCAAGCTATAGTTTTGTTTCCCCATAGCTTTCATTTCTGTTCCAGTTCAGCGGGTGTCTTATTTTTCTGCTTACATTTCCTTTCTCTTTTTTTCTTTTTGCCTCCCCGATCTCTCGTGTTTGTGTCTTGATGGTTTCTGTACATCAGCAATTGGCGACTACAATACGAAGCTTTTAAAAGCCTCTGTTTTTCTTTGGGTTCTTTAAAAAGGAAAAAATAAAAAAACATGCCTGCGTCATTTCAATGAGGCTATTTAAAAATATCAAAAGTAAAGGAATAAGCTTTCCTCGGCTTATTTGCATTAACCACCAAACATTCCCTTACTTAAGATGAAAACTTGGTTGAAGTTGGACTGGCTACTTAAATGAGCCTAAATGGGAAGCGGAGTAATGGACTTAATTTACAAATTTGATTATTTCTTATAGGGATGGAAGTTCTAAGAACTTTATTTGGTGCAGAGGTGTACATAAAATCCATAGGTTCAAGACGTCAGATGTGAAATGTGTAAATATTGATTTTAGATCCAGGCAAGATTTTACTTAGTCTAAGCACACTTGATCTCCCATTTTATGCATTCTGTGTCTCGATATACTTACCTTATTTGAATTTCTATATGGAGACTGGATTTTTAAAAGCATTATTAGTGAGTCATGGTGGCGCAGTGGTTAGAGTTCAGTACTGCAGGCTACTTCTGTTGATTGCCAGCTGCCTGCAATTTGGCAGTTTGCATCTCACCAGGCTGAAGGTTGACTCAGCCTTCCATCCATCTGTCGGTAAAATGAGGACTCAGATTGTTGGGGGCAAGAGGCTGACTCTGTAAACTGCTTAGAGAGGGCTGTATAGCACTGTAAAGCAGTATATAAATCTAAGTGCTATTTCTATAATGACCCAATTAATTTAAATTATCCAGCAGAATGTCCAATTCTTATATTTCTGTCTTAAAGATAAAATAATTTTGCAAAACAGTCTGGTCATTAAAAGCAGAAACCCTTGTAAGTTCAAATAACAGGTCTAGATTAACTTGCCACAGCCACCTTGCCATGGCCAACTTATCCTAGCCTTTTATCCACCACTGTTTCTTCGACACTATTTTAATTTTTGTCATTCCCCTTTCGTTTTGTCCTGCCTTTGGTATCCTGTCTTGAAGGATTCTATTCCACCATTTCTTTGATGTATACAAGAATTATACTAATATCAAAGAAATGGTGGAATAGAATCATTAAAGCAAGGATACTGTAGGAGGGACAAAATGAAACAGGAATGACAAAAATTCAAATAACATCGAAGAAACAGTGATGGAAAACAGTGCAGTTATGTTAAGCTATCCCACCGTTGGCCAGGTGAGTTGATGAGGTGAGTTGACTGGGGTGAATTGGCTGGGATGAGACAGCCATGGCAAGTTGTCCCATTTCGAAAGTGATAGCTAGCAAATTGGTTGTACATCACCAAATCACAGAATTCTTTGGTAAAGGCAGAATGGAAGATTGAAGTTTTGCAAGACTCATTGAAGGACTCTGTTGACTATGCCTGTTTTCTATCATGGATTGTTTGCTAATCATCCTGTGATAATGGTTAACTCTCCAGTTAATAAAAAAATCCATCTTTGAATATAGAGTGCAATAAGAGATGGTGTGTGTTGGAAAGCGGCTTTTTGAGTTACTATGAGAATGAGAAGATGGCCACCCCAAGTGGCACATTGGACATTGGTGAAGTCATCTGTCTTGTCATTCATAAGTCAGAAGACACCTTACCCACGGGGTAAGTCCGAGGTCTTTGTTGGTTTTGGTTAATGCTTTGCTTTGTCAATATTGATTTTTTATTATTATTATTATTATTATTATTATTATTATTATTATTATTATTATTATTATATCTTTAGTGAGATTCACAGCCTTTGGGGCTGGTTGGTAGCTCAACAGCTCAAGTCCTAACCAAGAAACTGTTGAGGTAGCGTTGGAGGATTTAAGCTGTTCCAAGTAGGGTAGTTTTTTGTCGAATCAGGGTATTCAAGTCTGATAAATTCAGAATTTCCAAATAGCGAGGCAGCCCTTTAGGTATTGCTCCAAGGGCTCCAATTACAATGGGGATAACACACAATTTCTTTTTCCAAAGTCGCTCAACTTCAATTTGTAAGTCTCAATACTTTGTGATTTTTTTCTTGCTGCGTGTCTTCAATCCGTGCATCCCCAAGTATTGCAATGTCAATGAACCAACCCTTTTTCTTTTCAACTATTGTTATGTCAGGTGTGTTGTGGGCCAAGTGCCTGTCTGTCTGAATTCTTAAGTCCCACAAGATCTTGACTTTTTCATTCTTAAGAACCTTCTCAACCTGATGTTCCCAGTAGTTCTTATTATACTCAAATCCAAAATTTTGGCACAGTTTCCAGTGAATGATATTATTATTATTGTTGTTGTTGTTGTTCTTTTTTATTATTATCTTTTATTCATTAAATATGAAACTCAGTCAATTGAACATTTAAAAATGTATCATCATCATCATCATCATCATCATCATCATCATCATCATCATTATTTTGCAAAGCAACTTTTTATAATGGTTGTTACATTCTTAATGTGGAAGTTTTAATTTTGGATTTCTCATTGTAAATTGCTGGTTGTTCATGGTCGATCTAAGGATAAACAAATAGAACATAGAATCAAAGAGTTGAAAAGGATCTTTGAGATCTTCTAGTCCAACCCCCTGCTCAAGTAGGAAACCCTATTCAATTCCAGATAAATGGGTGTCAAATCTCTTTTTGAAAGCCTCCAGTGATGGAGCACCCACAAGGTTGATTGATGGTTGATTGAATGGAATGAAATCAATGAACCAATGAATGAATTAATGATTCAATCAACGAATGGAGTGAGTGAGTAAATGAATGAATGGATTATCTGAATCAATGAATGAATCAATGTATCAAGTGAGTGAGTAAATAAATAAATGAATTATCTGAATCAATGAATGGAGAAAGTGAGTTAATGAATTATTGAATGATCTGAGAAATTAAATTCACACATTATGGACAGCATGAGGACTTGGAATTTTCTCTCTTCCAATAAAACTTTACTCTTAATCAAATTAATGAAATTAAAATAACTTGATATTAATCGGTGTTTTTAAATCAGTGGATTTAGGAGTTCATGGCAGATCCGGCAATATACAAATGGAGTGAGAGAGAGAGTGGATGAATTAATGAATGAATGAATGAAGAATGAATGAATGAATGAAGAATGAATGAATAAATGAAGAATGAATGAATGAATGAACAAATAAATGAACTTCTGAGAAATGTACCTTATGCTTTGTAGGCAGTGTGAAGACTTTGAATTTGCTCTTTCCCAATAAAACTTTACTTTTAATGAACATAGTGAAATTAAAATTCCTTGGGGTTCACAGCTCGGTGAAGTTTGTAAAAATTACAAACTTCTTCCAGAGGCATGTGATATTTCCTGTCAATTTTTTAAAGCCAGGATTTGCATCTCTGATAGTTCAGGGGAGGGAAAACTTTCTGGGAGGGAAAACAGACTCAAAACGGTGTTAGCTCTGCGTATGCAAGAATCTGTTTTACAAAGAAAGACGTGGAATAATTAGAAGTGTCTCTAGCAATTTCTCCTCTGCTTCCAAGTAAGGCTGAACACCCCAATGCCCTTGGTTGGGCCCAGATGGGAAATTCTTATTCTTTTCTTCTATTTATTCCAGCTGGAATAGAAAAAGGATCCATTTCAATCTTCTTTCTTAAAGCCCAGAAGCCCAAACATAACAACCTTCTGCCAATTCTGCAACACAAGGAAGGTAGCTAAGCAACCAGGTAGCCTTCCACATGGAGATAAGTCATAATGCATTTCCCTTGTGTTTAAATCCAGGTATCTAGACATAAATAGGAATTCGCCGGGAAATGGGAACGGGCCATTTCAGGCTTCTTTTTTTTTTTGCTGGTTTTTGGCCCATTTTTGGCCTGTTTTTTCAGTCTGTTTTTCAGTCTGTTTTGGGCCTGTTTTCAGTCCATTTTTGGCCCATTTTTTGGCCTGTTTTGGGCCTGTTTTTTTGGTTGCTTTTGGTCTGGTTTCAGCCAGCAGAGTGCTGCAAGAGGCCATGGAGGGTGAAAACCAGGTGTGTGGGGGCCACACGTGGTTCATTTTAGCCTTCAGGGGCACTCCGGGCTGGTCCCTTGATAATTCCAGGCCGGCCCCACAGGCCACATTTTAAGCACCCTGGGCCTTGAGTTTGACACCACTGGCATAGCTAAATGTATTCAAAAGACTTTATATTTCCCCTCCCCCATTGAAAATAAAGCCTCAATTTGAACATGCAATATGTTGACTATTGTTCTTTCCCTTACCACCTAAATTATTAGTTTAGTTCCATTATTTTAGCTTTCGTTCCCCACCTAGTTGATCCCTCCTCTGTTCCTTTTTATTAGGCTATCAAATGCATATTGATTCCCCATTATATTCCCAAACAGATGCAACACAAATAAAGCACTTTAGAGGGCAAAACTCTTGCTATTCGTTTCCAAGGCAAGAGAAAGAAGGTCTGAGAACAAAGTGTACCACTTACTGTTTTCCTTTTGTGAAGCTGATATTAAATAAATTTGATTCATCTTCTCCTTGGCAATTTTAGAGTGATGTTTACCTTTGAAATCTACTTACTGTCAGAACGTGCATTTCTCTTTGGAGCTGAGACAGCGCATTCTCAACGAAAATGGACTCGGGCCATTGCTAAGGTAGTTTTTGTAATTATCTGTTCAAGTTAAGACATACACCTTTAAAGAAAATGGAGAGAAAACACTTTTGTTTTAAGAAGGAGCTCTCAGACAAAGGCAACTTTTTAATGGAAGCCAATTTAGAAGAAGTAAAATTGTTTTCTTTGTGAATTGCAATGGTTCTTGTTGCTTTTTTAGAAAAAAAATGCAGTTAAATATAAATTTTAAAAAAATCTTTAAAAAAAAAAGATTTGATATTCTTGAGTTAAGAAACTACACCCAACTTTTTACCAATAAAAACCATCTTAAGAGTACCTGATTCCCCGAAAATATGATCTAAAAGTAAGTCCTAGGTTGATTTTTACATGTGTGCCCAATATAAGCCCTACTCCAAAATAAGCCCTAATTAAGATCCCGCCACTCCAGACTGGACAGGTAAAAATTAAGCCAGGGTGGGGATTGGGGGGGGGGGGGCTGCCCTGCTACTTACCTTTGGACAGTTGTAGCCAAGTCTCACACACCCCAACACCTGCTTTGCTGGCCCATTTCTTCTGCAGCTGGCAAGGCTGGCAAGGGTTTCCTGAAGGCCCCTGGAGCTGATAACAAAGCTCTGGATCGATCCAGAGCTCTCTGATCTGCTGCAAAGGCCTTCAGGAAAGCCTTGCTGGCTGCAGAAGAACTTCCTGAAGGCCTCGGACAGTGAAAAGGAGGCCGAGGGCGACATGTTCAAGTGAGATTAGTCAGTGGATGATATCCCCCCAAAATAAGACCTTGTGCCTTTTTTGGTGGCAAAAAAAATATAAGACAGGATCTTATTTGGGGGGAAACACGTTAGATTTTTTTTTTCTTTCTTGAGCAAAATTCTGACTTTTCTCTTTTGAAAAGTACTTGAAGAAGATTTTGAAGCCTTCTCTTGAATTTCTGAATTCTAAGAAAGAGCTTTGGCTCAAACTTTTGCACTAATTTTTGTTTCTGTTTGAAATAGCATTTTGTACCTGAATTGGCTAGAGGTCTTCAAGAAAGAGAGACTGATGTCATTGGTCAATTGTTCTACAAGGATTGCCAGGACTTGGATAATTGGAAAAAAGGCTGGTTTGCTTTGGAGAAGATGAGTTTATATTTTTGCCTCGAACTGGAAAATTTACAAGAGAATTCAATGTATCTAAGGCGGCTCCAGGAGTTAAGTAAGATTTAAAAGAAAAAAATATTGATTTCATTACAGTTTGAAAACCTCACAGATCCATTGTGAACAGATAGGAATCTCTTGGCTTAAATGTAGTTCTCAATTCATGACTGCGACCGTTGTAAGTTCGAACAGTTATTAAATGAACTGTGGTAAGTCAAGAATTACCTGTAGTTTCCTGAATCCCATGGTTTCTTCACACAAGACTTCAGGAATATATGAAGCAATCATTGTGAAGTACTAAGATATATCAATTACTAAGATATATCAAGCTGTGTTGCCTCAGTAATTATAATGAAGGAGAATGGCTGTATTACAATCAGATTGTAAAGAAGTGGAATTGTAAAGTTGGCTTTGCAAATCTGTGTAAAAATTAGCACCAGAAGAGAAAGATACTGGCCAGCTGTGATCATGTTCAATGAAGCTTGAGTGATCCAAACAATTAAGAAACCCATCCTGTCTTTTCTTCTCAAAATTCCACATGGCAGTAAAATCACCTATTAAAAAGATCCCGTACTTTGACGTTAACTGAGACAAGATTCAGCTCTCTTATTAAAGATTAAGAATCTTTCTCTGCAAGTTCAACCTAGCAATCCAACAGAGAAAGATCAGAATGGTAGGGATGACAATCAGCCAATCAGAACCAATAAAGGAGAATATTTGTAGCTCAGGGTTGAAATGAGGAAACTGACCAAAGTCATCCAACCGGCTTTCATGGCTAAGGCAGGACTAGAACTCACCATCTCCTGGTGATTGGCTCAAAGTCGTCCGGGCAGCTTTAAGGCCCGGTCCCACTGCACTTACGGATGCAGAGAGGATGTAAAACGTTAAAAAGCTTGCCATCCATTGGAAAACGCTATGCATCCCTTGTGTACTCATTGCATACGTGTTTCATACGCTCTATCTGTCGAGCGTCCGTCCACTGCGATTTCATCCACGCAAGAAGTTTTGAGCTGCACAAAACTTTGAACTTTCCGCCGTGTACGATGTACATCTGCGACATACAAGCAACAAACATTCTATGTCCATTTATCATCCGTTAAATGTCCGCTGTATCCTCTCTGTATCTTCTGGGCATCCTCGCAACTCACATCCGCTGCAGCTGAAAACGGAAAGAGGGAGGAAACAAAAGATACACGGAACATCTACACAGCGTTAGTAGCATGGAAATAGAAAGGATGCGCAGTGAACGGTTTGCATCCGATATACATCTGCGCGGCAGAACAAAGCCTAGCCATTGCCTTCCTGATCTTCTTAATTGTTTCACATAGATTTCTGCACTATAATGTATTCCAGACCCATAGGAAAAAAGGTCCCTTTTCTAGGAAGAAGCTTGGAATTTTTAGTATGCAGAAAAAAGGGTGAAGGCAGACTTTCCTCGGCAGTTTGCAGGGTATCTATAATAGTACTTTAGTTAAACAAGATTCCTCTTTATAGGTAAGCAGCAATAAAGAAATTACTCTGAGATAGCTCCTCCTTTCGTTCTCACTTCCTTGGGCCTCACAGCTGCTTCTTTTGTCTTTACTAGTTACTAACTTCTCTTAATTCTATGCCCTGAGATGAATGGCTATTGAAAATAGATTATTTCCAAGCCTCGTTGTTTTTGAGCTTAAGTTTTATATAGATTTCGCCCACTTAGGAAAAAGCGGATTTGTTTTAAGTTTGCAAATGACTCTGCCTTTTATGTTTCAGCGATCAGCAGCTGTGTCCAGAATGGAGAAAAAACAGATGTTCTGCTACTGGTTGAGAAAGGAAGGTAAGCTGTAAATTATGGGTGCTTAAGACAAGGATGAGGGCTGAGCAAACCAATTGCAGATCTTGGGAGATATCCATTAGCAGATATGTGGGTGGGTGCATAGCTTTAGAAGACTCAGATGGAGATAGTTCTGCCTTGATGCTGTTCAGACCCAGCTTCCTGAGCATGACAAACACTCTGCATTTAAACTGAAGATTCCTTTATTAGGCGTGCCAGTAGCCCTAGCAAAAAGTTTCTCTCTCAATGCAGGCTTACAAGTCTGTCCAGCAGGGAGTTGAATAATTGTCTGCCACATCTATTCATCTCTGCCCCCTGCCTTTTATCCCCAGAGCTAGGGAGGAGCTTGGCTAGCAGAGGTAGTTCTTCTATCCCAAGGATCGGCCCATAGATTTCCACTGCTCTCCTCTCCTCTGTCTTCTATGCATCTGTGCATCAGGCACTGAACCCAGGTGTTCCTCCTCTTCTTCATCAGCTACCTCCAGACCTGGGGGCTGTTGACTCTCCATCTGAGGGCTGACAGATGGCCCAGGCTCCATCTCTCTCTCTCTCTCTCTGCCAGCTCCCTTCCCTCTTCCCCTTCAGAGCTCCCAGATTGCCTTGATGCTGACCCTGACTCCCATGCTATGATGACCCGGGGCATGGCACAAAGGCAACACAATCACATAAGTAAGATAAGTCCCTTTAGTACTTATAACTTTGCCCCCAATGCCCTTCAGTTACCTTCAGCTGGAAAAAAAAACTCTCCCAAGAACAATCTTTAAATGAAGGAAATTCAGTCTGAAAACAAAGTACATGTAAATTCTAAATAAAAATCCACACAAACTATGCTGCAGCAATTCACTGGAAAGAGCAGGATAAGGAATTGCAGACTTCAAAGGCCCACAAAACACACACAGTTGGGAAGATGACAGGAACTCAGATAAGCCTCAACCATAAAAGATAATTCATGATTTGATTCCCACGAGTTGCTGTGAGCAAACTTCCTTTTTAAACACTGTGTTCCCAGCTGCAACTAATGAAGGGAATCAGGGCCCTTTTCTTTCCCATAAGCCACGCAACTCACATTGCTCCCTTCTCTGTTCCTCGCTGCATGCCCTAGGATGAAGAGGGGTTGGTCCTGGGTCTTCCTCTGAATTCCCTCTGCCTTGTTCTACCTCTCCCCTGCTCTGCCCAGCTGGACTTTGCCCTTCCCCAGTTTCTTCCACAGCTATCAGAGTTGACACTCCCACTCCCTGTTAGCTGCTCACCTACCCCTCCAAATCAGATTATGCCAGGGACAGGACAAACACTTCCTCCTCCTCTGATTCAGCTGCTGGAGGACCAGCAGTTGACAGGCCACAACAGATGCTTTGGATATTCTCAGAGGACAGCTTAGCTCTCTGGAAAGGGCTGTGAAATAGAAACTCCATAGAAAGAGAGCACATTTCATCACGTTTTCACCAAAATCATAGGATTGCATTTACAAAAATTGTATTGGCTGCATGTGGTTAGAAGTAAACTCTGCTGGGAACAAGGCGGTAGAATTCTGACCCAGAAAGTTCATAACCCTGGTTCCATCCATTACAGAGAGTCCTTGACTTACAACCAAAATGAAGCCCAAACTTTCTGTTGCTCGCTGAGATACTTGTGCAGTGAGCTTTGCTCCATTTTACGACTTTTCTTGCCGTGGGGATTAAGTGAATCACTGCAGCTGTTAAATGAGTAATGCAGTTGTTAAACGAATCTGGCTTCCCCATTAACTTTATTTGTCAGAACTCGTAAGTAGTGATCGTGTGCACACACACCCCAGGACACTGCAACCATCATAAATATGAGGCAGTTGCCAAGCATCCAAAATTTGATCGCGTGACCATGGCGATACTGCAAGAGTCATAAATGTGAAAAATGATCCTAAGTCACTTTTTTTCAGGGATATTGTAACTTTGGGTCACTAAATGAACTGTTGTAAGTCGAGAACAGCCTGCTCCAGCCCAGCTTTTGTCCACCCAGTTTTTATGCCTTTGAGGCTGTGGTCTAGTATCACACTTTGTCCTCACAGTGTTTGAGTGATCGGTTCTTGCTGTGGCTTTGCATTGAAAGAGAGAATTTTCATATCTCTCCCTCTCTCCCTCCCTCCCTCCCTTTCCCTCCTTCCCTCCTTCTCTCTCCCACCTTTGCTCCCTCCCTCACCCTCCCTCGCTCTCTTTCCCTCTCCCTCCCCTTCTCCCTTCTTCCTTCCCTCCCTCTCTCCTTCCCCCTCTCTCTTTCCCTCCTTCCTTCCCCCTCTCTCCCTCCCCCTCTCTTCTCTTTCCCTCTCTCCCTCCCTTCCTCCCTCTCTCTGCCTCCTTCCCTCCCTCTTCCTCCCTCTCCCTCCCTCCCTTTCCCTCCCTCCCTTCCTCCCTTCTTCTCTCTCCCTCCCTTGCTCTCTTTCCCTCTCCCTCCTTCCCTCCCTCCCCCTCTCTCCCTACTTCGCTCCCTCTTTCTTCCTCCCACTCTCTCTCTTTCCCTCTCTCCCTCCCTCCCTCCCTCCCTCTCTTCCTCTCCCTCTCTCCCTTCCTCCCTCTCTCTCTCCCCACATTTTTCGGTGTCTTTTCTCAAACTTTATTTGCAGAACATTATACATACGCGGGCACACCAAGTTGGATTTCATCGCCTGGCATAGCGCTATTGAAAAAGCAGCACGTACCAATGGCAACCTGTTAGAAGATCAGCAGCTCAGCAAAAATGATGTGCCGATTATAGTGAACAGCTGTATCGCATTTGTTACGCAATATGGTAAGTGGAGATGGGCATTGGTTTAGATTTCCAAAAATTGGAGAGGCACTTGGATAGAGTCCTTAAGAGACTTTGCCATCAGATTACATTATGTGGGCTCAAGCTGTGATGTGTAAAAACTACACTTTGAGTATAATGCTCAATTTGGAGTGGGTGTGCTGAGAATGGAACTTGTTCAGTACTACCTTGGTACTTATCATTAATTGTTTCTGGGAGGCACAATGAATGCCAAAAACAATGAATATGAAACAAATGTTTCCCATAAGGAATAATGTAGTGAGTCACAAGGCAGCCAACACTGAGAGGTTCTAGTTTGTGTGTTGAGTACCAAACAAATGATGAGTACCTGGACCACATTTTCATGTCAAAATGCACTAAGTACCAAATTTGATGAGTTTCAAAACTGTTGAGTATCAAGGTACCACGATATCTCATTACTAGGGCAATAGCACTGGGAAATTGAAGTTAGAGCACCCTAGAGAAACACTGAACAAATTTCTCACTTAACAACAGAAATTTTGGGCTCAGTTGTGGTCATAAGTCAAGGACTACCTGTAACTGGGTTTAGATTTGAATGTGTGTTCCATATCCTGCTCTTTCATAATAGGCATGCTTTACATTTTCCACCCTGCTAATCCACAAAGAGCTGAAAACGACTGGAGTCATGTAGTTTTATCTGATTATTTCTAGAATATGAAAAACCTTGAATGACCAGTGTAGTATCTAGTTATACAGCACATCTCTAGTTATATATCTCTTTCAGGCAGCCTTCTTTAATATGTCTCCACCCTGTGTTGAGTGTGTTGGCATTCCTGGAAGTAAAAAAAAAAAAAATCATTACGGTTGTCTTCAAAATCTGAATTTTGCTTCCAGCAACATCATCTAAACAATTTCAAAGCATTTTCGGCAGATGAAATATGAACAAAAGGCTCAGTGCCATTATACGAGATTGTTCCGCCTGTCATGCCATGGAACATCTTGTTTTTTTGACATTGGTTGGGTTTTTTTTTAATAATGTTTTTGGCTGATAACTTTATTTTTTCTTATTTAAGGTTTGGGAAGCAAACATATCTACCTGAAGAATGGAGATCCTTCATATGTGAAGGAGCTTTTGGAATGTTTCAAAAAAGATGCCAGAAGTGTTAAGCTAAGAGCTGGGACGAACCGGCTGGAAGATGTTACGGATACACTAAAATATTTTCTTTGTGAAATAGACGATGCACTACTGACCAAAGAACTTTATCCTTTTTGGATCTCAGCATTAGGTAACACATTATGCAATAGTTCTGAAGCTCTATCTGCTGCAATAGAAAATAAAACATAGAATAGCAGAAGTGGAAGGGACCAAGGTCATCTAGTCCAGGGGTCGCCAACCCTTTGGACTTCTGGGACCACCAAACTCATAAATTTAAATCCTGCGGACCAGAGACCCTTGGAAAATCCCCCCCAAAAGTCTGCAGGAAAATTCCCAACCTCGTTTTCCTACCGATCAATCATTCTTTATTTGGGATCACAGGATATCATCTCCAGCTCCGTTCTCAGGAGGAGAGAGAGAGAGAGACTTTTGGCTTCATGCAAGGAAAGCAGCAGAAGCAGCAGAAGTCTTTTTTTCTCTCTCCCAAACTCCACCAGAAATGAGTCTTTGTGAAACCTGTCACGCTGGCACAGCCTCTTGGAGCAGGATTATTTGCAGGGTCTCAAAGACTCATTTATGGTGGAGTTTGGGGAAGAGAAAGAAAGAGTTTTGCTTTTTTCCTTGTGTGCAGCCAAAAGCAGGAGAAGAAAGAAGCAGAAAGAAGCAGCCCAGTGGCCAGGCCAGGCATGTGGGGCAAGTGGGGCAAGTTCCCCCCCTTCACTTTTTCCTCCCCTCCCCTCTCTACCTTGTGTTGTTTGCAATGCAAGCAATGCAAGCTTTGTGTTCCCGTGGGCCATGTGAGTGGCACAGCCTTGTGTTCCTGTGCAGCCTGGATTAATTGCTTTGGAGGTGACGTTTCTCTGTGGACCACCAAAATTTTCTCACAGACCACCAGTGGTCCCTGGCCCACTGGTTGGCAACTACTGTTCTAGTCCAACCGTCTGCTGAAGCAGGAGACTCTGTTCCATTTCAGACAAATGGTTATCCAATGTCTTCTTTAAAACTTCCAGTGATGGAGCACATACAGCTTCTGAAGGCAAGGTATTCCACTGGGTGATAGTTCTCATCATTAAGAAATTTCTCCTTGCTTCTAAGTTGCTTCTCTCCTTGGTTAGTTTCCAATCACTATTTGTTTTCTTGCCTTTTGGTGCTTTGGAAAATAGTTTGGCTCCCTTGTCTTTGTAGGAGACCCTCAAATATTGGAACACTGCTATTCTGTCACCCCTGGTCCTTCTTTTCATTAGATAGACATTAATTCCTGCAACCGTTCTTCATAGGTTTTAGCCTCTAGCCCATGAATCATTTTGGTTGTTCTTCTCTGCATTCTTTCCAGAGTGTCAACATCTTTTTTACGATCTTGTGATGACCAAAACTCAATTGTGACCAAAGGCTCAGTTGTGGTCATAAGTCAAAGACTTACCTTCATTTCTATTGTGTCAATGAAGGAAAGGGTGGTTGGTTAAACAATCTTTGCAAATGCCTCAGTGCTGCTGAAGGGACAGGCCAGTTCTGGTTGTCTTTTCATCTGCAGGGTAGTTAATCCTGGGTAATTTAATTTCTACCCTTCCCTCTTCTCCATCAGATACACTGGATGACAAAGACAGAGTGAGAAAATACAGCACTTTCATTCGCACGCTTCCACCTGTCAACAAAGCAACTCTGGCAGCATTAATGGAACATCTTTACAGGTCAGTCTGAAAACATTTGAGCTGGTGTGGAATTATTATCATCATCAGCAGCAGCAGAATAGAACTGGAAGGGACCTTGGAGGTCTTCTAGTCCAACCCCCTGTTCAAGCAGGAAACCCATATTATTTCAGACAAGTGACTGTCCAGTTTCTTCTTAAAAACCTCTAGTAATGGAGCACCCACAACTTCTGAAGGCCACCCTTTCCATTGGTTTATTGTCCTCATTGTTAGGAAGTTTCTCCTAAGTTCCAAGTTGCTTCGGTCCTTGAATAATTTTCATCCCTTGTTTCTTGTCTTGCCCTCTGGTGCTTTGAAAAATAAATTGACCTCCTCCTCTTTGTGGCAGACTCTCAAATACTGGAAGACTGCTATCATGTCTCCCACTCGTCCTTTTTTTAAAAGAATAGAATATAATTCTTTATAGAATAGAATTCTTTATTGGCCAAATGTGATTGGACACACAAGGAATTTATCTTGGGGCAAATGCTCTCAGTATACATAAAAGAAAAGACATTCATTAAGAGTCAAGAATCTTAAGGTACAACACTTAATAATAGTCATTGGGTACAATAAGCAATCAAATCATACGAGGAAACAGTCAATATAAATCATTAGGACATAAGTGATAAAGTTACAGTCACAAATGGGAGGGGGTGGGTGATAAGGAAGGATGAGAAGATTAATAATAATGCAGACTTTGTAAATAGTTGGACAGTGTTGAGGGAATCATTTGTTTAGCAGAGCGATAGCTTTCAGGAAAAAAACTGTCCTTGTGTCCAGTTGTTCTGGTGCGCAGTGCTCTAAAGCGTCATTTTGAGGGAAGGAGTTGTAACAGTTTATGTCCAGGATATGAGGGGTCTATAGATATTTTCACAACCCTTTTTGACTCGTGCAGTATACAGGTCTTTGATTGAAGGCAGGTTGGTGGTAATTGTTTTTTCTGCAATCCTAATTATTCTCTGAAGTCTGTGTCTGTCCCATTGGGTTGCAGAACCAAACCAGACAGTTATAGAGATGCAGATGAACAGACTCAATCATTCTTCTGTAGAATTTCTTTTCTCTAGACTAGCCGAACCCAAATCCTGCCTGCGTTCTTCATACAATTTTGTCTCCAGGCCTTTAATCCAGCATATTATAATCCAGTTTATAATAATATAATAGGATGGAAATAGCATCTTCTGCAGGTGAGCAGGTTGCATTAGAAGAAATATTTTGCATGCACCATGCAGATATTCATGAGATAATTCAAGCTGGGACAGTGTGACTAGTTTATCCTGGTTTCATGAGATGCTCTGACCTTTTCAAAAATGGTTCAGGACTATCAGCAAAAGTCATTGATAAAATATCAACAAAGTAAAGTTAATGCGCGCAAAAAGCCATGAAGGTTGCCCAAATATAATGAGATCTCGCACACATGTATACTTCTCCAGCATTAGCTGACACTGTCTGAGGACTGTATGAATAACGTCTCATGTTATATGACAAGGGTCTTCAAACTTGGCAAAGAGTAAGACTTGTGGACTTCCAACTCCCAGAGTTCCTGAGCTAACACGACTGGAGGAGAAATTCTGGGAGTTGAAGTCCACAAGTCTTAAAGCTGTCAAGTTTGAAGACCCTTGTTATATGATATTCACCTCATCTCTGTATTATACATGTGAAGTGGGATTAATGACACTGTAGCTTGCAAAGACAACCTGGGAAAGCATATCAGAATATCAGAGTTGGAAGAGCAAGAAAACCCTATACCATTCCAGAGAAATGGTTGTCAAGTTTATTTTTGAAAGCCTCCAGTGATGGAGCACCCATAATTGGTTGGCTGAATGGAAATTTCTCCTTAGTTCTAGGTTGGTTCTCTCTTGATTAGTTTCCATCCCTTGTTTCTTATCATGCCTTTAGGAGCTATCCTGTCATAACAATCTAATGCAATCTTTAATATGACCATAGACTCCATAAGTACATCCAAATTATCCGCATAAATATACAGATCATATCCAGATTTATTTTACAAGGAGATAGATAATTGTAACGAGAACCAGTTTTGATGTCTACAAACTAAGTAACTGTGGATTCTAGTCCTGCCTTGGTCACAAATCTGGCTGGATAATCTTATGCCAGTCCTTTTCTCTAAGCCCTTGGGAGCAAACAATGGCAAACCAACTTTTGAAATTTTACACACACACACACACACACACACACACACACACACACACACACACAAAGCTCTGAAGGGACCTTATCTAAGTAGCTGCCAGGGGTCAGAATGTATTAAAAGGTGCACAAACACAGAATATAGCCATATTCATATATATATATTCTTAAACATAGATGTTTAAAGCTAATAATCTAGCATAATAATGGAGGGGACAATGGAGGTCTTCTAGTCTAACCCCACTGCTCAAGCAGGAAACTCTACAGTATTTCAGACAAATGACCGTCTTCTTAAAAAACTACCACCATTGGAGCAAATTAACTTCTGGGGATAAGTCATTCCACTGATTAATGGTTCTCAGTGTCAGGAAAAATCTATATAAAAACATCGTAAAGGAAGTGGCCTGTTTATTTACACAGTTCATTACTTTCTAGCTGAGCAAAGATCTGTTGCCCCTTACCCAATTATTGCCTGTCAAAAAGTAAAAAAAAAAATCAGCTCAAAGGGGTCAATACCCCAGCTTGTCCCTAAATACAATCCTTAAGAATAGTTATTGAGGAAAATTAAAAAAAGCTGCACCCCAGGAATTGTTTGGCCTGCAATATATTCTGTGCTTGCCTATAATTATGGAATAGAATTCTATGTTGTTCTAATGGCCAGTTTTCTGTATTTAAAGCTGTCCTTTCAAAGGATTACGAGAGCCATTTATTCAGGGTTTGGCTTTTGAGCAATGAGTTTCTAACTCTTTGGAATGCAAATGCATAGTTGATAAAGAGGCCAGCAAAACTTGTTTAAAGCTGGCAAGCGGTAGCCTAATGAGATAGATCTCCAGCAGCTCAGAGGCCAGGTTTCATGAGTGAATTATATTTTTGACCTTGAGTTGCATGAAAGCAGTGTTTCAAACCCTAAGGGGCTGCCATAAAGAAGAGGGAGCTAATCTGGTCTCCAAAGCACAAGAATAAGAGATGGAAACTAAATCAAGGAGAGAAGCAACCTAGAACTGACTAGAAATTTCCTGACAGTTAGAACAAATCATCAGTGGAACAACTTGCCTCCAGAAGTTGTGAATCACTGGAGGCATTTAAGAAGAGACTGGACAACCATTTGTCTGAATGATATAGAGTTCCCTGCGTAAGCAGGGGGTTGGACTAGAAGACCTCCAAGGTCCCTTCCAACTCTCTTTTTCTATGTTTTTTCTAAGGCTGGAGGGATAAGTCCTGCCTGCAAGTTTAGATTACTGCCCTAAATAGATTTTAGCTTTGATCCTCATTCTCTATCATGTTCTCATCCAGGAAGAACATTTTCTCTAAGGCATCTTACTGTTAGGTAAAAGAATAGCAGTAGCAATAGCACTTAGATTTATATACTGTTTCATGGTATTTTTACAGCCTTCTCTAAGAGGTTTACAGAGTCAGCCTCTTGCGCCCAACAATCTGAGTCCTTACTGTACTGACCTCAGAAGGCTGGAAGGCTGAGTCAACCTTGAGCCGGTGGGAATCGAACTGCTTGCAGTCAGAATAATTAGCCTGCATTACTGCATTCTAACACTGGGGAGGAAGGCAAGGAAGGGAGGGAAGGAAGGAAGGAAGGAAGGAAGGAAGGAAGGAAGGAAGGAAGGAGAGAGCAATAGTAATCTCACTTAGATTTATATATCATTTCCCAGTGCTTTTCAGCCCTCTTTAAGCAGTTTTCAGAGTTAGCCTTTTGCCCCAACAATATTGGTCCTCATTTTACTGACCTCAGAAGAATGGAAGATTGAGTCAACCTTTAGCTGGTCAGGATTGAACTCCTGGCAGTGGGCAGAGTTAGTTTGCAATACTGCATTCTAACCACTGCGTAACCACAGCTCACAAAAGGGATTGTGTCAAACTAGAGGCATGAGAATCATTCAGTTAATGACCTGGGAAAATCAGTTAAGCTGGGAACACATAGAAGTTCAATTTATTGAGAATATCTCTTCAAGTTGAATTCTGTTGTCAGGAAAAGTAACCCGCGGCCGCTTCACTGCTTGCTATAACGCCTGCTAAATATATTTATTTTTATCAGATTTATTAACTTCATCCACAGGGTTCAGAAGTGTTCAGAAATCAACCTGATGGAGCCCCACAATCTGGCGATGGCTTTTTCCTCCTGCTTGTTTCAAACCAAAGGACAAACAAGTGAAGAGGTTGATGTAGTTGAGGACTTAATTGTAAATTATGTGCAACTTTTTGATGTGAGTACCTGCCGCATCGATCCGATCTCCCTGGAGGTAAAATTCAGGCAAATGGGATGAAAATTTTAATGCTGCTTCATCCCTTTGCTTGGGAAGGTTGTTGTTGTTGTTGTTGTTGTTGTTATTATTATTGTTATTATTATTATCATCATCATCATCATCATCATCATCATCATCATCATCATTATTATCATTATCATTATGTAGCATAATATGATATTTGCTTTATAATTGGATTGGTTTTAAACAGAACCCAGGGTTTTACTGAATCGGCAAATCAGCCATCGACTCCCATGATTTTCATTAAAGATGTAGAATATCAGAAAACCCCTTCAGAGCACTGGGTGACACTAACGCTGTGTTTTTCATTTGGGGAAGGAATTGTTATATCTCTGGTGTTATTCCCCACAACACTGGCTTATTTACGAAGTCAAGAATATACAGGGTTTTCTGCGAGCACAATAGGCAAGCTTACAAAATGCATCCTGCTGTATGTAAAGCCCATGTCACACTGCACCAATGGATGGAAAGAGGATATAAAATGGAGAAAAACGCTTGCGATCCGTTGGTAAACGTGATGCATCCGTTGTGTACTCACTGCGTCCATGATTCATGCTCTCTATCTGTCCAGCATCCGTCGACTGACATTTCATTTGCTCAAAAAGTTTTGAGCTGCACAAAACTTTTTGAGCAGAAAATGTATCCAACGCATCCATCATACATCTGCTACGCATACGGGGAACATCCATTATACGTCCGTTGTCATCCGTTACGCGTCCCTATATTCGCTAGGCATCTGCTGCACATCCGCACAACTCACATCTGCTCCAGCAGAAAGCGGACACAGGGAGGAAGCAAAACGGATGCGGAACGGACACGCGGCGTTAGTAGCATGGATGTAGAAAGGATGAAAGCGAATGCAGCTCGGATATAAAGCATTAAAACGGAAAAAACATTTGTATAGGGGACGTATCTCGGATATTTAGGATGTCTGGAGGATGTCTAGAGGATGAGGGAGGACACCTAGTGGAAAACCTATATTTCCTATAAAAAGGGGGAGGAAATCACCTGGATTTCACTTTCAGTCCATCAGCCCTGCACCAACCTCTTCAGCCTTCATCTGGCTCTTGCTCTTCCACAGCATCCAGTCATCTCCACCATGGATCGTCGCACACTCCTTTTGGTAGCTGCCATCATTCTACAACAGTGCGAAGCCCTCTATAGGCTCTTTCACCTGTTCTACGCAAGGAAAAGGAGGCGTCCAAGAAGTGTGTGGGTCCGAAGATGGATCACAAGAAGAGCTGAGTACGGACTGTATGACAAGCTGATGGTGGAGCTGAGGAACGAAGACTCTCATGCATTCCAGAACTTCATGAGGATGCCACCAGCCATGTTTGACGAAGTTGTGGAGCGGCTGAGACCCAGGTTGACCAAGGCAAACACCAACCTCCGGCCCAGCCTGGACCCTAGGCTGAAGGTGGCACTGACTCTGCTGACTGCCCCTCCACTGAAGAAGGCTGGAAGAAAGTTGCAGAGCAGTGGTATCAGAAGTGGAACTTCCCCCACACCGTTGGAGCCATAGATGGGAAGCACGTGGCATGCAAAGCTCCAGCCAACTCAGGGTCCAATTATTTCAACTACAAGGGCTTCTTCAGAATCATCCTCTTTGCCATGATCGATGCTGACTACAAGTTCATGTACATCGATGCTTCAGGCAATGGGTCAGCTTCAGATGCCCAGGTATACAATGCCAGTGACCTCAAGGAGGAGCTGGAACGCAACCTCATCATGGGCTTCCCAGATCCAGACCCCCTGCCCAATGACACACAAGATGTGCCCTACTTCATCGTGGGGGATGACGCCTTCTCCCTCAAAACTTACCTCATGAAGCCCTATAGTTCCAGATGCCTCACTCGTGAAGAGAGGATCTTCAACTACAGGCTGTCCAGGGCAAGGTGGGTGGTGGAGAACGCCTTTGGCATCCTAGCCAACAGGTTCCAGGTACTTCTTACCACCATGCAGCATCGCCCAGAGACCGTGAGGAACATGTGGAAGCTTGCTGCATCCTGCACAATCTCATGCGCACCCGCTACCCAGTGTTGCAGAGCAGGCTCGTGGACTGCCAACAAGACAATGGGGACATGGAGCCTGGGGAATGGAGGCAAGGGCGAAACCTGATAGACACTGAGGATGTGCCAGGCCCCAACAGAGCTTCACATGAAGGGAAGAAGCAGCGCAACCTCCTGAAACACTGGTGCAACTCCCCAGCTGGAGCAGTGGAGTGGCAAGACAGGATGGTAGATGATTAATGGATGCTTCCTTCGGCCTGTATCATCACACAGATGATATTGTGCCATGTATGTTGAGTGGCCGTACAATGAACAGGGCATTTAATAAAGAGTTGTGTTTATGTTGAAATGTGTTGATGAATGATTAAATTGTTATTGATAATGAAGGGCCATAGGTGTGGCACCTGGGAGGGTGGACCATACAGTCCCACTATGCTTGCACTGGAGGTTTATCTATCCCACTGCTATCCTTACCCATCCCACAGCTATTACCCATTCCACAGGTATCTCTGCCCATCCCACTGCTATCCTTACCCATCCCACAGCTATTACCCACCCCACAGGTATCCCTGCCCATCCCACTGCTGTCCTTAACCATCCCACAAGCATGCAAAGGCTTAAACCATTTCTAAAAGTTTCCACCAAGACTTTATTTACTAAAAGAACTGAACCAAGTGTGTGAAGCAAAGATAACCTTTATTAATAACAAACTATAAAAGCAAAATGACCCAAGTAAAGTGTCCCAAGCAAAGATAAAGTCAACAGGTAGCAACCCAGTCTCTGGCACTCTTCTCAGTCACTCTGAGGCATGCTCGTGGTCTCAGGGGTGAAGGGTCCAGGTGCTGTGGAGGTGGCTGCTGCTGGAGTGCTAGTCTGAGGAGCCATTGGGGTGCCTGGCCCCGAGAGGACAAAAGGGGATGGTGTGTGGAGGAAGCTCTCAGAGAGCTGGCTCAATCCCGTGATGTTGAGAGCCCCTTTCTCCATGACATGGGGTGTCAGTCCCAAGACCGATGACAGATGTTCTGAGGCCGGGCTTGGCTGTGGGATGGAGGAAGCAGGAGTGTAGTGGGGCTGTCTGGTCTGCAGGTGAGCGAGGTGAGGCGTCGGTGGCATCTGTGGCATGGGTGGCATCTGTGGCATTGGTGGCATATGTGGCGTCGGTGGCATCTCTGGCGTCGTTGGGATCGGGGGCATCGGTGGCACCTGTGGGATCGGTGGCATCGGTGGTACCTGTGGCAGGCGAGGAATCTGTGCCTGGACTGGGAAGGGCTGCCTGTGCTGCTGGAACTCCTGGTAGCCGTAGCCTTGGTAGGTGTGGGCCTGTGGAAAGCCTTGGAAGGGCTGTGACATCACCTGGGGTGGAGGAGCAGACCTGGAGTGGGTCAGAGCAGGTTCAGCTGGGCCTGGAGGGTGGTGCAGAAGACCTGTGATCCTCTCCTTGATCACTTTGTACTGGGCTTCGGGCATTTCCATGAGGGTCTGGTTCACGTAGGTGAGAAAGGGCTTTCTGTTAGAGGATGTAATCTCAAAGCGTACCAGCTGAGAGAGGAGATCTATGCTGCTTTTGATGGTGTCCCTGATCTCCAAGAGGACAGTGTGGCTCTGTCCCTCCGGTCTGCTTTCTGTGGTGGTGGAGCTGGGGGTGGGTGTGGGTTGGTCTCTGGTGGCAGCGGCTTCTTCTTGCTCCAACTGCATCAGGGGGTCCTCCATGTGCTCCGCCATGGGGAGTGCAGTTGTCGGGGGGGGGGGGGTTCCGTCATGGGGCACTCCACAGATACTTGCCTGGACACAGGAGCTGACTCTTTGCCAGAAGAGGACTGGCTCTCTGTGGGCTGCCTGAGAGTGAGGGTAGACAGAGGGGCTGCTCCTCGGTGGCTGATCTCACCCTCCAAGAAGCTGCACTTTGCCATCACGTAGGTCTCCCAGTTGGTGAGCTTGACCGCGGCCTGGCCAGACTTCTTCAGGTGCAGCTTCCCGTACCAGGTGTGCATGTGCTTCCACCACCCGAGGAGGACATCCGAAGTTGCCCAGGCTCTCCACCGTCTCTCTCCAAGCTGCCTGCTTCCGCTTGGTGTCTCGATCAAGCCTGTGTCCCTTCCGGCAGAGGTACTCATTCTCCCTCAGCCATTCAAGCACCTCATCCTCATGTTCCTCTGCAATGGAGTACTGTCTCATCTCCCCCTTATCTCGCAAATGCCTCTTCCTCTCTCTGGCAGGGCCTTCTCGGCCATCATCAGTAGGACTTTGAGGTTCTAGGAGCTGATCTACCACACCACCACCACCACCAGCAGCAGCACCAGCACCAGCAGGACCAGCAGTAGCACGAGCAGCAGCAGCACCAGCACAGTCCGCACCAGCAGAAGCACCAGCACCAGGAGCAGCACCAGCAGAGTAAGCACCAACAGAAGCACCAGCATCAGGAGCAGCACCGGCAGAGTAAGCACCAGCAGAAACTCCAGCACCAGGAGCAGCACCAGCAGAAGCACCAGCACCAGCAGCAGAAGGCCCAGCAGAAGCAGAGTCAGTGCCAGGGGGTGGGATGGTGGTCCTGTCCTTCTTGCCAGGGCTGGCAGGAGTAGGCACAGGCTTCCTCTTCTTCCCCATGGTTGTTGGCTGGAGATGTGTCTGGCAGTGGTCTTTCCTCTGAATGGTGACCTGCTTGCGAGCTGCATCCTTTTATATCCATGGGGCTGATGCAATGCATCCTCCCCGCATGTGCAGTGAACGCTTTGCATCCGCTAGGCATCCGCTAGGTGTCCGTGATGCATCCGAATAATCCTCTATGCATCCACTCTGCATCCGTTCCTTCCGCTGCGTGTCCACTTCGGTATTCTCCCCTGGAAGCCCTGCAGATGTGCCATCCGCTTCCATCCGCTTCCATCTGCTTCCATCCGCTAGGCTTCCGTTGAGCATCTGCTTAACATCCTGGCTACATCCTCTCCCCGTCTGTTCCTTTCCGTTGTTGTCCGCTCTGTTTATGCAAATTCGGGGCACTTTTGAGAGTGAATAACAACGGATGGAAAATTTGCTCGTCCGCTGTGTCCTTTTTATATACATTTTGCATCCGTTGGCCGATGTGACCTAGCCTTAAGGGAGTTGATGTGGTCAGAAAGAGAGCACCTGTTTTCTAAAAGTAGTAGTCCAGGAGGGATACAGTGATGTAAACTGGTGCTCTCCTTGGAAATAGGCCAGCATTCTGTCCTTCTCTTCTGTATACCTCTCTCTTTTCCTTCCTTCCTTCCTCGCCCCTTCCCTCCCATCTTCCTCCATCCTTTCTCGCTTCCTCCCTGCCCTCTCCTCCCCCTCCTATCTCCTTCCTTCTTTCCTTCCATACCCATTCCCTCCCATCTCCCTCCCCCTCCTTCCTCCCTCCCTCCCCTCTCTTCCCATCTCCCCCCCTTCCCTCCCATCTTCCTCTTTCTCTCCCCTTCTTTCCTCCCTGCCCTCCTCTCCCCTCCCTTCCCATTTCCTTCCTTCTTTCCTTCCCTCTCTCCTTACATCACATCACATCACATTATATTAAACCACACTAACTGGAAATGTAATATAGATGATAGATAGATAGATAGATAGATAGATAGATAGATAGATAGATAGAT
>BLBF01000039.1:23357901-23370410 GCA_015471245.1 Laticauda colubrina
TAGATAGATAGATAGATAGATAGATAGATAGACAGACAGACAGACAGACAGACAGACAGACAGACAGACAGACAGACAGACAGACAGACAGGCCAACACAGAAGGAAAGGCACACACACACACACATACACGCACACACATCTGCCAACTTGTACTAGTAGCATAACAAATAGTTGCATTAGAAAATTTCAAATGCTCACTTTTACTTACACCAATTCTTTTTTTTTAATAATGTTTAATTTATAACCACCACAGAAGAAGGATTAAGGTTTAGCGTTTGAAAACATTTCTCTGTGGATATTGTTTTACTTTTCAGAAAGATCAAAAGAAGGCTGCCAGCACCTTTTGTCAAATGATTTTATCTTGAATTGCCGCTCACTTTATCAAATGCAAAAAGTGGTTGAATGAATGTAAGATTTAGATTGAATTTTAATTGAAGTGGGCTGGGTCAAAAGGAATGGGAAGGTAGGTGGGCTATACAAATTCGTATGATTAGGAGCCAGTGCCCCTAATAAAATACACTGCTATCATTGTTTTCAGATTCTTATTTGTATTAGTTTATCAAAATATAAAATCCAGAAATACAAAGAAAAAAAGGGGGGAATTATGGGAGGAATAGGGGAAGAGGAAAAAGTGTAGGATAAACAGGAAAAGAAACAGAAAAACATTGACTTCTAATTTCTTTTGGCACAGTGGAATAAGATAATAAACTACAATTTAGATTTTTTACTTTTACATAATAAGATAAAGTAGCCATTTCTATGACAACAACTTCATCAAATCAGCCAAAACTAAATTTCATTTCCCCCCCTCACCTTAAGTGCTACGTTCAAAAGCGGTTTCCAAATAGAGACAAAAATTGTGTTCATTTCTTCAGTCATTTCAGAATAATGGTGTTGGAAGGGACCTTGGAGGTCCTTTGTCCAGCCTCCTGCTCAAAAACTATACTGCATGCTCAAAAATGTGTAGATTGCTCGAAAACTATATTTTTTTCCCCTCTTATTGGTCGGGGTAATGAATCTGGCCTCTTTCTGTCCAGCTCATCTCTTTCAGTCTATATTTATGGTTTCTCAACCGTAGCAGCTTAAAAACATATGGACTTCAACCTCCCAGAATTCCTCAGCCAGCTGAGTGGGGAACTCTGGGAGCTGAAGTCCACACAGATTCAAGTTGATAAGGTTGAGAAATGGTGGTCTGTACCAACATTGTTTTGGGGACGAGAGCCAAACTTTCTGGGCTTGAAAGAGACGAAAAGCAGGTTTCTGGCCCAGCACCTTCACCACTAGCCCACACTCAGAGGTGGGCTGCTAGGGCTTGCTAAGACTCTGTCGGGCTCAGAGAGCCCCCAATAATCTCAAAAAGACAAGCAGCACAAAAGGGGATCCTGGGGCACTGCAACTTTCATAAATATGAGTCAGTTACCAAGTGTGATGACCCAGGGTGGGATACAAAATAAACACAGTCACAAAAAACAGGTGAAGCCCCTTTTATTCCTTCACTTTGCTTCCAAGCTTCAAATATCTTTGACTGGAGACAAAAAAAAACCTCCCACACAAGCAGTTACAAAAAGGAGGGAATGTCATTTAAATTATAAAGAGTAAAAAACAACACAAATGAGGCAAGATAAGGGCTTGAAGATGTCCACAGATATCAGAACACACATTGGGAAGGACACCAAACTCAGAGAGGAACAATAAACTAGAGATATTTCCACGCTTTGTTTCCAGCACTCACCCATACGCATGTCCTTCTTGTTATCCAGTTGTCACAGCTGCAGCCCATGAAGAGGATTAAGGCCCTCTCCTCCCCAGTAGACCACATCTCTCCCTTATCCTCTCCTCTCTGCATGCCCTAGGATGGAGAGGGGATGATTCTGGGTCTTCCTCTGACTGCCCAACCGGCCTCTGCCCTTCCCCAGCCTTCTCCACAACCTCCGGAATCACACTTCCACTCCCTGTCAGCTGTTCCTCCTCTCCCTCAGAGTCAGTCTCCACCAGGGGCATGACACCAAGCTTCTAAATTTCAATCACGTGACCAATGGTGATGCTGCAGAGGTCGTAAGTGTGCAAAAACAGCTATGTCATTTTTTCCCAGTGCCGTTGTAACTCTGAATGGTCACTGAATGAACCATTGTAAGACAAGGACTACTTGTAACCCTTTTTTCAAATCAACCTTCTTGGTTTCTTCAGTTCCCCATTTTGTTTCACTGTGCAATGTGGTTGGCCTATTTTGTTGCTTGTAAAATGGCGTGAATTCCCTCTTGACTTGCGCTGTGACAGATTGACGCATAACTGCAAGAAAATGTAAACGGATCATGGAAACTTCAAGGGCAGCCATAAAGCTGTCCAGAAAAGCCAATGCTGATATCTATAGTTGTAAATGTAAAATGGCTAGTAAAATAACCAAATTTTACTATGTACTTTGGCAGGTCACACAAATGCGGCAATGCAGACATTAATGTAGAAAAGACAAAATATAAAAGAGCATAGCTGAAAGGTCTGTAGAGATTCTCAGCCATCCAGGTCATTGCTGTCCCAAAGGTGCTTTTTCAGGAGACAAGTGGACTTTCTGTTTTTTTTTTTTTCTTTTGAAGATGTTTTGCTTCTCATCCAAGAAAAAAAACAAGAAAAAGTCCAGTTGCCTCCTGAAAAAAGTATCTTTGAGACAACCATGACCTGGAGGACTGAGAATCTCTACAGACTTTTAGCTATACAATTTGGGATGAACACCCTTTGGATGGTGTGGGAGTATGAGTGAATTTCCAGGGAAAAAATAATGCAGACTACAGAAACCATTAGCACTAGTCAGGTAAGCCTGAGGGCACAGATAAATCTCCAGGTGCCCTCAACGATCCTCTAAAAGGATGCAAATGACCAGCTGCCTGCAAGGAGTATCAATCCTCCCATTCTGTGTTCTGGATATTCTGTATATTCTTTAGTCTATAGCTCCAAATAAACATATTTTTTTTTGCAGATAGAAATTTAGCTCTAGGAGTATCGAGAAAGAAACCATTTTAATTTTTTTCCCCAAAGAGAAACTGACTTTTCAGCTGAGGGAGTAAAGATCAATATATTTGCAGTTTAGGCTAAAAACATTGAATCCAAAGCATGAACATAAAATTGTTCTGATGAATGGTGTTGATTGGAAGAAAAGTTGAGGTTCTAATGCAAGAATTCCACCTTATTTTCAAATAGGCAGCTTATAATTTTTCATCTTACTTCTTTGATATAAGGGGTTGGAAGGTTGCCTAAGATAGAAGTCTCTGGCTATTGTTTTGGTAAAAATATTTAAAAAAAATTTTGTTTTTAAAACAAACGTAAACAAACAAAAAACATCAGGCCATCTTCCATATATGTACATACAGTGTGCCAGTTGGTTTACAAATTATTTTGTGCTTCCATTTCGTAGTCTTCAATTACAATTACATTGTATATGATCTCGTATTTTCAATCCAATATTAAATACATTGGTATCATTATTAATTATGTGACTATACTTTTATTCATTCATGCTTTAGAAAATAATCACATTTTATTTAATTTATTTTGTGACAATTCATATTATCATCCAAAATCTATCCTAAAATCATTTTGTAGATATAATAAAGAAAAAAATACATCTTTATATATTTAGTATTTTCTAAAACTCTACATATTTCATTATGATATTTTATTGTCTAACTATTGGTAGATTAGATCCCAAATTTTATAAAATTGTTTATCATCCTGTTCTCTAATTTCAAATGTCAGTCTGCTCATTTCAGCACATTCCGATATTTTCTTAATGATTTCCTCCTGTGATGGTGTTTTCTCATTTTTCCAGCTTTTAGCAAATACAATCCTAGCTGCTGTTAATACATTTACAATCAGGTATTTCAAGTCTTTACTATATATCTCAGGTAAAATTCCCAATAAAAATATCTCTGGTTTCAAATCTATATGTTTTTTTGTCATTTTTTCCAACCATGTGTAGATTTTAGTCCAGTATTTTTTAGCATCCGCACAAGTCCACCACATATGGTAATATGAGCCAGATGTCGGATTTATTCTTGAACATTCTTGCTATTCTTATCAGGGGAAAATGCCACCTGTAAAACATCTTATACAAATTTTCCTTATATGCTGTTGACATTGTCATTTTATAATTTTGAGACCACAATTTTTGCCATTTCTCTAGATCAATCCCATATCCAAAATTCTTCCCCCAAGCAATCATAGTTTCTTTAACCTTTTCTTCTTCGAGTTTAATTTCTAATAAATATCCATAATTTTTTTTAGTCAGTTTATCATAGAAACCTTCTGTTTTAGAATCTTTATCATACCTTGAATGTATTTGCACATATGAAAACCAATTCATCATTATACCTTGTTCCTCTAGTTTTTGTATAGGTTTAAGTTCACCCTTTTCATTTAATATTTCACCATATCTAACTGTTTGTTCCTTTTTGTACATTATAGGATAAGAAAATGCTTCAATAGTCGATAGCCAGACTGGAATTTTCAAATAGCATTGTCTTTTAATCTTCTCCCAATTTAACCACAGAGACTCCTGTATATAATATCTCAGGGTTTTTTTTAAAAAAATATTAATGAAAGAAATAACTTTTGCAACAATATTGGGTGGAATAGACCAACAGATTTGATTAAACAAAAAGAAAAAAAGTCACGGGATGGAATACATTCGTTTTACAGAAGAATTGGATTGTGTTTGCTGTTTATTGTATTACTGAAAAATTGTTTTGAGAGATGGACATCTCCCTTTATTAGCCAGTCTGCGTACGTCAGATGCAAAAATAGAATTTCTTTGTTAAAAAAGATGCTCAGGCAATTCCTTTCATAAAACTACTGTTGTTGTTGTTTACACAGATTCAGCAAGATCGTGTGAAGCAAATGGACATTGAGAACAGCTTCATCACCAAATGGAAAGACACACAAGTATGTAAAGGCATTGTGATGACCCGGGGCGTGGCACAAAGGCAACACAGTCAAATAAGCAATAAGAATCCCTTTATTATCACCAACTTTGACCCCAATGTCCAGGTTACCTTTGGTTGGAGAAAAACTCACCCAGGAACAGCCTTTAACTGTAAAAAATTCAGTCCAAAACAAGGTACACACAAACTGTAACTTAAAATCCAGACAAACCAAACTGAAGTAATTAGTTTGACAGGGCAGGAGAAGGAATTTCAGACTTTAAAGCATGACAAAACTCACACAATTGGGAAGATGCCAGGAACACAGATAAGCCACGACAATACAAGATAAATTCATGTTTGCTCCCAAAAGCTGCATGCAACTCCCTTTTTTATACACTGTGTTCCCAGCTGCAGCTAATGTAGGAAATCAGGGCCCTTTCCTCTCCTGTAAGCCATGCAACTCAGTTGCTCCCTTCTACGTTCCTCCTTGCATGTCCTAGGATGAAGAGGAGGTGGGTCTGGGTCTTCCTCTGAGTTCTTCTCCCTTGTTCTACCTCTCCCCTCCTCTGCCCAGCCAGACTCTGCCCTTCCCCAATTTCTTCCACAGCCAACGGAACCATACTCCTACTCCCTGCCAGCTGTTCAGCTTCCTCCTCTGAGTCAGATTCCGATGGGGATGACAAGCATAAATCCTTCATTTATGCAATGAATAAATATGGTTCACAAACACAGGACCACTTTCCAGCTGATAAGCCCAGAGTCTCAACCACTGAGCCAACACACTGCCCAATACAGTATTAAACAATGCATATTAATAATGGGTACCTAATAAAAAAAACTATCCAAATACTGACAATCATAATAAATCTTCTTTGGCCTTCTGAAGAAGCCCATCAGCATTGAGGTCTTCAGATCTTCAAACTATGGAGCATCTATCTAGAATCTGTAGTACTCTGGTACAGATCCTTGTTCTTAATCATAATTACATAATTTTCTGACACTGAGAGCAATCAACAATGGAGCAGCTTGCCTATAGAAGTTGTGGGAGCTTCATCACTGGAGGTTTTCAAGAAGAGATTGGCCTTCTGTCAGAAATGGTGTTGGTCTGCTTTGGCGGAGGGGGTGTGTGTTGGACTAGACCTACAAAGGTCCCTTCCAACTCAGTTAATCCGTATTGCTTACTGCTCATTTGGTACATTTAAATTTAATAAATAAATCTTTAAGTAGCCAGGGGCATTTAGGAAAGTTTGCCTTTGCTTTAAGGATATTTTTGTCATTCTTTTGCAGACTATGTATTTACCCTCACTCATTTTTGGCATATGACAAAATTGAATGAATGAATGAATGAATTCTTTGTTGGCAAGTGTGATTAGGAATTTGTCTTGGTGCAAATGCTCTCAGTGTACCTAAAAGAAAAGATACATTCATCAGTCAAGAATCATAAGATACAATAATAATAATAGTCATAGGGTACAATAAGCATTCAAATCATACTAGGAAACAGTCAATATAAGTCATAAGGATACAAGCGACAAAGTTACAGTCATACAGTCATAAGTGGGAGGAGATGGGTGATAAGGAGTGATGAGAAGATTAATAGTAATAGCAGTGCAGACCTTGTAAATAATTGGACAGTGTTGAGGGAATTATTTGTTTAGCAGAGTGATGGCGTTTGGGAAGTACTGTCCGTGTGTCTAGTTGTTCTGGTGTGCAGTGCTCTATAGCGTCGTTTTGAAGGAAGGAATTGAAACAGTTTATGTCCAGGATATGAGGGGTCTGTAAATATTTTCACAGCCCTCTTTTTGACTTGTGCAGTATGTAGATCCTCAATGGAAGGAAAGTTGGTCGTAATTGTTTTTTCTGCAGTCCTAATTACTCTCTGGAGTCTATGTCTGTCCTGTTGGGTTGCAGAACCATTCATTGTCTTACATGTGCAGCCTTCAAGATTCAATTGTTTCAGGAAATCTTAATTTACTAGGACAAGGACAAGGAGAGCCTACCCAGTGTTGATTCATGCCTTTTTTTAAAATAAAATATGTTTTATTTTAGATTTCTCAGGCTGGAGACTTGCTAATTGACGTTTACGTGGAAAGGAAAGAACCCGACTCCAGCATTATAATAAGGGTTCGTATGACTTTTTCTTTTTCTCCCTTTTTTATCATAAAAAAATGTGTATTTCCTCTGCTGCTTTAAGGCAGTTCAAAAAGCCATTCTTTAAAAAAAAACATTGGCATAAGTTGCTGATATTTAAATTTATAACTATTTAATTATTATCACATTTTGCAAAACAGATCCCATACTCCATCATAACCCTGCATGGAACCCTATGCCTAATTTAAGAAGGACCAGGGGTGACATGATAGCAGAATTCCAATTAGGAGTGGGCTTCAAACATTCCAGTAACTGGTTTGCTGCCCAATTGCTGGGTGAGTATGGCCATGGTGGACATGGCCAACCAGAACTTCTGGGAGGGCCCTCTTTTGCCTTCCCAAGGGTCTAGAGGCTTCTCTTGGGCCTCTGGGAAGGCAAAAATGCCCCTCCCCCTCTGGAGTCTGGAAACAGGCCTGTTTCTAGATTTCCAGTACTTCCAATAGGGCCATTTTTCACATTCCCAAGGATCCGAAGGCTTCCATATTGGACAAAAATACATGTTGAAAAAAAATGTTAAAGCACCACGTAGACTATAAGCCAGAAATATTTCTGTTAGGCATAGTACCAGAAAAATATGATAAAAGGGATATATATTTAATATTACATGTCGTGACAGCAGCAAGAATTGTAGATGCACAACATTGGAAAAACGAGGAATCACCTGTAGAAAAAGTAATTTTTTAAAAATGCTAGATTGTGTAGAAATGGATAGATTGACATTCAAAATAAAAGATAAAGAATATTTTCAAACATGGGACTTATCCTATCAATGGCTGGATAATAGAAGTAGAAATTAGAAATTGGAAAAATACTACTATGTATGTTTTATGTTTAATATATTATTATATTATATACTTTTACGTAAGAAAATTAACCTAGACAATACACTGCTCATAAAGGAAAATATAGAAATTAACTGTTTTTAAAAGTTAGAGGGATTTGATGCATCCTAGGTCATAGGTCTTTTTTTTTTTTTTGAAGCGGGGTGGGCTTCAAAAAATTTAGCAACTGGTTCACTGCCCAGTTGCTGGGTGGGCGTGGCCTAGTCAGCCTCCTACACCATTCTGGTCTGGGAGTGAAAATGGGCCATGGGAGGGGGGCGATTTTGCCCTCCCCAGGCTCTGGAGGCTTTCCTCAATCCTCTAGGAGGACAAAAACAGCTTCCCTGACCTCCAGAGGCCCTCTGGTGGCTGGAAATGGGCCTGTTTCTGGCCTTCCAGAGCCTCCAGGAGGCCTATTTTTCACCCTCCCAGAGCCTCCATTCAGGCCCTGCACTTATCTGAGATCCGATATGGGCCATGTGGGGACTCTTGGAAAGGGTGGGGCAGGGTGAGGGAAGCCAGCCAGGGGTGGGATTGGCTGATTTGCTGGACTGCTCATCAAATTAACACCAGTTTGTCTGAACCGGGAAGAACCGGTAGCAGCCCATCTCTGGTTTGAAGGATCAATGAGATTTGTCTGTCCTTCTCGTAGAAATATCAAATAGGTTCTTCGAGGGAAAGTGGCATGGGATGAAACACTTTCCATAATATCCTTTGGTCATTTTTAACCATAATGAGTCTTTTCTGATATCTTCTTTCACAGCTTCTGATGTCTTGGTTGAGCATATTTCTTTTTTTTCCCCTTGTGTGAGAGTATAAAACTCTCTGGTAACGCATGAGTCTCTCTCGGGAGTTTTGAATAATTTCTATATTCTTATCCAATTTCAAAGTAGATCTCCCCAACAATGGAGGCGGAAGAATTGACTCACGATGTATTGGGAATCAAAAACCTCACCCCTCACAAGGATGACCTGTGGACGACCTTTGAAGTGATTGAAAATGGAGAACTAGGTTAATCATTTTGTACATCATCTTGGAATATATTTTAGGCTTCACAGAAAACAGCAACAACAACAAATAGCAGGAGCCTTAGCGCTATTTCATGAAAACACACAGTGTGAGGCGATTCTGAAGGAGTTCATTTTTGGAAAAGTGACAGGAGAGGGACTACCTTGTCCAAACTCTTCTCCCTTCTCCTTTAGTTTATTCTCCCCTCATCCATCCCCTCTACTACTTCTTCCTCCTTTTCTCCCTGCCTCCCTTCCTTTTCCATTCCTCTCTTCCTTCCTTTCCTTCCCTCCCTCCCTTCCATCATTTTTTCCATATACCCCGCCTCATTCCTTCCCTTCTTTCTATTCCATATTCCCTACATTCCTTCTCTTCCATTCTTTCCTTCTGTTTTTCCTTCCTTCCATCATTCCTTCCATACACTCCTTCCTTCCCATCCTTCCTTCTTTCTCTTCCATTCCTTCCTTCCTTTCTTTCCTTTCCTCCCTCCTTTCCATCATTCTTTGCATACACCTCTTCCTTCCATTCCTTCCTTCCCTCCCACCTTTCCTTCTTTCTCTTCCATTCCTTTCTCCCTCCCTTCTCTTCTGTTTCTCCCTCCCTCCCTCCGTTCCATCATTCTTTCCATACATCCCTCCCTCCCTTCCTTCTCTTCCATTCCTTCTTCCCTCCCTCCCTCTCTTCCTTCTCTTCTGTTCCTCCCTCCCTTCCCTCCCTCCCTTTTCTTTTTCCTTTTACCATAAATTGCAGTAAGCCAGAGACCTTTCAACAGTGAAAACCTCCTCTCAAACAGGGCAGTTTCTGTTGGCAGAATTGTGGGTGTGCATTTATCATCGCATGTAGCTGTGTTGAATTTACCGAGCTCTCATTTTGAAGCGGTACCTTTCCGCATGAAGTGAATTTCCAGGGAATTCCATTTTTCTCCTAACAACCCCTCACCTCAATTTATAATTGTTTACTAGATGAAACAAACCTCCGAGAACGCAAGTATAGCCTATGTTTTCCAGAATGCAATTTCCTTCTAATATTTATTGTTAGATTGGAACGAAGAATTCTGTTGCTGTTTACTAGCAACACAGAATGACCTTGGGAGCAGAATAATGGGATATATAAGTTTGAGAGGTAGAGGTCTGAAGTGTTGGAACTAAAATATTCACAATGAGCTGAAATATTTGCACAGCAGAGATAAGAACATGAAATTAACTGGCCTTCTGTGGTGGATTTGATATGGTGGGACCTCTGGTTAATAATATATCACCACTGAAACAAGTGACATTGAGCTGGCCATGCCCATCCTGGCCACACACACACACACACACACACACGGTCAAGCACAACCCTGATGTGGCCCTCAATGAAATCGAGTTTGCCACCCCTGATGTAGGGCATGTGGCAACATCCAAAATGAGCAACTGATCTCCAAATCACAACCAACCACATTTTAATTTTCTCTTCTCTTCTAGAACGTCCCTTGCATTGCACTGAGAACATCCTAGAACAGATCCTTCACTGGAGTTCCTTAGCCTGTCCTAGCAACGCCTCTCTGATAATAAAGAAATTTCCAACCGTAGGGCTTATGAGTGAAGGTAAATACCGAAATGCATTCCCTCTCACAGGGAGTCCTTGACTTTACAACAGTTCATTTAGTGAACATTCGACATTTCAAGGGTGCTGAAAACAGTGACTGATGACTTTTTTTCCATCCTTACAACTGTGTGCAGCATTTCCATGTGATTTAAATTCAGATGCTTGACAACTGTCTCATATTTAGGATGGATGTTCTGACCTAGGCTTCACAAAATCATGAAGCAGACTACTTGTCTGAACAAAACCCCTTTTTATATTGGGCTTATGTGAATTCCTATCATTCACATCCAGCAAAGTCCCGGCAAACAGTCTTTCAAGAGTGAATTCCAACCACAGAGCTTATCAGGCTTGGAAAGCTGCCAGGCTGATATCTTCCAAGCACAATGCTGTACAAGAAAATATTTGGCAAGGAGTCTCTGAGAGTTACAAACAAATCTTCACACTAATTAAATGAACTAATTGTCTCCTGCAAACACCACTCCCCTTTTGCTCCTCTTTTTATTCTCTTTGGGAAGGACCAATCACCATCCACCTGTGTTTTTACTCCTGAGTTGACCCTTGTTCCTTAACTGTTCCCTTCTCCTGGCAGCTCTGTGCATGCACACACTGGGAACAGGCTCCAGATATTCTTCTACCTCACTGATTTCCAATTCTGAAGGCAGCTGATAACTGTCAGATGGCCCTGGCCCCATCTCTGCCTCCGATGCAGAGCCCTTGTCAGAGCTTTCCTCAGACTCCAGAACTGGCCCATGTTTCTCCCCAACCTCCTCACTGTCTGAATCTGCCGCCACAACACAGTGTGACATAAATACATGTCGGGTACCAAGCAGTGAATCTTGATCATGTGATTTTGGGGATGCTGCAACGGTCTTAAGTGTGAAAAATATCATAAGTCTCTTTGCAACTTTGAACAGTCACTAAATGAACTGTTGTAAATCAAGGACTACCTGTCTTTTATTGGCAATATTGTGCACTTTTAAAGTACAGGTATTTCCACTTGCTCTCTTTTCATCATCTCCTTCACAATGAATGTCTCTCAATAAACAGGATCTCATAAATATGTTTTGTGCAGCTTTATCCTTGGATAGATTTCAGGGCCATGAACGAGTCTATTCTTTTTGGTTTAATAAGTGGCTCCTGAATCAATCCCAGTGATTTTCTGATTTTAGCTTTACTGGTCTGTCTATTGTCACTGATATAGCTAATGCGAGGATCTAAAAAGCAATAAGGGAAGTAAATCAAATGTGATTTCATTGTCAGTTTCTTACAAAGACAAGCTGGCATCTTTTCAGCAGCGTTTAGCTTCAATTGACTGTTGAAAGGAAACGACATATTTTCCCCTGTTTTGTTTGGAAAACACACGAGGTAGACCGGGTTCCAACAACAAATACTTTTATTATCAACAGTTAGTAACGGAACACCGGCTGAAGCCGGGGCCAGCCCTTTTATACAGGCTGGCTTGCCTGCTTGCAGCCAATGGCAGCTATTTAGATTTGCCGCCTTTTTGGTATCTCTTTGGATTGGTTCCTAGTGAACCAATCCACTGTTCTTTTCCTTAGCTAATCAGAATGGTAGGTTTGGAGTCATCCACTTTATATACAGAACACCCCTCCCTCCTTAGTTCAGTCCTACGTGGTGACGTAGTCTCGCAGGTAGGTGGGGCTTTTCCGGGCTCGACCTGACCTGCGCGGTTCATTTCCAGTGAGGACTTCGACCGGTTCGGATGGGGCTGCTGTGTCGTCCGTCCTCCTCTCTGGAACCGTCTGGAAGGGTGAGTCGGCCATTTTACCGCCGCCTGAGTTTCTTAGGCCGGCGGTTCTGCCGCTCCCTCCCGCTTCCTCGGGGCAGGTCGAGCTGGCTTGGCTGGCCCCTTCCGAAGATCTCTTCTCGTGGGTCTCTTCAAACGGTGAGTCTTTTGTTGGCTCTTTTTGGTCATTTTGAATGTTAGTTTTATTTTTAAAAAGTTCTTTATTCGTTTCTCGCCTTTCCCCCCCCACCTCGGTTTGCATTTCGCCGTGTTCTTTTGT
>BLBF01000039.1:23388708-23416678 GCA_015471245.1 Laticauda colubrina
ATAGATAGATAGATAGATAGATAGATAGATAGATAGATAGATAGATATGGATGGATAGATAAAGTGGGTTTCTCTCTTTTTCATTTCCAAAATATCTAATCAGCTGAAGACTTCCCCAAAGAAATCTATTGCTAAGCAGATTGATCACTCAAATGAGATCATGCCCACTTAGATCAGTCTCAAGCTCGATTAATTGAGTGGACTAGCTCTTTGAGGAATAGGGAATCTTGCAATGAAAATTGATTATCTAGCAATAATAAAATGTGCCTTCTGAGACACATACACACCATCTCACACACACACTGTATGTCTTGGCTGTACTTAGACTCCATTCTTTATGCTTGCTTAATTTATTTTAGCTAAGGAGGTTTTTAGCTTCCAGGCAGCTAAAGGCTTCCCTTTCAGAATTGCATGAGGACTGAGTATATTATGGCACTGGAAGTGAATTCGTATTAATTTGTCTTCTAGGTATTTATGTTGTGATGGACAGACTTCTCAGCTAGACTGGCTGAACAGCATTTTTATGGCTCAGGTATTTGTCTCAGTTTCTTTTTGAGATTTCAAATTGTACTGGGCTCTGAAAAGTAAATTTGAATTGCAATAGTTGCATATTATATGCTTCTTGACTTTTTATTGCATGCATGTACGTACACGCTCATTTGAGCAAGAAACACATATATGTGTGTATGTGTATATGTATAATGTGTATGTATATATACATACATACATACATGTATGTATATGTATATAATGTGTATATATCAGCACATATTTTCTAAATAAAATATACACTGCAGTCCCTACAGAATCCTAATGTGGTTCTCCCAGTCAAGCCTCTTTACAGACAGTGTGTCTGTCCTTGTCAGCTTGTCCTTCTGTATGATGGCAGATGAGATTCTGCTGAAACGTTGCTACAACTTTAAAAGCATTACAATGATGTGGGATAATACCCGAAGGAAGCTGAACTGCATTCATGTAAGTACCCGCAAAAACTTAAACACACACACACACACACACACACACATATATATATTGATATATTGATATTGCCTTCAGTCTTTGAAGACTGCCTTCAAAACAGACAAAAAAATAGCAGCCATCCTTAGAAACCCCAAAGACAAAATTGACCTGGAAAACCAAGGCATATATGAAGTTCCCTGTGCATCATGCCCGGCCACAGACATTGGACAGACCAATGGAAGAATAAGTACCCGCCTGGATGAACACAAACATTCAGTAAAAAAGCTGGAACACACCTCCTCACTAGTCCAACACATGAAAGCCACAGGCCATTGCATCAACTTCAAAGACACCAAAATTCTAGCCACTATAGAAAACCCCAGCAACAAAATCATCAGAGAAGCCATAGAGATTGAAAAAAGACCTGAAAGCATGAATAGAAGAGATGATTCCACCAGACTGTCAATCATTTGGAAGCCTGTACTCTCAAATAGAAAAATCTCCATACCACAAGCAAGGAAACACCTGGGCACAAACAGATCCCCCCTGATGCCTCCAGCTCAAACACACCCCAACCAGCACCCAGATGAAACCTAGCTTCCAAATAGATGATAGCCGTCCTTTTACTCGAAGCCAAGCTGCACTGAAAGCCTCCAATACAGAAACACAGTGTTGCCAGCCAATCAAAGCCACAAAACAGACAGAAGAAACTAGAAACACCAATCAAGCAGAACACAGCAAACTCCAAGACCAATAAACACAGACCAAGACTCCCAACCAATCAGGATGAAGAAAAAAACCATCCTGGCACAGCAGTAGGCTAGCCCCAAATTTAAAACTAATGACTGTGATAGCCTGACCCACATACGAACTCAGTACAGAAGCCTGATGATGGCAGATGAGATTCTGCTGAAACGTTGCTACAACTTTAAAAGCACAACTCCAATGATGTGGGATAATACCCGAAGGAAGCTGAACAGCACATACATACATATATATATATGTACATACAAACACATACACACACACACACACACACACACACACACACACACACATGCAATAGGTAGATAGATAAATAGGTGGATGGAGATAGATAGATAGATAGATAGATAGATAGATAGATAGATAGATAGATAGATAGATAGATAGATAGATAGATTTATTTAATGGATGGATGGATGGATGGATAGAGTTAAAGGAAGATAGATAGACAGACAGATAATCAGCAGGAATGTGTGCATTTGGACTTTTGTGTTCCTGTGTGTGTCTATTTATTTACATGTATATGCCCAAATCCTGAATTTTTCTTGTCAAGATTTCAGAAGTGGTTTGTCTTTGCCTACTTCCTAGGCTGAGCGAGAATTATTAGCCCAAGATCACCCAGCTGGCTTTGTGGTAAAGATGGGAAACACATACACACTTTCTCCTTTTCTCTCTTTCTCTCTCTCCCTCCCTCTCTCTTAACACACACACAGACACACACAAATATGTACATATCCCATATATATCTTAATTTCTTAGTTAAGGAGCTCCAAGACAATTTGAAAGTGAGTTCACTTTGAGTTGTTCTTCAATTAATAGCTTCCTGGATTTTGTCTTTCTAACATACAAGGTCTTTCTTGGAATTAAGTCATCTCATAATAGTGTTATACTCATCTCTATTCTCAATAACTGGAAGAATTATATTTTTTATGGAAACATTTCAAGGGGAATTAATGTGGAACAGCTTTGCAGCTTGTGTAAAAAGCAGGGCTATCCATAATTTTAATCATTCCATTTACAAGCTCTTAAGAACATATTGATTAACATTCTTGAGAAAATATGTTGGTGTGAAAATCAGAAATGGCGGACTGCGTCAACAAAAAGACTCCACATATTACCTTAGATGTTCTGATTTAACACAGGTTTTTAGCTGTTTCGGCATAACTTCCATTTTCTCAAGTATATCTTATCACTTTGTTAACTTCAATTACTTTCTAGGTTTTACTCCTGTAACATGTTGGCCTGATCTGGGGCCTTGGTTTGTTTTCATTCCTTACCTACAGGAAATATATATTATTGCCATTTGACATTCCCCTAGTTTTCTGGCTTCATTTTTATTCTCAACTTCCTCTTTATTCTTATTTTTCAAATATTACACACCCACACACACTTTGAAGAAAAACCAAAATATTTGTGGTAATTAAAGTGGCAATTTTCAAGTTACGCATGATTGACTTTAGTAACAATAGGTTCAGCACTTAAATCTCAACCAATTTTGGCTCTGTCCAGTCCCAGGAACAATTATTATGAATCTAGAATGTCTAATTCATTGTTGTGTCTGGAGTATATACTATATTTATCCAGTCTTTGTATGAGCAACTGGAATTACACATTTCTACAACAGCTTCCACTTTAGAAGCTTCACTGCTTAAATTCTCCATCTGAAATCATCTCATTATTTCAGTAGGGAAAGCCGGTAATTTATTCCCAGAGCTATGTTGCATTTAGTGAATCTCTTTGTTCTATTAAAGCTGACATTGTTATTTTGATTCCTCTACCATTTATATTTAGACTAGATATAGTCCCAGGTCTTTTATTTTCACAGTCTCGGAGCAGCACAATTGCTGACTGAATTCAGCACAATTGCTGAAAATCAACAGCACAATTGAAGACTGAGAAAACACAACAATGTAATTTTTTCAAATAGCAATAGCACTTACCCTTATATATCACCTCACAGTGCTTTACAGCCCTATCTAAGTGGTTTACAGAGTCAGCCTCTTGACCCCAACAATCTGGGTCCTCATTTTACCAACCTCAGAAGGACAGAAGGCTGAGTCAACCTTAAGATGGTCAGGATCGAACTGCTGGGCCACCAAAACTTAGATAGCAATAGCAGTAGTACTTCTAAATATATACTGCTGCACAGTGCTTTACAGACCTCTCTAAGCATTTTACAGAGTCAACCTCTGGCTCCCAGCAATCCAGGTCCTCATTTTACTGACCCTGGAAGGATGGAAGCCTGAGTCAACCTTGAGCCAGTCAGAATCAAACTGCTGGCTGTGGGCAGAGTTAGCCTACAATACTGCATTCTAACCACTGAGGGAGGGAAGAAGGAAGAAATAAATAGCAATAGCACTTAGACTTATATATCACTTCACAGTGCTTTATAGCCCTCTCTAAGTAGTTTACAGAGTCAGCCTATTGTTCCCAACAATCTGGGTCCTTATTTTACTGACCTTGAAAGGATGGAAGGCTGAGTCAACCTTGAGCCAGTGAAAATCGGACTGTTGAACTGCTGGCAGTCGGCAGTTGGCAGAAATAGCCTGCATTCTAACCACTGTGCCACCACGGCTCTTAACTTAAATGGAATGAACGTAGGCGAAAACAGCACACATGCACTTACAAACCATACCCAACTCAACAAAAGAAAAAACAGAAATGGGGAAGAAGCTTTCAGTCATGCTGAAAGGTGATGATATCTAGCCTATCAAAGAGAAGGATTAGAGGGATATGAAATCTGTCTTCCAGGACTTGAGAGGCTGTCACAGAGAAGAAGGGATTGATTTATTCTCCAAAGCGCCAGAGGGCAGGACAAGAAACCCGTCTTGACTATTGCAATCCGCTCTACATGGAGCTGCCCCTGAAAAGCATCCGGAATCTCCAGTTGTTGCAAAATGCAGTGACCCACATGTGCAGATCTTGATACGCACATGTTTCGCCTTTCCTGCGGGAGCTTCATTGGTTGCTGATTTGCTTCAAGGTGTCGGATGTCATCTTTAAAGCTCTTCATGGCTTGGCACCAGGTTGTTTGAGGGACCGTCTAGAACAGGGTTGTCAAACATAAGGCCCAGGGGCTGGAATCAGCCCACGGGATGCTTTGATGTGGGCCATGGGTCCACCCTGGAAACAACAAAGAACTGGCCCATGGTGTCTCTGCCAACAAAAATGGAGCTCAGGGAGGCCACACACAGCCTGCCCAACCTTCATTGTCAGTTGCAATAGCCTCCAGCAACCCTCTCCAAATGAAAACAGAGCCCGAGCTGGCCATGCACAGCCTCCCCAAGCTCCAATTTCATTGGCAGAGTGTCAACTCATAAAATATTTCTATGGTCTTTTTAGAGTTGCCAACAGAAAGGGAGGGGGGAGCAGTGCGACAGCTTGGAAATTGAAAGTGCATTCCAAAATGTTTTCAAAGATAGTAACGAGGTGACTGAAGTTTCTGCTGCGCAAAATTCTAACTGGAGAATATGATTGATGACTGTTAGCTACGGATGTGTCCCATTGGAGAATATGAATTATGATACAACCAGAGGGTGGAGGGAAAAACCGGGGTCAAGGGTGACTGAATTATGTGTCTCAGAGTCAGCTACACCCTGGCAGTGCCAGCATGTTAACTGCCAATAAATCCTTTTTAGGTTTTGGAAGTTTGGCTCAAGACTCATGATTTTAATGAGGGTAACTGCCGGAGCCCTGTTGGCTGCAGGAGTCCTGATGGCTGCAAAGGGAGGCCATCACAACAAAAGACGGAGACTTGATGAGTGACATCGAGCTGGCCATGCCTCCAGCCATGCCCACCCCTGGCCCCCCGAAGTCAAACACCACCCTGATGCGGCCCTCAATGAAATCGAGTTTGACACCCCTGGTCTAGAATACCTCTAAGGTCGCTTCCAAATTTGTTCTGTTAACATGAACCTCCAGGTGCTTCCAGAACATTTGTTTTGTACATAGTCAGGATTCCAGCAATCGCTCTAATTAAATCATGATTCTTGAGCCAAACTTCAAAAAACTTCAAAGGATTTATTAGAGGTGACATGCTGGCACTGCCCTGTATGAAGCCAACTCTGGCATACGTAATTTACAGTCCTCTGTGACCCTGTTTCCCCTTCCCCCTGGGTGTGTCATAAATCAGATTCTCCAATTGAGCACGTTCATCATTCACATTCTCCAATTAAATATATTCATGGACAAAAGCTCTACTATTTTAGTTACAATCTTTTAAAGTTGGAATGTACTTTTGTTTTCAACTGCTCTTCCAGATTTCCTTCCTTCTCTATTTTTATGGCAACTACTGAAGCAGGCATAAGAATGTTTTATGAGTCGATACTCTGCCACTCCATATGATTTGTAAATGGATTGCCATATCTCACATTGGCAACAAAAGTGATCAATTCTATATTCTTTTCTGCAGCACAAGGCCATGTGTCCACTAAGCGGGAAGGCAAGGAAACCATCTGTTACAAAAAATCCCAAAATCGTTGGGCTACCTTTAATACCAATTCAGCGCAACCAAAGTATCCCAAGAGCTAAAGCCAGCTTACTTGAGGTAAATGTTTCTCATGTAAGTTTGTGTAGCTGACATTGTTACCTTGTTATTAAAGAAGGAAATTGTAACTTGGAAATCGCTTCTGAACTTTGTGCTTGAGGTGAAAAAAAATGAAACTTTGGTTTTGGGTTTCACCGATGAGGTAGCTTTGTTGTTTAGAAATGGCTAGTTTGTAGTATTATGCAAAAGTAAAAAGTTGAAGTTTGATGTCACTATCTTATTCTATTGCTCCAAAAGGGAGTCGGAAGTTGATGTCTTTTCTTTCTTTTTTCCCTCTTTTCTACACTTTCCCCTTTCCTTTTCCTTCCCCTATCTTTCCTATTATTTGTTCTATGTTTTTGTATTTTATATTAACTCATTAGTTTTATTAGTTGAAACTAATAAAAAAGAAGGAAATATGTGATTAGCAATAGCACTTATGTACCACTTTGTAGTGCTTTACAGCCTCTTTAGGCAGTTTTACAGGGTCAGCTTCTTACCCCCAATGATCTGGGTCCTCATTTTACCCACCTAGGAAGGATGGAAGGCTGAGTCAACCTTGAGCCAGTCAGGATCGAACTGCTGGCAATGGGCAGAGTTAGCCTGTAATATTACATTCTGTTTACTGGGAGAGAAGGAAGAAAAGAAGGAAGGAAGGGAGGGAGGGAGGGAGGGAATAGCAATAGTACTGAGACTTATATATCACTTTATAGTGTGTCCTCTCTAAGCGTTTTACAGAGTCAGCCTCTTGCCCCCAACAATCTGGGTCCTCATTTTACTCATCTTGGAAGGATGGAAGGCTGAGTCAACCTTGAGCCTGGTTAGATTCAAACTACCAAATTTCAGAGTCAACCTTGAGCCTGGTGAGATTCAAACTAACAAATTGCAGGCAGATTAAATATAACCATTAAAGAAGGACATATATCTGTAAACTAAAGAAGCCCATGTTAGGAAAATCTTGGCTTGTATTTAAAGCACAGGCAGTCCTTGACTTACAAAATTTCCTTTAGTGACTGTTCAAAGTTACAATGGCAGTGATGCAAAGGAACTCATGACCATTTTTCACACTTAATGACCATTGTGGTATCCCCATGGTCACATGATCAAAATTCAGGTGCTTGCCAACCGATTCGTATTTATGACCCAGAGTCCTGCAATCCCCTTCTGAGACCTTCTGACAAGCAAAAGTCAATTTTGGATGCACTTAACAACCTTGTCACTTAACTTGAGGACCTCTGTGCTTCACTTAAAAACTGTGTCAAGGAAGGTCAGAAAATGTGGACAAAACTCGCTTAAAAACAGAAATGTTGGGTTATTAACTGAACGGCTGTCATGATTCACTTAACTGTGCCAAGAAACATTGTAAAATGAGGCAAAACTTATTTAACAACTATCTCACTTAGCAACAGAAAGGTTGGAGTCAGTTGTAGTCATATGTCAAGGACTATTTATAAATAATGTGCTATTTGGGTGTGTATTTTGTGTGCATATATTGTTCAGAGTTTTGCAGCATTAATTCAGCACCAGAAAAATAAACACAGATGGCTGATACTTCATTTAACATCTTTATAAACATAATAAGTATACAATACAAGTTGTAGATTTTTCCAACAAGGAGCAAACTCAGACAGAAATAAACATGTTGCAAGTAACTTCAGAGCAGAGCTCCAGCCTTCAGCAAGCAAGCAGGTTAGCTTCTCTTTTACTTTAGTTCAGCAGGCAAGCAAGAGGAGAGAAGCAGTTTCATTTTAAGGGCCTGTCACATAGGCCGACGGATGCAAAAAGTATGTAAAAGGGACACAGAGAACGAGAAAATTTTCCATCCATTGTTATCCGCTCTCAAAAGTGCCCAAATTTGCATAAACAGAGCGGACAACAACGGAAAGGAACGTATGGGGGGAGGACATAGCCAGGATGTAAAGCGGATGCTCCACAGAAGCCTAGCGGATGGAAGCAGATGGAAGCGGATGGCACATCCGCAGGACTTCCGGGGGAGCACAGTGAAGTGGACGTGCAGCGGAAGGAACGGATGCAGAGCGGATGCAGAGCAGATACAGCGGATGCAGAGCGGACACCTAGCGGATGCCTAGCAGATGCAAAGTGTTCACTGTGCATGCGGGGAGGATGCATTGCATCAGCCCCATGAATATAAAGGGATGCAGCTCCCAAGCAGGTCACCATTCAGAGGAAAGACCTGCAGCCAGACACAGCTCCAGCCAGCCAACAACCATGAGGAAGAAAAGGAAGCATGTGCCATCTGCTACCAGCCCTGGCAAGAAGGACAGGGCCACCATCCCACCCCCTGGCCCTGACTCTGCTTCTGCTGGGGCTTCTGCTGCTCGGGCTGACTCTGCTAGTGCTGGGGCTTCTGCTGGTGCTGCTCCTGGTGCTGGGGCTTCTGCTGGGGCTTACTCTGCTGATGCTCCTCCTGGTCCTGCTGGTCCTACTGGTGCTGCTGGTGCTTACTCTGCTGCTGCTGATCCTGGTCCTGCTGGTGCTGTTAGTGCTGCTGGTGCTCCTGGTCCTGCTAGTGCTGCTGGTCCTGCTGGTGCTGCTTTTGCTTTTGCTGCTGCTGTTGTTTTTGCTGCTGCTGGTGGTGGTGGTGTGGTGGACCAGCCCCTAGAACCTCGAAGCCCCTCTGATGAGGACCCAGAAGGCCCTGCCAGAGGGAGGAAGAGACATACGCGAGATAGGGAGAGGAGGCAATACTCCATCGAAGAGGAACATGAGGATGAGGTGCTTGAATGGCTGAGGGAGAATGAGTACCTATGGCGGAAGGGACACAGGCTCTATCGAGATACCAGAAGAAAGCAGGTGGCTTGGAGAGAGAAGGTGGAGAGCCTGGGCTGCACTTCGGAGGTCCTCCTGGGGTGGTGGAAGCACATGCACACCTGGTACGGGAAGCTGCACCTCAAGAAGTCTGGCCAGGCCGCGGTCAAGCTCACCGACCAGGAGACCTATGTGATGGCCAAGTGCAGCTTCTTGGAGGGTGAGATCCGCCACCGAGGAGCAGCCCCTTTGTCTACCCTCTCTCTCAGGCAGCCCACAGAGAGCCAGTCCTCTTCTGGCCAAGAGTCAGCTCCTGTGTCCAGGCAGGTATCTGTGGAGCGTCCCATGACAGAGACCCCCCCGATAGCTGCACTCCCCATGGCGGAGCGCGTGGAGGACCCCCTGATTCAGTGGGAGCAAGGAGAGGGCACTGCCACCAAAGACCAACCCACACCCAAACCCAGCTCCACCTCCACAGAAAGCAGGTAGAGAGGCAGACCGGAGGGGCAGAGCCACACTGTCCTGCTGGAGAACAGGGACACCATCAAAAGCAGTGTAGATCTCCTCTCTCAGCTGGTACAGTCCGACATACCATCTTCAAACCGCAAGCCCTTCCTCACCTACGTCAACCAGACCCTCATGGACATGTCCGAATCACAGTACCAGGTGATAAAGGAGAGGATCACCGATCTTCTGCACAACCCTCCAGGCCCAGCTGAACCTGCTCCGACCCAGTCCAGGTCTGCTCCTCCACCCCAGATGATGTCACAGCCCTTCCAAGGATTTCCACAGGCCCTCCCCTACCAAGGCTACGGCTACCAGGAGTTCCAGCAGCACAGGCAGCCCTTCCCAGTCCAGGCACAGGTTCATCGAACGCCAACAATGCCAATGATGCCAACCATGCCACTGATGCCACCGATGCCACTGACGCCACAGATGCCACCAACGCCACAGATGCCACCCACGCCTCATCTCGCTCAGCTGCAGACCAGACAGCCCCACTACACTCCTCCTTCCTCCACCCCACAGCCAAGCCCGGCCTCAGAACATCTGTCATCGGTCTTGGGACTGACACCCCATGTCATGGAGAAAGGGGCTCTCAACATCACGGGACTGAGCCAGCTCTCTGAGAGCTTCCTCCACACACCATCCCCTGTTGTCCTCTCAGGGCCAGGCACCCCAATGGCGCCTCAGACCAGCATTCCAGCAGCAGCCACCTCCACAGCACCTGGACTCGTCACCCCTGAGACTATGGGCACGCCTCAGAGTGACTGAGAAGAGTGCTAGAGACTGGGTTGCTACCTGTTGACTTTATCTTTGCTTGGGACACTTTACTTGGGTCATTTTGCTTTCACAGTTTGTTATTAATAAAGTTTATCTTTGCTTCACACACTTGGTTCAGTTCTTTTAGTTAATAAAGTCTTGGTGGAAACTTTTAGAAATGGTTTAAGCCTTTACATACTTGTGGGATGGGTAAGGATAGCAGTGGGATGGGCAGGGATACCTGTGGGATGGGTAATAGCTGTGGGATGGACAGGGATACCTGTGGGATGGGTAATAGCTGTGGGATAGATAAACCTCCAGTGCAAGCATAGTGGGACTGTATGGTCCACCCTCCCAAGTGCCACACCTCCCAGGTGCCACACCTATTATCAATAACAATGTAATCATTCATCAACACATTTCAACATAAACACAACTCTTTATGAAATGCCCTGTTCATTGTAGGGCCACTCAACATAAATGGCACAATCTCATCCGTGTGATGAGACAGGCTGAAGGAAGCATCCATTAAGCATCTACCATCCTGTCTTGCCATTCCACTGCTCCAGCTGGGGAGTTGCACCAGTGTTTCAGGAGGTTGCGCTGTTCTTCCGTTCACATGAAGCTCTGTTGGGGCCTGGCACATCCACAGTGTCTATCAGGTTTACTCCTTGCCTCCATTCACCAGGCTCCATGTCCCCATTGCCTTGTTGGTGGTTCACGAGCCTGTTCTGCAACTGGATAGCGGGTGCGCATGAGATTGTGCAGGATGCAGCAAGCTTCCACGATGTTCCTCATGGTTTGTGGGCAATGCTGCACGGTGGTGAGAAGTACCTGGAACCTGTTGGCCAGGATGGCAAAGGCGTTCTCCACCACCCACCTTGCCCTGGACAGCCTGTAGTTGAAGATCCTCTCTTCACGGGTGAGGCATCTGGAAGTATAGGGCTTCATGAGGTAGGTTCTGAGGGAGAAGGCGTCATCCCCCACGATGAAGTAGGGTACATCTTGTGTGTCGTTGGGCAGGGGGTCTGGATCTGGGAAGCCCATGATGAGGTTGCGTTCCAGCCCCTCCTTGAGGTCACTGGCATTGTATACCTGGGCATCTGAAGCTGACCCTTTGCCTTAAGCATCGATGTACATGAACTTGTAATCAGCATCGACCATGGCAAAGAGGATGAAGTTGAAGGAGCCCTTGTAGTTGTGATAAGTGGACCCTGAGTTGGCTGGAGCTTTGCAGGCCACGTGCTTCCTATCTATGGCTCCAATGGTGTGGGGGAAGTTCCACTTCTGATACCACTCCTCTGCAAGTTTCTTCCAGCCTTATTCAGTGGAGGGGCACTGGAGGAGCTCCTCCAGGTATTCTTCGATGATGGCCTGCACCACTTCTCTGACCACAATGCTGATGCTATTGTGTGGCACCCTCCAGGCGTACTGCATGCTCCTTTATGTGGTCCCGGAGGCCAGGTGGTGCAGAGTCAGTGCCACCTTCAACTCAGGGTCCAGGCTGGGCCAGAAGTTGGTGTTTGCCTTGGTCAACCTGGGTCTCAGCTGCTCCACAACTTCGTCAAACTTGGCTGGCGGCATCCTCATGAAGTTCTGGAATACATGAGAGTCTTCGTTCCTCAGCTCCACCATCAGCTTCTTATACAGTCCGTACTCTGCTCTTCTGGCGATCCATCTTCGGACCCAGACACTTCTTGGACGCCTCCTTTTCCTCACATAAAACAGGTGAAGGAGCCTGTAGATGGCTTCGCACTGTTGTAGAACGATGGTGGCTACCAAAAGGAGTGTGTGATGATCAATGTTGGAGATGACTGGATATGGAAGAGCAAGAGCCAGATGAAGGCTGAAGAGGTCTGCACCGCAGGGCTGCTGGACTGAAAGTGAGATCCAGGTGATTTTTCCCCCTTTTTATAGGAAATATAGGTTTTCCGCTAGGTGTCCTTTTGCATCCTCTAGACATCCTGCAGACATCCTAAATATCTGAGATACGTCCCTATATGAATGTTTTTTCCATTTTAATGCTTTGTATGTGAGCTGCATCCGCTTTCATCCTTTCTACGTCCGTGCTACTAATGCTGTGTGTTCGTTCCGTGTCCGTTTCCCTTCCTCCCTGTGTCCGTTTTCTGCTGGAGCGGATGCGGGTTGCGCGGATGCGAGTTGCGTGGATGCGAGTTGCGCAGATGCGCAGCGGATGCCTAGCAGATATAGCAGACGCGTAACGGATGACGACGGACGTATAACGGATGTTCCCCGTATGCGTAGCGGATGTAGAACGGACCCGTTGGATACTTTTTCCGCTCAAAAAGTTTTGTGCAGCTCAAAACTTTTTGCGTGGATGAAATGTCAGTAGATGGATACTGGACGGATAGAGAATATGAAAAACGGATGCAGTGAGTACAGAATGGATGCATCACGTTAACCAACAGATGGCAAGTGTTTCTCTCCATTTTACATCCTCTTTCCATCCGTTGGTGCTGTGTGACATGGGCTTTAATAAGACTCAGAGCTCAACATAGCTGCAGGGTTGCAGAACTTAATATAGAGCCACACCTAGACTACTTCTAGTTTCAGTTTCCAGCCTAGGCTACATCTAGGTTCAGTTTCCAAACTGTCCTCATGAGCTGATTTAGTAGCTATGCCTATTCATTGGCTGACCTTGTTACCATGCTCTATTCAAGTTCATGAATATACTCTGACCTATATGTGTGGGTATGTTTCTCAGTATATACTATATATGCAGAATGAATTTTATCAGGTTATGTTTTCAATAAATCAAATTGAACTCTTTTAAATTAAATGAACTGTTCACTTTTTTTTACACCTCTGCTATGTCCCAGGAAACCCTAAACTATAAAATTAGTTTTGAAAGGTGTATATTTTAGAAATAAAGCAGTACATTCGCCTGATCTGGAACTCAGTAATAGATTTACATCATTTTAATGTTCTTTTTGAGTCAAAAAAACCAACACCAACAATAAAACAAATCAAATCAGGTGTGATTTTGCATCATAGCAACCAAATTCTATTTGTGTCTTCAAAATCTTTGAGGATGGATTTTAAGCTCCCCCTGGGAGGAACAACTAAGCCTTTTGAATTTAAACATTTTATGCAATCTCGAGGTGAGGAAGGTAGAAAAATTTACAGTCTTGCCTTTACCCATCCGCTCAAGTAGAAATCCCTCAAAGCATATGGGAACACAACAGATGGCTTGTCTATGTGGATATGATTCTTCTTTTTTTTTTTTGAGTTGCCACTTTGAGAACACCAAAGAAACTTTTCATAAATGATGAATGATAACAGCAAAATATAAATTTCTGTTTATTTTCAAGTATCTCAGTTTCTTTGGCTCAAAATGGATTTTCTGCAAGGTTTTTCTTTTCCTTCCTCTGTGTCTCTTCTATGGAGGTAGTCCTAGATTTATAACAGGGAAAAATCTGTTAGGAACTATTCAAAGTTACTACACTGAAAACAGTGAGTTAAGACCAGTGGTGGTATTCTACTGGTTTTGCCCAGTTCACACGAACTGGTAGTAAAAAATATGGTGGGGGAGGAAGAGGAAGAGAAGAGCTGTGGAATCCTTGGTGCTTTCTGAGCTAGGTTGTTTTATTTCAGAGGTTTCATTACCAAACTAGGTCACATCATCAGTGCGATGATGATGGTGATGATGAGGTTGCCATTTAATAATGAAATGTCTGCAAGACAACAACCAAGCTCAGAGAGTACCAAGGGCTCCATAGTTCAACTCTGAGCTAATAATTTCTCTCCCATGAACTGCATATATTTTTCTATACCACTCCCTTTCCTCCCTCCCTCTCCCTCTCTCTCTCTCTCCCCTGTTTCCCCGAAAATAAAATCTACTCTGAAATTAAATCCTAGCTTGATTTTTACATGTACCCCCAAAATAAGCTCTAATTGAGATCCCATCCACTCCACAGTAAACGGGCAAAATTTTAGCTAGGGTGGGGATGGGGAGGTAGAGCTGCCCTATTGCTTACCTGTGGGCAGTTGTAGCCAGGCCTCACACACCCCGACACCTACCTCGCCAGCCTATTTGTTCTGCAGCTGGCTAGGCTGGCAAGGCTTTCCTGAAGGCTTCTATAGCTGATAACAAAGCTCTGGATCGATCCAAAGCTCAGTTATCAGCTGCAGAGGCCTTCAAGAAAACCTTGCTGGTTTCCCCCCGAAAATAAGACCTGGTGCCTTTTTTTGGTGGCAAAAAATATAAGGGTCTTATTTTGGGGAAAACACAATATCTGTCTGTCTGTCTGTCTGTCTGTCTGTCTGTCTGTCTGTCTATCTATCTATCTATCCATCTATCTGTCCATTTGTCTGTCTGTCTGTCTGTCTGTCTGTCTGTCTGTCTGTCTGTCTGTCTGTCTATCTATCTATCTATATCATGTAAGAACTGAAACCCTTGGAGAGCAAGTTGGAAGGACTTAAGTCCCCAGAGGTAGGCTACAAACAATCGATACAAATGATTCCATCTTTAACTCTTTCTCCATCTCTGCACAGAATTCAAAACTGGAAACAGAACGGGACTTAGCTGAAGAAAAGACCAGTGTAAAGGAACGAGTATCGCGGGTTGTTCAACACAAAGAACGAAAGGAGGAAAAATTCTGGAATCAAGGAAGAAAGCATCGCAGCCTGATCTGTCTGGAGGACATGGCTGAAGGTGTGGTGAACTTGGACCACAGATCCTGCAAAGAATCAAAATCCCCAAGAAGAAATGAGAGCAAAGCTAGAGAAACACAGTTGGAATCTGAGAAGCAGCTGCCAGCAAATGTTCTTCATGAGCTCCACACAGTCTTACTGAGGACCAGAGCTCTCCGTGATGAGACTTAAAAGCCCATCAGATATGGACATCAAAGAAATGAATTATTTTAATGTACAGTGTATAGACTTTGAGTGTATTTAAGTGTAAATGTTGAAGAGATCTAGTGCTCTCTATTCAATTTGGGAACCTTACTAATTTTGTACTGATACCTGCCGCTATCAATAACTCCATTTATTTCCCAAAACAACGTTGGTCTGTGGAGAGTCTTAGTCCTCCAGATCATGGTTGTTCCAAAGGTGCTTTTTCAGAAAGCAACTGGACTTTGTTCTTCCTTGAAGACGTTTCGCTTCTCATCCCAGAAGTTTCTTCAGTTCTTTCGAACTGTTCTTTAGGAAATAAGGATTTCTGGGAGAAAATAATATTGTTCAGTATTTTTTTCCTCTACAAAGGTGTGGTTTTTTTTTTTCAATACTCCCAGTGAAATAGGCTGGAAAATATTTTTTGTTTGAAAATACAGATTTACAAAACCTGACACTAAATGATACAATTTCTGCCTTCATGGTCAATCAACCTGACTAAAAACCCACTAAAATCTCATTCTTAACTCTTTCTGCTGGAGGGATCCAACCACGAAAAAGTCAGCGGGATTTATATGTTATTTGTGGATTACAAAATAATGCTGCTAGAATTATGCTGTTTCATCGCATCAGTTTTGTTTGTAGGTTACTGGTAGAATCAGGGAAGATCCACAGGAGTTTTGCGATGAAATACAATTTTAATTTATTGTACAGACCTGTCATGTAAATTATCATTGCAGAAATGGCAATGGTTGCTTGCCACATTGGGTGGGTGGGGGAATATCATCAAGCATCAATGCGTGAAATCAAAAGGATCTTGTTAAAGCTAACTTGTCTGTCGGCATCTGAAGGACATGCTTCGATCCAATCAAATAGAAATGAAATAAAAACAAATAAATCAATTCCATGTGTATCCATTCCTTCTAATAAATGCTACATTTATTTGTAATGGATAGGCAACTGTCCATTTATCAGTAGTCCTCGACTTAAAACAGTTCATTTAGTGACTGGTCAGAGCTACAACAGCACTTGAAAAAAAGTGATGATCATTTTTTACACTCGTGTAGAGTTGAATAAAATAGAATAGAATAATGAAAAGAGTAGAACAGAATAATGTAGAATAGAGTAGAGTAGAATAGAATAATGAATAGAGTAGAATAGAATACAATGAAGAATAGAGTAGAATGGAAGGAGAGGAGAAGAGAAGAGAAAGAAGAGAAGAGTTGGAAGTCAAGTTCAACCTCCTATACCCATTTCAGACAAATGGTTGTCCAATCTCTTCTTTAAAAACTTCCAGTATTCACAATTTCTGGATGCAAGTCATTCCACTGTTTAATTGTTCTTACTGTCAGGAAATTAATCCTAAATTGCTTCTCTCCTTGATGAATTTCCATCTGTTGCTTCTTGTCCTGCCTTCAGTGTTTTGGAGAATAGCTTGACTCCCTCTTCTTTGGGGCAGCCCCTGAGATATCGGAACACTGCTGTCATGTTACCCCTAGTTTTTCTTTTCATCAAAGTAGACGTACCCAATTCCAACAATTATTTTTAGCCTCCAGTTCCCTAATCATCTCTTTTGCTCTTCTCTGCACTCTTTCTTAGAGTCTCAACATCTTTTTTACATCGTGGCGACCAAAACTGGGTGCAGTATTGTCATATGATCAAAATTCAGATGCTTGGCAACTGGTTCCTATGAGCCTTGGTGGCACAGTGGTTAGAGTGCAGTACTGTAGGCTACTTCTGCTGATTGCCAGCTGCCTGCAATTTGGCAGAGCAAATCTCACCAGGCTCAAGGTTGACTCAGCTTTCCATCCTTCTGAGATGGGTAAAATGAGGACCCAAAATTGTTTGGGGGCAATATACTTATTCTGTAAACTGCTTAGAGAGGACTGTAAAAGTACTGTAAAGCAGTGTATAAGTCTAAGTGCTGTTGCTTCCAGTGTCAGAAAATAATCCAGGCAAATAATTTTAGAAGTAATTAACAAGGCAAATATTTTTTATGGAAAGCATTGTGGGTGCCTGCAGAAGTTTGAACTGCAGTTACTAATGGTAGCAGGTTATTGTACACACACACACACAAAGAGAGAGAGAGAGGTGTGAGAGAGAAGTGTGTGAGAGAAAGATCCCTACTTTGGGAGAAAGGGAAGCTTGCTGTTTCCCAATAATGCATCAAGTAAAATTGTTATTTTTAATGTAGCCTCAATTTTATAAGGGAATGACTGTTCTGTGCCAAAGAGTGAAGTATATATATATGGATGCAGTTCAGCTTCCTTCGGGTATTATCCCCCCCCTGCTTTTAAAGTTGTAGCAACGTTTCAGCAGAATCTCATCTGCCATCATCAGGCATACAAACAATTGAGTTTGTATATGTATGTACATACACATTTGTATGTACATACAAACTCAGTACAGAAGCCTGATGATGGCAGATGAGATTCTGCTGAAACATTGCTACAACTTTAAAAGCATTACAATGATGTGGGATAATATCCGAAGGAAGCTGAACTGCATTCATCAGCTTCCTTCGAGTATTATCCCACGTCATTGTAGTGCTTTTAAAGTTGTTAGCAACGTCTCAGCAGAATCTCATCTGCCATCATCAGGTTTCTGTATTGAGTTTGTATGTGGGTCAGGATCTCACAGCCGTTGGTTTTAAATTTGAGGCTAGCCTATTATTGTGGCAGAATGTTTTTTTTCCTACATCCTGATTGGTTGGGAGTCTTGGTCTGTGTTTATTGGACTTGGAGTTTGTTTGATTGGTGTTTCTGGTTTCTTCTGTCTGTTTTGTGGCTTTGATTGGCTGGCAACACTCTGTTCCACAATTGCAGGCTTTCAGTGCAGCTTGGCTTCGCGTGAAAGGACGGCTATTATCTATTAGGAAGCTAAGTTTCATCTGGGTGCCTGTTGGGGGTGTGTTTGAACTGGAGGTATCAGAGGGAGTCTGTTTGTGCCTAGGTGTTTGCCTGGCTTGTGGTGTGGAGATCTTTCTATTTGAGAGTGCAGGCTTCCAAATGATTGACAGTCTGGTGGAATCATCTCTTCAGGCCCTGTCACACTGCCCAACGGATGCAAAACGTTAGTAAAAAGGACACAACGGACGAGAAAAATGTTCCATCCGTTGTTATCTGCTCTCAGAAGGGGCGAAAATTTGCATAACCGGAACGGATAACACGGAAAGGAACGGACGCGGGGAGGACGCAGGGTGGACCGAAAGTGGATGCGGAACGGAAGCCCAGCGGATGGAAGTGAATGAGAGCGGATGGCACATTCGCAAGGCTTCCGGGGGACCTCAGCAAAGCGGACGCGGAACGGATACAGCGGATGCAGAGCGGAAGCCTAGCGGATGCACAGTGGAAGCCTAACGGATGCCTAGCGTTAATTGCGCATGCGGGGAGGATGCATTGCGTAAGCCCCGCGGATATAAGGGAAGCAGCTCGGAAGCAGCTCGGAATTCAGAGGAAAGACCTGCTGCCAGATGGATTGACAGCCTTGCCTGCATGCCTGCATGCCTGCCTGCAAGCCTTGCTGCCAGCCTTTCTGCAAGCCTTGCTGCCAGCCTCCCTGCCAGCATTGCTGTCTGCCTGCCTGCCAGCCTTGCTGCCAGCCTGTCTGCCTGCCAGCCTTGGTGGCTGCCTGCCTGCCAGCCTTGGTTCATGCCTGCCTGCAAGCCTTGGTGGCTGCCTTCCTGCCAGCCTTGGTGGCTGCCTGCCTGCCAGCCTTCCTGCCAGCCTTGGTGCCTGCCTGCCTGCCAGCCTTGGTGCCTTCCTGCCAGCCTTGGTTCCTGCCAGCCTCCCTGCCAGCCAGCAACCCCACAACCATGGAGAAGAACAGAAAGCCTCAGCCATCTGCTGCCAGCCCTGGCAGGAGGGACAAGGCTACCATCCCGCCCCCTGGCCCTCACTCTGGTTCTGCTGGGGCTTCTGCAGCACGGGCTCGCTCTTCTGGGGCTGGGGCTTCTGCTGCTTCTGCTTCTGGAGGAGCTGATGATGTGGGGGATCAGGCAAGCACTCCAGCACCAGCCACCTCCACAGCACCTGGACCCTTCACCCCTGAGACTGAGCGACCAAGAGGAGTGCCAGAGACTCATTTTTGTTTGATAGCTTGTTGTCAATAAAATCTATTTTTGATTCACACACTTGCTTCATTTCGTTTTTTTAATAAAGTCTTTGTGGAAACTTTTAGAAATGGTTTAAGCCTTTGCATGCTTGTGGGATGGGTTAAGATAGCAGTGGGATGGGCAGGGATACCTTTGGGATGGGTAATAGCTTTGGGATGGGCAGGGATACCTTTGGCATGGGTAATAGCTGTGGGATAGATAAACCTCCAGTGCAAGCATAGTGGGACTGGATGGTCCACCCTCCCAGGTGCCACACCTATGGCACTTTATTATCAGTAATAATGTAATCAATCATCCACACATGTCAACATAAACACAACTCTTTATTAAATGCCCTGTTCATTGCAGGCCCACCCAACATACATGGCCCAATCTCATCCGTGTGATGACACAGGCTGAAGGAAGCATCCATTAATCATCTATCATCCTGTCTTGCCACTCCACTGCTCTAGCTGGGGAGTTGCACCAGTGTCTCAGGAGGTCGCGCTGCTTCTTCCCTTCACGTGAGGCTCTCTTGGATCCTTGCACATCCTCAGTGTCTATCAGGTTTCGCACTTGCCTCCATTCCCCAGGCTCCATGTCCCCATTGCCTTGCTGGAGGTCCACGAGCCTGTTCTGCAAGACTGGGTAGCGGGTGCGCATGAGGTTGTGCAGGATGTAGCAAGCTTCCACGATCCTCCTCACGGTCTGTGGGTGTTGCTGCATGGTGGTGAGAAGTACCTGGAACCTGTTGGCCAGGATACCAAAGGTGTTCTCCACCACCCGCCTTGCCCTGGACAGCCTGTAGTTGAAGATCCTCTCTTCACGGGTGAGACATTTGGAGGTGTAGGGCTTCATGAGGTAGGTTGTGAGGGAAAAGATGTCATCCCCCACGATGAAGTAGGGCACATCTTGCGTGTCGTTGGGCAGGGGGTCTGGATCTGGGAAGCCCATGATGAGGTTGCGTTCCAGCCCCTCCTTGAGGTGACTGGCATTGTATACCTGGGCATCTGAAGATGAGCCGTTGCCTGAAGCATCGATGTACATGAACTTGTAGTTAGCATCGACTATGGCGAAGAGGATGATGCTGAAGAAGCCCTTGTAGTTGTGATAAGAGGACCCTGATTTGTCTGGAGCTTTGCAGGCCACGTGCTTGCCATCGATGGCTCCAATGGTGTGGGAGTGATACCACTGCTCTGCAACTTTCTTCCATCCTTCTTCAGTGGAGGGGCACTGGAGGAGCTCCTCCAGGTATTCTTCGATGATGGCCTGCACCACTTCTCTGACCACAATGCTGATGGTATTGTGTGGCACCCTCCAGCCATATTGCATGCTCCTGTATGTGGTCCCTGAGGCCAGGTGGCGCAGAGTCACTGCCACCTTGAGCCCAGGGTCCAGGCTGGGCTGGAAGTTGGTGTTTGCCTTGGTCAACCTGGGTGTCAGCCGCTGCACAACTTCATCAAACATGGCTGGAGGCATCCTCATGAAGTTCTGGAATGCCCGAGTGTCTTCGTTCCTGAGCTCCACCATCAGCTTGTTGTACAGTCCATCCTCTGCTCTTCTGGTGAACCATCTTCGTACCCAGATGCTTCTTGACCGCCTCTTTTTCTTCCCGTGGTAGAGTTCACAGAGCCTGTAGATGGCTTCGCCCTGTTGCAGAAGGATGGTGGCTGCCAAAAGGACTTTTTTACGATCCACGGTGGACATGACTGGATGCTGTGGAAGAGGAAGAGTCAGATGAAGGCTTCAGAGGTCTGCACTGCAGGGCTGCTGTTCTGAAAGTGAGATCCAGATGAGTTGCTCCCCCTTTTTATAGGCAGTATAGGTTTTCCCTTATGTGTCCCTTTGCATCCTCTAGGCATCCTCTAGACATCCTTAATATCCGAGATAGGTCCCCTCTGCAAACGTTTTTTCCGTTTTACATGCTTTGTTTCCGTGCTGCATCCGCTAGGCATCCGTTCTGCATCCTTTCCCTGTCCGTTCCGCTTCCTCCCTGCGTCCGTTTACCGCTGGAGACGATGGAGTTGCGCGGATGTGCAGCGGATGCCTAGCGGATATAGCGGATGCGTAACGGATGCAGAACGGATGCCTAGCGGATGCAGAATGGACGAATTGGATACATTTTCCGCTCAAAAGTTTTGAGCAGCTCAAAACTTTCTGAGCGGATGAAACGTCAATAAACGGATTCTGGATGGATAGAGAGGAAGCAAAACGTATGCAGTGAGTACAGAACGGATGCATCGCGTTAATCAATGGATGGCAAGTGTTTCTCTCCATTTTACATCCTCTTTCCATCCATTGGAGCAGTGTGACAGGGGCTTTCTATTCATGCTTTCAGGTCTTTTTTCAATCTCTATGGCTTCTCTGATGATTCTGTGGCTGGGGTTTTCTATAGTGGCCAGGGTTTTAGTGCCATTGTAATTGATGTTGTGACCTGTGGTTTTAATGTGTTGGACTTGTGAGGAGGTGTGTTCCAGCTTTTTTACTGCTTTTTTGCGTTCATCCAGGCGGGTACTTATACTTCTATTGGTCTGTCCAATGTATGTGGCCGGGCATGATGCACAGGGAATTTCGTTTATGCCTTGGTTTTCCAGGTCAATTTTGTCTTTGGGGTTTTTAAGGAGCAATTTAGAAATGTTCCTAAGAATTAATAATAAAACGTACATTGTGACATAATTGAATATTTTCTGAGTGATGAACATATCTACAGTTCTCTATAACAATCTCAAACATGTATGTCAATATGTTCATGGATACAGTGGAAATATCCACTAAATAATAGCAACAAGAAATGTTATTGGACTTTGGTACATAAGACAATGCAACAAAATTGTTGTGCAATTTCTTCAGTCAAAGTCTTTTCCCTCATGTGCAAAAACATTCATGGTGTGCATTTGTATGTGTCAGTGACATCAAAATGGCAGGCACAATAAATAAAGTCTTGCCCCTAATTATTTGTATGAAAAGGGATGAAGGTCTTAATGAACCAGATCATGCTTGCTGTTTTTGGTATCATGCCCCCCCTCCTGTTTGTGTAGCTAACTCTTGTGTGCTCCAATTCAACCCTGCCTTCAAATCAGGGGTGGGCTTCAAATAATTTAACAACTGGTTCTCTGCCTGATTGCTGGGTGGGTGTGGCCTTGGTGGGCATGGCCTAGTTGGCCTCCTGAACCATCCTGGGAGTGAATATGGGTTGCGGGGGGCTTTTTTGCCCTCCCCAGATTCCAGAGGCTCTCTGGAGGCTGGAAACGGGCCCATCTTCAGCCTTCCAGAACTTGCAGAAGGCCCATTTTTCACCCTCCCCGAGACTCTTCAAAGGCCTTGCACTTACCTGTGATCCAAAATGGGCCACATGAGGACTCCTGGGGTGGGAGGGGAGGGGTGGACAGGGCCAGCCAGAGGTTGGATTCGCTGGTTTGCTGAACAGGCTATAAAATTAAAAACCAGTTCACTTGAACCGGTGCAAACCAGTAGCAGCCTTCCCTTGCTTCAACTCCAAAGCATTGCCCATCCTTAATAACCATGCTACTTTTAATTTAAACATAAATATGATGCAGTTGATATATTGGTGAACAGAACATTGCATCCACAATGGTCTTGCTGTGAAGGAAAAGATGAGTACCGAACAAAACTGTCCTATTATACATTTCAAATAGCCACTTTGATACAATGGCGAAGAGTTGTATAAAGCCCATGTCACACTGGCCAATGGATGCAAAAAGGACACAGCAAACGAGCAAAATGTTCCATCCGTTGTTATCCGCTCTCAAAAGGGGCAAAAATTTGCATAGCTGGAGTGGATAACACGGACGCGGATGCGGAACGGAAGCCTAGCAGATGGAAGAGGATGGGAGCCTCAGCAAAGCGGATGTGGAACGGATACAGCGGATGCAGAACGGACGCTGAACGGATGAAGTGGATACACAGCGGATGCACAGCAGAAGCCTAGCGGATGCCTGGCGTTAATTGCGCATGCGGGGGGGTGCATTGCGTCAGCCTCGCAGATATAACGGAAGCAGCTCAGAAGCAGGTCACCATTCAGAGGAAACACCAGCTGCCGGACGGATTGGCTGCCTTGCCAGCCCTGCCTGCATGTCTGCCTGCAAGCCTTGCTACCAGCCTTGCTGCCAACCTTGCTGCCAGCCTCCCTGCCATCCTTGCTACCAGCCCCCTGGCCCTCACTCTGGTTCTGCTGGGGCTTCTGCAGCACAGGCTCGCTCTTCTGGGGCTGGGGCTTCTGCGGCTTCTGCTTCTGGAGGAGCTGATGACAAGCACTCCAGGCGTTCTCCACCACCCGCCTTGCCCTGGACAGCCTGTAGTTGAAGATCCTCTCTTCACGGGGGAGGAGTCTGGAACTGTAGGGCTTCATGAGGTAGGTTGTGAGGGAGAAGGCGTCATCCCCCACGATGAAGTAGGGCACATCTTGTGTGTCGTTGGGCAGGGGTTCTGGATCTGGGAAACCCACGATGAGGTTGCCTTCCGGCTCCTCCTTGAGGTGACTGGCGTTGTATACCTGGGCATCTGAAGATGAGCCGTTGCCTGAAGCATCGATGTACATGAACTTGTAGTCAGCATCGACCATGGCGAAGAGGATGATGCTGAAGAAGCCCTTGTAGTTGAAATAAGTGGACCCCAACTTGGCTGGCGCTTTGCAGGCTACGTGCTTGCCACCTATAGCTCCAACGGTGTGTGGGAAGTTCCACTTCTGATACCACTGTTCTGCAACTTTCTTCCATCCTTCTTCAGTGGAGGGGCACTGGAGGAACTCCTCCTTGTATTCTTCGATGATGGCCTGCACTACTTCTCTGACAACAATGCTGATGGTGTTGGATGGCACCCTCCAGCCGTACTGCATGCTCCTGTAGGTGGTCCCTGAGGCCAGGTGGCACAGAGTGAGTGCCACCTTGAGCCCAGGTTCCAGGCTGGGCCGGAAGCTGGTGCTCTGCTTGGTCAGCCTGGGTGTCAGCCGCTGCACAACTTCGTCAAACATGGCTGGAGGCATCCTCATGAAGTTTTGGAATGCACAATTGTCTTCGTTCCTGAGCTCCACCATCAGCTTGTTGTACAGTCCGTCCTCTGCTCTTCTGGCGAACCATCTTTGTTTCCAGACTCTTTTTGGGTGGCTCCTTTTCTTCCCGTAGTAGAGTTCACAGAGCCTGCAGATGGCTTCACACTGTTGCAGAACGATGGTGGCTGCCAAAAGGACTTTGTTACAATCCACGGTGGACATGACTGGATACTGTGGAAGAGCAAGAGGCAGATGAAGGCTGCAGAGGTCTGCACCTTTGGGCTGCTGTTCTGAAAGTGAGATGCAGACGAGTTGCTCCCCCTTTTTATAGGCAATATAGATTTTCTGCTAGGCATCCTGTAGGCATCCTGTAGGCATCCTGTAGGCATCCTGTAGATATCCTTAATATCCGAGATAGGTCCCCTCTGCGAACGTTTTTTCCGTTTTAAACGCTTTGTTTCCGTTCTGCATCCGCTAGGCATCCGTTCTGCGTCCGTTCCATGTCCGTTCCGCTTCCTCCCTGCGTCCGGGCGGATGCGAGTTGCGCAGATGCGTAGCGGATGCCTCGCGGATATAGCGGATGCGTAACGGATGCGTAGCGGATGCGTAGCGAATGCGTAGCAGATGCAGAACAGACGAACTGCATACATTTTCCGCGCAAAAGTTTTAGGCAGCCCAAAACTTTTGGAGCGGATGAAACGTCAATAAACGGATGCTGGACGGATAGCGAGGAAGCAAAACGGAGGCAGTGAGTACATCACGTTTTCGAACGGATGGCAAGGTTTTTTGTCCGTTTTACATCCTCTTTGCATCCGTTGGTTCATTGTGACATGGGCTTAACTGAACGTTCCTAAAAACAAAAAAGTGATGATCTTTGCAGATATTTCTTTGATGAAGCAATTACACGAAGCAGATTCTGATCTGCGTAATTTGCAAAAACGCAGCTGCATTGAAGGTTTACCAGGCCTCTTGCTGTGTTCAATATTTACTACCATATGGAGGATTTATTACCATATTTTTACACATGAGGCACTCTGCGGAGTGTGATGCTGTTATGAGATTCATTTTATCTATTTACATATTGTTTAACCATGTCTTTTCTAGCTATGTGAAGGAGGATCCAATAAGAGGGATGCAAATTGCAGACTGCTGGCATCAGGGGCATCTGCTGGTATAAAGTCAGAATAGTAGCTACAATCAAGTTAAGAAGCTCTGCCAGGCTGTTAATTCTCTTAGAAATTGCCTTTTATATTCATGTATTTCATTTGTGGTGAAACAAGAGCATCAATGTTGAATTTATATTTACCAACAAAGAAATAAAGGAAGACCAGTATAGATATATTTCAAGCTATTTAGCTCTCGTCAGCTAGTTATACCCTTCTGGTATTTGAACCCAGGCTACTTACTTATTAAGTAGATGTATTAACTTCTAAGCCATGGGCTCTCCTCAGTTTATTGTCTGTACCAGGGAAGAGATTAAGTTGTTGTTTTTTTCTGTTGAGACTGATCTATTGGGACAACCTGGTCTACCCAAATATGGGATGGAGCATACTGCTTCTGCTTTCACCTTTCAGCCCCAATCCAGGAGCCTTCGCAGGCAGTAGTTTTCATGACAAACTTTTTTTGTGTTCAATTTATATTTACCAACAAATAATAAAGGGAACAGAGGTGGTATTCAGCAGGTTCTGACCAGTTCTGGAGAACCGGTAGCGGAAATTTTGAGTAGTTCAGAGAACTTGCAAATACCACCTCCAACTGTTCTTCCCCCATCTATTCTCCACCTCCTGAGTCCCAGCTGATTGTCTGGCTCTTCTTTTGTTGCCCTGCACAGGAGAACTGAGCTGGAAAGCAGGTTAGTGGGGTGGGGAGGGAATGGGGATTTTTCAGTAACCTTCCTCCAGAAGTGGGGTGGAAATGGAGAATTTATAATATCCTTCCACTGCCACACCAACCAAGCCACAGTCAGCAAGCAACACCACACCCACCAAGCCACACTCACAGAACAAGTAGCAAAATTTTTTGAATCCCACCACTAAAAGGGCAACTAGTAATAGACCTATAAGTAGATCTATATTAGTCTCCTCTTTATTTCTTTGTTGGGTGACGTTAGAATCAATGGTCATGAGCAGCAATGAAGGCATTTTTTTTTAATCCAGAAAGTAAACCATTCCAGGAAACATAAAAATCCCTAAAGATCAAAGATTTATCAGAAATAGATTACAATTACAGGTACTCCTTGACTTACAACGGTTCCTTTAGTGACTGTTCCAAGTTACAACAGTACTAGAAAAAGCAACATGACTATTTTTCACACTTACGACTAGCATCCCAACAAGAAGCAGTTGTTGGAGATAAACTGTTCTGACCCAAACATTGTTCCAAGGATACAAACACGAAACAGAAGTAACAGCAACACCTTTTCATGATTCTTTACGAATTCCGTTCCTTCCCGGTTAAAAGGCTATTTCAAGCTAATTGTCTCTGATAGGAACGAGCGTTGCCAAGGTTTTGCAAGGCTGCCAAGAACACTAGATAAAGTTGCCAAGCAATATTTCAAACACAAAGAGTCTCCAAATATCAGTTAAGATGTCCACAAGGCTTGGGTGCAAGAACTTCCTGCAAAGAACTCTAGTTTCTCAGCTGGCTTTTATCTCTTAAGGGAGGGGCCATTATCATGCAACCTTACTCCTGAGTTGCCCACACTTCTGCAGCTGCTCTTTCCTTTGAGCAGCCCTGTGCGCATGCGCACTGGGCACAGGCTCCTCAGAGATCTCTTCATCACTGCTGCCAGCCTCCACAATCTCCGAAAGCAGCACTTCACTCCTTGATGGTCCTGGCCCCATCTCTGCATCACACGCAGGCCCCTCATCTGAGTCCTTGCTCTTTGAGACCTCAGTTGTCAGCACCAGTGGTCCATGGACCACCAATTGGTGAACACTGGTTTAGGCAACTCATACCACACACAAAGTGTAGGCAACTGATCTGACAGCCTGGGAATCTTATATGTTCGAGCTGTATCAGTTGTGCTGACATGCCAGCCAATGAACAGAGTAATCTTTGCTGGGCTTAGGTTTTACACACAGCCCTCTTAAGGTTAATATGTTATCGTCAAGCATGTTATAATTGAATTGTGGGGAAACAAATTAAAATTATAATGAACTCTGTTCCCTTTGAAGTAAAATTAGGTACATCATTACCAGCACTGGTAGAGTTCTTGATATTTTGATCTAATCAGCCCTTAATAGCCCACTCTCTGTGGCTCTAATTTCACATAATTAATGTGCATGAAAAATAAAACCCTTAAAAGGCTTTCCACTTCTTTACTCCACGCTGGAGAAACTAGGGACAATAAACACAGATGGCATTTAATTCCTCTGGAGTCTGACTGTGAAGTGTGGTCTCCAAAACAGACAGACATCTCTTCACAATTGACAGAAATTCCACTCGGGCTGCAAAACGAAGTAGAATTTAAATAGCCACCAGGCATAGCTTATGCCTGATTTTTATCTACATTGGTCAACAAATTCTATAATCCTCTGGATACGACTTGAATTGGCAACTGGATTCAACAGTTTTAGGGGTGTTATTTCTCTTTATTATAGTTCAAAACCACACCTTAAAAGGAGAGAAAAATAAATAAATATTCAGCCAAGATAGTTTTAGAATAGAGTAGAGTAGAGTAGACGAGAATAGAATAGAATAGAATAGAATAGAATAGAATAGAATAGAATAG
>BLBF01000039.1:23428914-23443082 GCA_015471245.1 Laticauda colubrina
TCTTCTTCTTCTTCTTCTTCTTCTTCTTCTTCTTCTTCTTCTTCTTCCTCCTCCTCCTCCTCCTCCTCCTCCTCCTCCTCCTCCTCCTCCTCCTCCTCCTCCTCCTCCTCCTCCTCCTCCTCCTCCTCCTCCTCCTCCTCCAGGGCTCCTCTCACCACCCCACCTACCTTTCCTGTTGATGAAGACATATTCTGGGCCTTTGTTCAAACCAGAGTTGAGCTTTGTAAAAGCTTGAATGTTTTTCAGAAGACTTGCAAAAAACAAAAAAACAAAAAACCAACCTCTGGGGAAAAAAAACAGACTGTCAAACCTGCCCCAATCTAATCCCCTAGGAAAGAAGAACCTTCAACTCCATTTGGTTAAAGCGAAGGATTCTTTTACTAAGGATGATGCAGTCAAGTTTAGCCAGCTCTGAAATCACCTGGCTTGCTGGATGCAACAATAAGGTGTAGGTTTGTTCCCAACCCTTCTCTCTCCCCATGACCAGTCCATTTCCAGCCAATTGGAGTTCATCAAGATGTTTTGAGAACTCTGAGATGTTTTGGGGATAACCTACATATTTCTCTGGGTGCCTGGCCTTGGGATACTGGTACAAACAGGATCTCGCTGTTCTGATCCCTCTCACCTGTCATCCCCCCTCTCCCAATTTCCCATTAAGTCCACACAAAGCTTAGACTTAGAATAACTTTATTGTCACTTTAAATGTACACTAATTGGCATACAGTAAAATGAAATATCATTACATGCGACTCTCAAAGGGTCACCACCTCCAATATAAACTACACAAACAGGACAAAAGAAAAATTATGCATATATTATGCATATAACCCACATGCATGCCTATATTATATGACCCAAAGAAAAATACAGTCTAATTTGGATGTATACATGTATATGGTGAGAAAAACAGATTTTGTGAGTTTACCAGAGAGATAGCATAGGGAACAAAGATGTTGCAGAATCTGCTAGTCCTGCTTTAGACACTTCAAAACCTCCTTCCAGAAGGGAATAACAGAAATAGACTGTGGAGAGGGTGTGGGGGGTTTCTAACAATGCTTTGAGCCCTAAGCACATAGTGCTTATAAGCAGCAGAATAGGAAGAGAGCTTCCTAGAATCTTCTCTGCTGTCCTCACCACTCTCTGTATGGCCTTTCTATCTGAGGTTTTGCTGCCACCAAACCAAACAGGGATGCAGTTTGTTTTATTATGCGTTATTTTATAAAGCTTTATTGCCCTTTTATCTTTCCCTCTTTCACCCTGTCCCCTTTCTTCTTATTATGGCAGGATGTCTGTGAGCACCGCCTTAACCATCTGGTGCCTTAACCACTAGAACCCCCCTTTTTGACTCAGAAGATTGTACAGGAAAGAGGGACAAAGAAAAAAAATACAGCCACTTACTTTTTGTTAAAGGGACACAGAGAGGGGTGGGATTCAAAATTTTAACAACCGGTTCTGTGGTTGTGGCTTAAGTGGTGGGCGTAGTTTGGTGGTCATGTGACTGGGTGGACATGGCTTGGTGGTCATATTATTGGCTGGGTGTGGCAAACTCAATATCACTCACATCGAGGCACACATCTCCTCATCTGGCCTCTCATAACTTTGGGGATGCTGCAAAGTTGTAGGTGAAAAAAATGGTCATAAGTCACTTTTTGCAGTGCCATTGTAATTTTGAATGGTCACTCTGTTGAGGTGATTCCCTGTTGGGAGAATGAGCACATACAGGGAGACATATTAAGAGTAGTGTTTGAATGATATACACACAGCACATAAATACACTGTACCATAAATACAAGTTTTTACTTCCCATAAAGGTTTAAACAAAGTTCAAGATAAGCAGTCCAAAGTAATTCACAGCTTAAATCAGTCAATTTTCAGTCCAGTAATAACCCAGTAACAAAGTCCAGTGTCAAAAACAGTTCAGTAACAGACTTACATCAAATCCAAGAATAATAGTCAACAGGGAAAAATGGAGGAACGGCAACTCTTTCCAACAGAAGGAAACAGAGACTTAAGCCCATGTCACACTGCACCAATGGATGGAAAGAGGATGTAAAACGGAGAGAAACACTTGCCATCCGTTGGTTAACGTGATTCATCCGTTCTGTACTCACTGCCTCTGTTTTTCATCCTCTCTATCCGTCCAGCATCCATCGACTGAGGTTCCATCCGCTCAAAAAGTTTTGAGCTGCTCAAAACTTTTTGAGCGGAAAATGTATCTAACGCATCCGTTATGCATCTGCAACGCATACGGGGAACATCCGTTCTACATCCGTCATCATCCGTTACGCATCTGCTATATCCGCTAGGCATCCACTGCGCATCTGCGCAACTCGCATCTGCTCCAGCAGAAAACGGACACAGGGAGGAAGCAAAACGGACGCGGAATGGACGCACAGCATTAGTAGCACAGACGGAGAAAGGATGAAAGCAGATGCAGCTCGCATACAAAGCATTTAAAACGGAAAAAACGTTCGCAGAGAGGACCTATCTCGGATATTAAGGATGTCTAGAGGATGCCTAGAGGATGCAAAAGGACACATAGTGGAAAACCTATATTGCCTACAAAAAAGGGGGAGCAACTCACCTGAATCTCACTTTCAGTCCAGCAGCCCTGATGTGCAGACCTCTGCAGCCTTCATCTGGCTCTTGCTCTTCCACAGCATTCAGTCATGTCCACCATGGATCGTAACACACTCCTTTTGGTAGCCACCATCGTTCTGCAACAGTGCAAAGCCATCGACAGGCTCTTTCAACTGTTCTATGGGAAGAAAAGGAGGCGGCCAAGAAGCTTCTGGGTCTGAAGATGGATCGGGAGAAGAGCAGAGTACGGACTATACAACAAGCTGATGGTAGAGCTGAGGAATGAAGACCCTCGTGCATTCCAGAACTTATGAGGATGCCTCCAGCCATGTTTGATGAAGTTGTGCAGCGGCTGACACCCAGGTTGACCAAGCAGAGCACCAACTTCTGGCCCAGCCTGGACCCTGGGCTCAAGGTGGCACTGACTCTGCGCCACCTGGCCTCAGGGACCACCTACAGGAGCATGCAGTACAGCTGGAGGGTGTCACACAACACCATTAGCATTGTGGTCAGAGAAGTGGTGCAGGCCATCATCGAAGAATACTTGGAGGAGTCCGTCCAGTGTCCCTCCACTGAAGAAGGATGGAAGAAAGTTGCAGAGCCGTGGTATCAGAGGTGGAACTTCCCCCACACCATTGGAGCCAAAGATGGCAAGCACATGGCCTGCAAAGCTCCAGCCAAGTTGGGGTCCACTTATTTCAACTACAAGGGCTTCTTCAGCATCATCCTTGCCTTCTCCCTCAGAACCTACCTCATGAAGCCCTACACTTCCAGATGCCTCACCCGTGAAGAGAGGATCTTCAACTACAGGCTGTCCAGGGCAAGGTGGGCGGTGGAGAATGCCTTTGGCATCCTGGCCAATAGGTTCCAGGTACTTCTCACCACCATGCAGGATCGCCCAGAGACTGTGAGGTGGATCGTGGAAGCTTGCTGCATCCTGCACAATCTCATGCACACCTGCTACCCAGTCTTACAGAACAGGCTCGTGGACCTCCAACAAGGCAATGGGGACATGGAGCCTGGGGAATGGAGGCAAGGGTGAAACCTGATAGACACTGTGGATGTGCCAGGCCCCAACAGAGCTTCACGTGAAGGGAAGAACAGCACAACCTCCTGAAACACTGGTGCAACTCCCCAGCTGGGGCAGTGGAGTGGCAAGACAGGATGATAGATGATTAATGGATGCTTCCTTCAGCGTGTCTCATCACACTGATGAGATTGGGCCATGTATGTTGGGTGGGCCTACAATGAACAGGGCATTTAATAAAGAGTTGTGTTTATGTTGACATGTGTGGATGAATGATTACATTGTTATTGATAATAAAGGGCCGTAGGTGTGGCACCTGGGAGGGTGGACCATACAGTCCCACTATGCTTGCACTGGAGGTTTATCTATCCCACAGCTATTACCCATCCCAAAGATATCCCTGCCCATCCCGCAGCTATTACCCATTCCAAAGGTATCCCTGCCCATCCCACTGCTATCCTTACCCATCCCACAAGCATGCAAAGGCTTAAACCATTTCTAAAAGTTTCCACTAAGACTTTATTGACAAAAATAAATGAAGCAAGTGTGTGAAGCAAAGATAATCTTTATTAATAATAAGCTGTAAAAGAAAAATGACCCAAGTCAAGTGTCCAAAGCAAAAATAAAGTCAACAGGTAGCCACCCAGTCTCTGGCACTCTTCTTGGTCACTCGGAGGCGTGCCCAGTCTCAGGGGTGAAGGGTCCAGATGCTGTGGAGGTGACTGCTGCTGGAGTGCTGGTTTGAAGCACCACTGGGGTGCCTGGCACCGAGAGGACAACAGGGGATGGTGTGTTGAGTAAGCTCTCAGACAGCTGGCTCAGCCCCGTGATGTTGAGAGCCCCTTCCTCCATGACATGGGGTGTCAGCCCCAATCCTGATGACAGATGTACTGAGGCTGGGCTTGGCTGTGGGGTGGAGGAAGGAGCAGTGTAGTGTCTGGTCTGCAGCTGGGTGAGGACTGGCGTCAGTGGCATTGGTGGCGTGGGTGGCATCTGTGGCATGGCTGGCATCGGTGGTGTGGGTGGCATCCAGTGGCATCAGTGGCACCAGTGGTGTCCGATGTACCTGTGCCTGGACTGGGAAGGGCTGCCTGTGCTGCTGGAACTCCTGGTAGCCCTAGCCTTGGTAGGGGAGGGCCTGTGGAAAGCCTTGGAAGGGCAGTGACATCACCTGGGGTGGAGGAGCAGGCCTGGACTGTATCGGAGCAGGTTCATCTTGGTCTGGAGGGTTGTGAAGAAGATCGGTGATCCTGTCCTTCACCACCTGGTACTGGGGTTCCGCCATGTTCATGAGGGTCTGGTTGACATAGGTGAGGAAGGGCTTGCGGTTGGAGGATGGGGTGTCAGTGTGTACCAGCTGAGAGAGGAGATCTATGCTGCTCCTAATGGTGTCTCTTGTCTCCAGCAGGACAGTGTGGCTCTGCCCCTCCGGTCTGCCTCTCTGCCTGTTTTCTGTGGAGGTGGAGCTGGTGGTGGATGCGGATTCGGCTGTGGTGAAAGTGCCATCTCCTTTTTCTCACTGCATCAGGGGGTCCTCCACGCGCTCCGCCAGGGGTCGTACAGCTGTTGGGGGGGTCTCCATCATGGTACGCTCCACAGATACCTGTCTGGACACAGGAGCTGACTCTTTGCCAGAAGAGGACTGGCTCTCAGCAGGCTGCCTGAGAGAGAGGGTTGTGAGAGGGGCTGCTCCTCGGTGGCGGATATCACCCTCCAGGAAGCTGCACCTGGCCATCACGTAGGTCTCTCTGTCTGTCAGCTTGACCGTGGCCTGGCCAGATTTCTTGAGGTGCAGCTTCCTGTATGAGGTGTGCATGTGCTTCCACCAGCCGAGGAGCACCTCCGACGTGTAGCCCAGGTGCTCCGCCTTCTCTCTCCAAGCAGCCTGCTTCCTTTTGGTGTTGCGATAGAGCCTGTGTCTCTTCCACCATAGATACTCCTTCTCCCTCAGCCACTCCAGCACCTCCTCCTCATGTTCCTCTTCTATGTTGTATTGCCTCCTCTCCCGTTCACGCGTCTGCCTCTTTCTCCCTTTGGCAGGGGTTTCAGAGGGGCTTTGAGGTTGTAGGGGCTGCTCCTCCACACCACCACCACCACCAGCAGCAACAACAACAGTAGCAGCAAAAGCAGGACCAGCAGCACCAGCAGGACCAGCAGCACCAGCAGGACCAGGAGCACAAGCAGTACCAGGAGCACCAGCAGGACCAGGAGCAGCGCCAGCAGAGTAAGCACCAGCAGGACCAGCAGGAGCAGGAGCACGAGCAGGACCAGGAGCACCAGCAGTCCAGCAGGACCAGGAGCAGTGCCAGCAGAGTAAGCACAAGCAGAAGCACCAGCACCAAGAGCAGTGCCAGCAGAGTAAGCACCAGCAGAAGCACCACCACCAGAAGCATCATCAGCAGAAGCACCACCTCCAGAAGCAGCATCAGCAGAAGCCCCAGCACCAGAAGATCGAGGCCGGGCAGCAGAAGCCCCAGCAGAAGCAGAGTCAGGGCCAGGGGGTGGGAGGGTGGCCCTGTCCCTCTTGCCAGGGCTGGCAGCAGATGGCAGAGGCTTCCGTTTCTTCCCCATGGTTGTTGGGTTTCTAGCTGGCTGGCTGGCTGGCTGGCTGGCTGGCTGGCTGGCAAGCTGTGTCTGGAAGCAGGTCTTTCCTCTGAATGGTGACCTGCTTGGGAGCTGCTTCCCTTTATATCCACGGGGCTGACGCAATGCATCCTTCCCGCATGTGCAGTGAATGCTAGGCATCCGCTAGGCTTCCGCTAGGCTTCCGCTAGGCATTCGCTAGGCTTCCGCTCTGCATCCGCTTCATCCGCTCGGCATCCGCTCTGCATCTGCTTCATCCGCTCTGCATCCGCTCTGCATCCGCTCTTTCTGTTCCGCATCCGGTTTGCTGTGCTCCCCCGGAAGCCTTGCGGATGTGCCATCTGCTCTCATCCGCTTCCATCTGCTAGGCTTCTGTGGAGCATCCGCTTTCCATCCGCCCTATGTCCTCCCCCCATCTGTTCCTTTCCATGTTGTCCGCTCTGGTTATGCAAATTTTTGCCCCTTTTTAGAGCGGATAACAACGGATGGAACATTTTTCTCGTCCGCTGTGTCCTTTTTACAAACATTTTGCATCCGTCGGCCAGTGTGACAGGGCCTTTACTTACTTCACTGAGACTTCTGAGACTAAGACTAAACAACCCAGGTTTCTGGCTCCATCTTATGGCCATTTGAGAAACCACACCCAATTACACTTTTAGGATTCTCTTAAAGAGACAGTATTAAAATATCTATCCTGGTTTATATATTTCCAACCCAAATACCTGTTAGGTGACTTATATTCCTAACACACTCCACACAAGCAAAGTACCAGCAAAGGAGGGGAAAAAAACTCCAGAGACGTTCCTGAGAAAGGAAATCTAGTCGTGCCAAGAATGTAATAAGCATTAATGGAGAGGCAGTTTCTGTAAGCAACACCAGAATGTTTCCTTCCTGCCTTTCTTACAGGATTAGGCCAGTAATTTCTTCTAACAACCAGTTTTCTAAACTGCTTAGAATGTTACAACTGGTTCTAGCAAATAGGTGCGAACTGGTAGAATCCCACCCCTAGACATAGAAGACACAAAACAGGCATAATTGCCATTTTTTAATTTGCCCTGCCTTGCAACCCTTCAGTTTATGGAAGTAGATTTGACTGCTGTGAAAAGTCAGCACGCAGAGTTTTGGTGCTCTGAGATAAATCAGCCAATGATGTCCTACTAGCACACAAGGATTTAGGAAGGCAAACCAACCTTGGAATAACAAATAGGTGTGTGGGTTCTAATAAGACCAAAGGATTACCAGCTCCTAAAGGATATAGTTCACCTATTTGGATTATTTAATATCACATTTTGTGAAAATCTGTCTCCGGCATCTGCCTGGTGTCTCAAAAAAAACCCAGTGGGATTGCAGAGAGCTTAAGAACCTCAATTAGACAATAATCCATCTAACATTGAGGTCTTAATTAGCATCACTCTGGAGCCAGCAGTAATCATGTAGAGCAGCATAAATAGTTTGTGCATGATGTTGACGTGAAAATACTAATTAATTCAGATGCACAAACATCAGAAAACAAATGACCCATACTTAACAATTCTTACTCATTTGTTTTCTTGAGAAACCATGGAGTTTTTATTGTGAATTGATTGCTGGGGGACAGGAAAATAGACAATGTCTAAGGAATGCAATGTACCACAGATGAAATTTAGAAAACTTAGATGATTTAATTCGGCTTTCGTATCAAGAAAACTTACTTTCTGTCACTGCCTTGTGTCCTACAGATGGATCTCTCACAGGAATGACAAATGAAAGTTACATAAAATGTTGAGAACATCCAACCATCTAACATTGTTCAAGGTACAAGACTTTGAGATTTAGCAAAAATCAAATGGGGTTATTAACACCCAATGGACAGTCTTCATTTTTACCCCTCATGTGATCCTGAATTTGCTTGGAGAGGCCACTGAAATACATATGACCACAGTCAAGATATAAGGATCTATAGGACTATTATAAGCAACCTGCAATACCTGCCATGCAAATTCTGCATCTAGCTGACTGTTATTATATACACATCTCAAGAACATCATATGTAAGATACTTGCACAGGCAAGTGATTTATCATGCTATCCAGCTGTTTCAGAGCTTATTGAGGAAAAAAAGAAGGATGATGAGAAGTAGAAATAGAAATAGGAGGAGGAGGAAGATGAGGAGGAGAGAAAAGGAGAATGATGAGGATAAGAAGTAGAAAGAAGAGGGGGAGGAAGAGGGGGAGAAAAAGGAGAAGGAAGAGGATGTAGAGGTAGAAAAAGGAGGAAGAGGGAGGAGAAAAAGGAGGAGGAGAAGTAGAATTAGAACTAGAAATTGGAGGAGGAGGAGGAAGAGGAGGAGGAGAAGAAGAAGAATTATAACCTCTTTTCAAAAACATTGCACTGCCTAGCAGACCTCTGGATACCTGGCTGTCCTTCAGCGAATTTGACATTTTACAAGGATCTCTCCTTGGCATATTAGATAGGGCTCTATGAAGATTTTATACAGAGGTTTGATAGAAAGGGATTTTGATTGACTCACCCCTTTGAACTCAATGGAACACACATTGGGACGATGACACCCTTGTTTTGGGATCTTGACCAAATCGCCAACTGCCAAGGATGGCTCTGTTGGCCTTAGAATAAATTACTGAACAGTTAGAGTGCACCGAATCAAATCAAGCTACACCAGATCAATCCACCTATTTGACATATTTTTTTTTTGGTGCCTGTTCATCTCCTTCCGAATCAAAGCACTCCATTCATTGAAATTCAGGTCCTTACTGGTCTGTTGAAATCAAGCCTGGTTGGAAAACCAGGTTTCCATCTGCAAGGGTGAGCCAGTGTTTCTCCTTTTTACCCAACCAATGCCTTCCTAGAGAACCATTTTATAATAAATCCCTTCTCAAGTTGTTTTCTCTGCTTTGAAATATCCTCATGCTGTATATTATAAAGCCATTTGTTTGCTGTTGCCGGTTATACATTGCAAGAACAGAGGCTTCCAAAGCTAGTGTACACATTTAGCGTCGGACAGTTTTCCAAGCTGATAAATAATACATTACTTAACTATTTAATAATATTTGGTAAAATTTTCATGTGTGCTAGAATATTAATGTGTCATAACCACACGGAAAGAAGCCTGTTTTAATTAAAATAGTTTAGCAGAAGTTACGGGGGGTGCGGGGAAAGCTTTAATGCATAATGAGTAGGGCTAAGCAAAAGCAATATATTAAAACTCATGATAAATGCAAGGAATGGTTGATACAGTATGCCTTCAAATTTGGCACTACCTCTATGTCCTCTTTTCCTAAAAGTTTGAAGAAATCATGACAATTTTGATTTGATATATTTTTAATAGGTAAAATTCCCTCCCCCCCACCCTTTTCAAAGGGAGAGAAAGAGAGAGAGAGAGAGAGAGAGAGAGAGAGAGAGAGAGAGAGAGAGAGAGAGAGCATTAAAAGGAGAAGAGGTCCAGATTCACTGAAATAGAATAGCAGTTAAAGAAAAAAAACCTTGGGAAATATAGATTTCATTTTAAAGTACATTTCTGTTTTCTAAAGAGAATTGCTCCACATCAAGCTTTCCTGGTGATAAGATAAGGATGATCATTCAGCCACTTTGTCCAATGACACATGATCTTTGTAGACTTAGCAAAATCTATCAACAGTTATGCCACCTAAGTTCTCATTGCCTTGAAAAGATTGTCTCCAGTGAAACTGATTGGCCTGTCACAATTTGTCCGGTGATGCTGAAGATTAAGAAGCAAGATGGATGCCATACACTGATGTTTCTAGCTAGACTTTTCACAGAACGTAAAATAACACAGTTGGAAGATCTTCTAGTACAACCTTCAGCTTGAGCAGGAGACCCTGTACAGAGGTGATATTCAGCAGGTTCTGACCAGTTCTGGAGAACTGATAGCAGAAATTTTGAGTAGTTCGGAGAACTGGCAAATACCACCTTTGACTGGCCCCACCCCATCTATTCTCCACCTCCCAAGTCTCAGCTGATTGTCTGGGTCTTCTTTGGTTGCCCTGTACAGGAGAATGGAGCTGGAAAGCAGGTTAGTGGGGAGGGGAGGGAATGAGGATTTTGCAGTAACCTTGCCCCAGGAGTGGGGAAGGAATGGAGATTTTAAAGTATCCTTCCCCTGCCCACGCAAACCAAGCCATGCCACGCCCACCAAGCCATGCCACGCCCATCAAGCCATGCCCACAGAAGCAGTAGTAAATTTTTTTGAATCCCACCACTGACCCTATACCATTTCAGACCAATTGTTGTCCACAACTTCTGAAGACAAGCTGTCTAATAATTGATTGCTGTCACCAATAGGAAATTTCTCTTTAGTTCTAGGTTGTTTCTCTCCTTGGTTAGTTTCCATCCATTGTTTCTCATCTTGTTTTTTGGTGCTTTGGAAAATAGATTGACCCTCTCATTTTTGTAGGAACTTCAAATATTGGAACAGTACTATCATATCACCTCTAGTCCTTTTAATTAGACTAGCCTCAATTTCTGCAACTGTTCTTCAGATGTTTTAGCCTCCTGACCCCTAATCATCCTTATTGCTCTTCTCTGCACTCTTTTTAGAGTATCAACTTCTTTTTTACATTGTGGTGACCAAAACTGGGTGGAATATTCTAAATGTGGTATTATTAAGGCTTTGTAAAGCGGTAGCAGATCTTCATGTGACCTTGATACTATCCCTCTAGTCATACAACCTAGGATTGCATTGGCTTTTTTGGTTGCTACCACACACTGCTGGCTCATATGTAAGTGATTGTTGACTAGGACAAGACCCCCTCTCAGTTATTGCTATTGAGTTTCACCTAGTCTATACATATATAATTTCTCACCTAAGTGTAAAGCCTTACTTTTATCTTGCTTTATGTGCTACACTTCATAGTTATTGGAAGCTGCCTTTGACTTTTACTAAGACTTCTAGCTTCACTTTTCAAATTTGCTCCAGGATTGCATCTGAGGGAGGAAGCTTACTATGGAAATCTTACATACTTTTTTAATTGTTAGGATAGCCAGTTTTCTTACTACATGGGAGATTGTCCTCATTCTTAGTTGGAATATAATCAAGTCTAAAATGAATTATTATTTTCTACATTTCTTGTTGCAGTCCTTTATTATTTTTTCAAATAGCTTGGTAAAAATACACTTTCCTCTTCCTGTTTTCCCCACAACAACAACTCAGTGAGCTGGATTGGGCTGAGAGAGATTGACTGGCCCAAGGTTACCCAGCTGACTTTTATGTTTAAGGTGGGACTTGAACTCATGGCCTTCTGCTTTCTCGCAGAAACTGGCTCCCTTGACATTGTCCTCTTCATGAGATCTGAGAGAAGGTGACCGATCCAATGTTAACCTGCTGAATTTCATCCTTCATTCAGGGTTACAGATCTCCCAATTCCTAGCCCAGCCTCTTAATCATAGACCAGAGGTGAGGAACAATGCTCTCTTTATGATTTGTGGAGTTTAGCTCCCAGAAGTCCTGAGCCAGCATGGAATTTTGGGATTTGTAAGTCCACAAGTCATTAAAGAGCTATCCTGCACTTACCCAACTGAGGCTCTTACTTATAATTTTGTAAATCAGAGAGAGATGCTCTTGTGGTCTTCCTTAATAAATGATTATGAGATTGTTTTTGTACAGTATGCATGAAGACCTATCATGGTATGATCGCCTCAACCATTTTGGACTCTGCCTCAACATCAAGAAAACAGAGAACTTAGAGACAGTTACCACCCCGGAACGCTTTAAATCAATGGAGACAATTTAAAGAAGGTAGACATTTTTCAAGATCTGGGATCCCATTTCCAAGGCAATGGCAACCTCAAAGGGGAGGTATGAGCAAGGGTGAATGTAGCCTGGATGCGTTGGTGAGAACTCACTGATGTGTTGTGTGACAGATGAATGCCAACCTGTCTTAAATCTAAGATTTACAAGACAACCATCTGCCCTGTTGTCCTGCATGGCACTAAATGCTGGGCAGCAACAACAGTGACTGAAAGCTATGTTTATGCCATGGAAATGCAAATGCTCTGTTGGGCATCTCCCTTCTTGACTATATCACAAATGACACCATTCGACAACATTTTGGGCTGGCACCAAGAATAGAGAAAATGAGAGAAGGCTGACTGACTTGATATGGATATGTTCAGAGAGCAGCACCTTCCACCATGGCCAAGACAACTAGAACTCAATGTCCGACAACCTCATGGGTGCCCAAAAAAGAGATGGCAAGATGCCATCAACAAAGGCATGCAATCTATGGGCCTGTACCCTTGAGACACAGCTGACATTGCAAAGTGGCATTCAATAATTCAAAAAAAAAAAAAAGACCCTGTACCTGTGGAAATATGTAAAGAAGGGGGAGCAGGAGAAGGTGGGGAAGGAAGGAAGGAAGGAAGAAGAAGAAGAAGAAGAAGAAGAAGATGAAGATGAAGAAGAAGAAGAAGAAGAAGAAGAAGAAGAAGAAGAGGAAGAGGAAGAGGAAGAGGAAGAGGAAGAGGAAAAAGAACACCCAGAGAAATATGTAGGTTATCCCCAAAACATCTCAGAGTTCTCAAAACATCTTGATGAACTCCATTTGGCTGGAAATGGACTGGTCATGGGGAGAGAGAAGGGTTGAGAACAAACCTACACCTTATTATTGCATCCAGCAAGCCAGGTGATTTCAGAGCTGGCTAAACTTGACTGCATCATCCTTAGTAAAAGAATCCTTCGCTTTAACCAAATGGAGTTGAAGGTTTTTCTTTCCTAGGGGATTAGATTGGGGCAGGTTTGACAGTTTGATTTTTTTCCCCAGAGGTTGGTTGTTGTTTTTTTTTGCAAGTCTTCTGAAAAACATTTAAAGCTGAAAAAGCTTTAACAAAGCTCAACTCTGGTTTGAACAAAGGCCCAGAATTTGTCTTCATCAACAGGAAAGGTAGGTGGGGTGGTGAGAGGAGCCCTGGAGGAGGAGGAGGAGGAGGAGGAGGAGGAGGAGGAGGAGGAGGAGGAGGAAGAGGAAGCGAAGAAGAGGAAGAAAAAGAAGAAGAGGAAGAGGAAGAAAAAGAAGAAGAGGAGGAGAAGGAAGAAGAAGAAGAGGAAGAAGAAGATGAGGAGGAGGAAGAGGAGGAAGAAGAAGAGGAGGAAGGAGAAGGAGAGGAGGAGGAGAAAGAGGAAGAGGAAGAAGAGGAAGAGGAAAAAGGAGAAGAAGAATGGACGAAGACCTATTGGCTATCAACTGTACAAGTCACAGAGATGAAAAGAGATGGAAACAGGGTCTGTTCACAGAGTTACAATTTAATCCACTTGTATGGGGGCAGGGAGGGTGGAGGGAAAGCACTACGAGAACCATCGAGCAGATGATGGCATTCTCCTTGTATTCCTGGAAAAAAAGATAAGACAGTGCTTAAATGTTCAATCATCGGAAAGGTATGTTTGAACAGATAAAAGGTTGGTCAATGGCTTTGTTAAAAGATTAGGAGACAGGAAGAAAATTCAAACATGTGCAGGAATTGTGAAGTTACAGATGAAAGGACAACCAATTTGATATCAGTAGCCCTATGATATCCTTTATGGATAACACCTTCTTCTTCTTTCTTCTTTCTTCTTTGTTCTTCTTTTTCTTTTGCTAGCCTTGTGAGTGCATGCAGGAATACACCTGAAGGACACAGCTGAGGTTGTTTTTTCTTGCTTGAGCTCACAAATGCCTTTCACTTTCTTTTTCTTTTTGCCTTAGAGTTACTATTATGAAAGAAAGCAAAAGAGACATCTTTGACTTGAACTTGAAAATGATCATTCTTTGGATTGTATTCCTTAAATGTGTCACCATTTCCTTTAGGAGTTTGATAATTTGTCCATGTTTTCAGGCAGATATGTAACCAGCAATTAGCTTTTAACTTTACCTGAATCACCCACAAGTCTCTTTCTCCTTCTCTCCCTCTATCTTTGTGTTGAGCATAATCCTTATCCAGAGTATGAATGAATGAATGAATGAATGAATGAATGAATGAATGAATGAATG
>BLBF01000039.1:23454410-23523336 GCA_015471245.1 Laticauda colubrina
TATCTATCTATCTATCTATCTATCTATCTATCTATCTATCTATCTATCTATCTATCTATCATCTACCTACCCACCTACCTACATATCTACCACTCTCTCTCTCATTTATCTGTATCTGCCTATATTATCCCACATCAAGGTCTCACACGCCATATTCAGGCTGGTGCTTTCGGCTTCGTGCTTGTATGAGCAAAGCATGATCAGAGCTGCTGTCTCTCTATAAATACTAGTGGAGAGGTGTGGTGTGCTGACTCTGTTTTAAGCGGGCTAGTTGGCTGTGTTGTTATTTCTTGATTGGTTGATGGAGTTGGTGATTGCAGATTGGTTGGCTTTTGCATAAAGGCTAGGTCCCACTGGTCGACGAATGCAAAACATATGCAAAAAGGACACAGCGGACGAGCAAAATTTCAGGCTCCATCCATTGTTATCCGCTCCAAAAAATGCCCCAAATTTGCATAAACAGAACAGAAAAGAACGGAAAGGAATGGATGGGGGTAGTACATAGTGGGGATGTTAAATGGATGTTCGTAGGAAGCCTAGCGAATGGAAGTGGATGGAAGCGGATGACACATCCGAAGGGCTTCCGGGGGAGAATTGCGAAGCGGACGTATAGCGGAAGGGGCAGATGTATAGCGGATGATGCAGATGCATCACGGACGCCTATAGGATGCATAGCAGATGCATAGCAGATGCAAAGCATTCACTGCGCATGCGGGGAGAATGAATTGCATCAGCTCTGCGGATATAAAAGGATGCAGCTCGCAAGCAGTCAGCATTCAGAGGAAAGACGTGCTGCCACAGACATTTAGAATAACACCATGGTTCATCAGTCAGGGAAGAAGAGAAAGCCTGTGCCTACTCCTGCCAGCCCTGGCAAGAAGGACAGAACCACCATCCCACCCCCTGGCACTGACTCTGAAGCTGCTGGTGCTGCTGGTGCTGCTGGTGCTACTGGTGCTGCTGGTGCTGCTGGTGCTGCTTGTGCTGGTGCTGCTTGTGCTGGTGCTGCTGCTGCTGCTTCTCCTGCTGCTGCTTCTCCTGCTGCTGCTGGTGCTGCTGGTGTTGCTGCTGCTGGTGTTGCTGCTGCTGGTGCTTCTCCTGCTGCTGGTGCTGCTGCTGCTGTGGTGGACCAGCCCCAAGGCCCTCAAAGCCCTGCTGCTCAAGCCCCTGAAGGCTCTGCTGCTGAAGCCCCTGCCAGATGGAGGAAGAGGCAAGGGAAGGAGAAGGGAGAGAGGAAACAGTACACCCTTTCCAAGGAGCATGAGGAGGAGGTGCTTGAATGGCTGAGGGAGAACAAGTACCTGTGGAGAAAGGGCCACAGACTCTTTCGTGACACCAAGAAAAAACAGGCAGCTTGGAGAGACAAGGCATAGAACCTGGGCTATACTGCAGATGTACTCCTGGGATAGTGGAAGCACATGCACACCTAGTATGGCAAGCTACACCTGAAGAAATCTGGCCAGGCTGCTGTCAAGCTCACTGGCCGGGAGATGTACGTCATGGCCAAGTGCAGCTTCCTGGAGGGTGAGATCCACCACCAAAGAGCAGCCCCTCTGACAACCCTCTCACACAGCCCACAGACAGCCAGTCCTCTTCCAGCCAGGAGACAGCTACCCTGTCCAGGCAGGTGTCTTCGGAGGGCCCCATGGCAGAGACCCCCCCAACAGCTACACTCCCCATGCCGGAGGACGTGGAGGATCCCCTGTCACAAATGGAGCAAGAAGTGGCAGCCACCAGAGACCAACCCACCCCCACCCCCACCCCCAGCTGCCACAGGATGCAGGCAGAGAGGCAGACTGGAGGGCCAGAGTCACACTGTCCTGTTGGAAATCAGGGACACAATCAAGACCAGCACAGATCTCTCTCAGCTGGTCCACAGCAACATACCATCCTCGAAGCGGAAGCCCTTCATCACCTACGTGAGCCAGACCCTGAGGGACCTGCCCAAGGCCCAGTACCAGGTGATGAAGGAGAAGATAACAGCACTTCTGCACAACCCTCAAGGCCCAGCTGAACCTGCTCCTACCCAGTCCAGGTATGCTCCTCTGCCCCAGGTGATGTCACCGCCTTTCCATGGCTTTCAACAGCCCCTCACCTACCAAGGCTACGTGTACCAGGACTTCCCACGGCAGAGGCAGCCCTTCCCAGTCCAGGCCCAGGTTCATCGCACGCCACAGATGCCTCACTTCGCCCAGCTGCATACCAGACAGCTCCACTACACTGCTCCTTCCTCCACCCCACAGCCAAGCACCTCAACGGACAATCTGTCATCAGTCTTGGGCCTGACCTCCCAGGATCTTGATGAAGGGCCTCTCAACCTCACGGGACTGAGTCAGCTGTCTGAGAGCTTCCTCAACACACCGTCCCCTGTTGTACTCTCGGGGCCAAGCACCCCAATGGTGCCTCAGACCAGCACTCCAGCCACAGCCACCTCCAGAGTCCCTGCCCGCTTAACAGCTGAGACCATGGACATGACTCAGAGTGACTGAGAATAGTGCCAGAGACTGAGTTGTAACTTGTTCACTTTATCTTTGCTTAAGACACTTTACTTGGTTCATTTTGCTTTTTTAACAAAGTCATACAGTTTACTAAAAACAGTTATTAATAAAGGTTATCTTTGCTTCACACACTGGGTTCATTTTTTTTACTTAATAAAGTATTGGTGAAAACTTTGAAAAAATGGTTAAGCCTTTGCATTCTTGTGGGTTGGGTAAGGATAGTTGTGGGATAGAAAAGGATAGTTGTGGGATAGGTAAGGATAGATGTGGGATAGATTAATCTCCAGTGCAAGCATTGTGGGACTGTATGGTCCACCCTCCCAGCTGCCACACATATGGCCCTTTTTTATCAATAACAATTTATTCATTGATCAACACATTTCAAAATAAACAAAGCTCTTTATTAATGCGCTATTCATTGTAGGACCACTCAACATACATGGCACAATCTCATCAGTGTTATGAGACAGGCTCAAGGAAGCATCCATTAATCATCTACCATCCTGTCTTGCCACTCCACTGCTCCAGCTGGGGAGTTGCACCAGTGTCTCATAGTTCCGCTGCTTCTTCCCTTCATGTGAAGCTCTGTTGGGGCCTTGTACATCCACAGTGTCTATCAGGTTTTGTCCTTGCCTCCATTCACCATTCACCTCCATTCTCCATTCTCCATGTCCCCATTGCCTTGTTGACGGTTCACAAGCTTGTTCTGCAACACTGGGTAGAGGATGTGCATGAGATTGTGCAGGATGCAGCAAGCTTCCACGATGCTCCTCACAGTCTGTGGGCGATGCTGCATGGTGGTGAGAAGTACCTGGAACCTGTTGGCCAGGATGCCAAAGGCGTTCTCCACCACCCATCTTGCCCTGGACAGCCTGTAGTTGAAGATCCTCTCTTCACGGGTGAGGCATCTGGAGGTGTAGGGTTTCATGAGGTAGGTTCTGAGGGAGAAGGCATCATCCCCCACGATGAAGTAGGGCACGTTTTGTATGTCATTGGGTAGGGGGTCTGGATCTGGAAAACCCATGATGAGGTTGTGTTCCAGCCCATCCTTGAGGTCACTGGCGTTGTATACCTGGCTATCTGAAGCTGACCCGTTGCCTGAAGCATCGATGTTGATGAACTTGTAGTCAGCATCAACCATGGCAAAGGGGATGATACTGAAGAAGCCCTTGTAGTTGTAATAAGAGGACCCTGAGTTGGCTGGAGCTTTGCAGGCCATGTGCTTCCCATCTATGGCTCCAATGGTGTGGGGAAAGTTCCACATCTGATACCACTGTTCTGCAACTTTCCTCCAGCTTTCTTCAGTGGAGGGACAATGGAGGAGCTCCTCCACATATTCGTCGATGATGGCCTGCACCACTTCTCTGTCCACTTTGCTGATGGTGTTGTGTGGCACCCTCCAGGCATACTGCATGTTTCTGTATGTGGTTCCAGAGGCCAGGTGCCGCAGAGTCAGTTCCACTTTCAGTCCAGGGTCCAGGTTGGGATGGAGGTTGGTGCTTGGCTTGGTCAACCTGGGTCTCAGATGCTCTACAATTTCGTCAAACATGGCTGGTGGCATCCTCATGAAGTGCTGGAATGCACGAGCGTCTTCATTCCTCAGCTCCACCATACTGCAGACATCCTAAATATCCGAGATACATCCCATATACAAACATTTTGTCCATTTTAATGCTTTATATATGAGATGCATCCGCTTACATCCTTTCTATTTCCGTGTTACTAACACTGTGTGGACGTTCCATGTACCTTTCGTTTCCTCCCTCTTTCCGTTTTCAGCTGCAGTGGATGTGAATTGAGGGATGTCCAGAGGATGCTGAGAGGATACCTCAGACGTTTAACGGATGGTTACGGACATCGAAAGTTTGTTGCCCATATATGTCATGGATGTTCATCGTACGTGGCAGAAAGTTCATCCGCTCAAAAAGTTTTGTGCAGCTCAAAACTTCTTGCGTGGATGAAATCTCAGTGGAAGGATGCTCGACAGATAGAGTGTATGAAACACGTATGCAATGAGTACACAACAGATGCATCACATTTTCCAATGGATGGCAAGCTTTTTTGTCCGTTTTACATCCTCTTTGCATCCGTTGGTGCAGTGGGACATGGGCTTAAGAATCTGTGTGGCTGAGGTACTGGCTGTGTGTCTATCAGCCCCCTGTGTTGTAACAACCTGGAAAATCAGCTGTGTGATGACTTTCTGAGTTCTATTGTTGTGACCTCCTGGGTTTTGTGCTGTAATCTCCTGAGGTTTTCTGGTGTAACCTCTTGAGTTCCATGATGGGATGTCCTGAGTGGATGGCTGTGATGTAAAGTTCTGGGTTTTGGTTTGGCTCCGAGTTTGAGGTCTGGGTATGTGTTCATGGCGTATGTCAGTTTGCTTAGTTTGGGGATTGGGGTGTGTGGCAGCTGGTGATGCAGCCATGGTCTGGTTTCTGGGTGGTGGTTTCCTTTCATCTATGGGATAGGTTTGGGTTTGAGTCTGGTGAAGGAGATTGGTGGTGGCATCATGTGTTGTTTTGGGTCCGGTGTTTGTTTTCGTGGCTGGGACTCATTTGTTGATAAGGGCTAGTTTCCAGATGTCTGGTAGGTAGGAGGTATCATCCCGTTTATTCATGTTATGGGGTGTTTCTCTATTTCGATGGCTTCCCTGATTATTCTCTTGTTGAAGTGTTCAGTATTGGAGATTAATTTGGTTCCCTCAAAATTAATTTCATGTCCTGGGCCTTAAAGGTGCTGGAAGAGGGAGGAAGTATTTTCTTCTTTTCTGACTGCGTTTTTGTGTTCTGTGATGTGTGCATTTATTCTCTTGTTGGTTTGTCCAATGTATGTGGCTGGGCAATTGTTGCATGGTATTTCATAAATTCCTTGGTTTTCTAGCTGGATCTTGTCCTTGGGGTCTCTTAGGATATTTTTTTGTCAGTGCCAAAGGCTGTCCTGATATTGTGCTTGTGGAGAATTTTGCTCATTTTGTCTGTGGTGCCTTTGATGTTTTTCTTGATTTGAATTTTTGTCATGCTGCTAGCGTGCTCCATCTCAGACTGACAGTAGACAGGAGAGTGTGACTCTCCCAAAGTTCAAAATGCTTCTCCTGGAGAGGAGTCACTTCTTCAGGTAGAAATCAACCCTTTAAGCAGCAATGTGACATTGTGTCAGTCAGGGCTGCTGGGAGCTCAGCTCTCTGCTCCTGTCTTGAAATGTTGCTGCTCGTTCTCCCTTCTCTGTCCCCTGCCAGCTTCATCTTCTCTTTTTCTTTCTTTCTTTTTCTTTAGTCTTCTACTGCTGCATACTGACCCTCAGATTATTTTTAAACAATATTTAAATCCTTCCTTCCTTTTCTCCCACCATCTCTCCCTCCCTCTCTTCCTTCCTTTCTCTCTTCCTTCCTCTCTCTTTTCTTTCCTCCCCCCTTCCACTCTCCCCTCTTTCTTTTCCTTCCATCTTCCCTTTCTTGCTTTCTCCCTCCCTCCCTTTCTCTTTTCTTCCCTCCCACCCCTATCCCTCCCTCTCTTCCTTCATCACTTTCTCCTTTTCTTCCTTTGTCATTCGCTCCCTTTCTCTTTTCTCTCTTTCCTCCCTCCCTCCCTTTCCATCCCTCTTTCTTTTCCTTCCTCCCTTTCTGCCTCCCTCTCTCCCTCCTTTTCTTCCCCTGTCACTCTCTTTTTCTTTCTCCATTCCTCTATCTTTTCTTCCCTCCCCCTTTCTTTCTTCCTTTCTCCCTCCCTCTTCTTTCTCTCACTCTCTTTTTTCCACCCTCCATCTCTTCCTCTGTCTTTTCCTTCCCTTCCTCCCTTTTCATTCTTCCCCCCTTCCTCTTTCTCTCCCTGCATTTCAAGGAAGATTACTGTACACCTCAATTTAAATCTGATTTGCAAATTCTTATTCAACATCTATCACTTTTAAGGAGAAAAAGATTATAATAAAGTAGAATTATTATTCACTGTCCTCCCTATACACGAATTTGTATGAAGCTTTTCAAAGGGCTCCTTTCTAGGTACAAAATTGAAGTGCAGAATTAGGATGCCAACAAATGCTACACATTTGAGCGATAAATGAAGTTGTTTTTCATGCAACTGTTTTCCCCTAAATTCCATGGTGGATTTATTTTATATGTCTACCTTAATAAACTCTCTGAATTTGAACAGAGACATTTAAGAAATCCAGTCTATGAATTTGGATGAAAGCTGACCAGATGCCCTGATTACTAACATTTGGATCAGAATATAGCCAGCCTACTTTTCTAAATGTTGCAATGCAGTCACTGCCTTAAAAAAAGCCCAAAATAATCTTTATATATTTCATCAGGGTTTTTTTCTCCCTGTAACAGTATAAACAAATCCCTTTGAGCCTATTATTCAAATAAGTGTGTAATTACACCTTTTCATTTTATTTGTTTAAATATTACCACAGGTAGTCATCACTTCAGGATACACAACTGGAATTTCCGTCATAAAGTCACACATAGAGGGCCACTGACTCGATTTTACAACCATTTTTACATTGGTTATTAAACGAGCCCTATGGCCGTTAACCCATTCTCCTGATTGGGTGTTTTCAGCCAGAAACTGGCAACAAAAGAGAAGAAGTAGCAAATTCAATCATGTGACATGGGATCCAGCAATTATGCAGAATTGTGAGCTAGTTAAAATGCAATGATAGGATGGGCAATTTTTTTGGGGGGGACATACAGTATCATAGATTTAGGCAATTGGCAAAAACTCTGTGAGAGAAGCTATAAGTTGACAATGGCAACTACTTGTAAGGAAAACCTATATAAAATGTTTTATAGTGGCACTTACAACTAGCAAGATTAGCAAAGATGTTAAAAACATGTCCACCAAATGCTGGAAATGTACTCAAACATTAGGCACATACTATTATATGTGGTGGAAATGTGTGAAAGCAAAGAATTATTGGATAAAAAATACATACATGGTTAGAAACAATGTTAAAATTGCATACAGATTATGAGCTATAAATATTTTTGTCAGGTATAGTACCAGAATAATATTATAAGGGGAATTCGTATTCTAATATTGCATGTTTTGATGGCTACAAGTATTGTATTTGCACGGTACTGGAATAATGAGGAAAAACCAAGAGAAGAAGATCTAATTAAAAAAATATTAGATTGTACACAAATAGATAAACTGACATTAAAGATAAAAGAAAAAGAAGATACAGAATATTTTCAAATATGGGATTTGTTTTATAATAGAAGTAGAAATTAGGAGACAAGAAAACAATATTATGTAAACAATTCACACACACACACACAATGTGTGTGAATGTCTGAGTGATGGGACAGCATCACTTAACTTTGAGAATGGGTCAAAAGTAACAGAATGAAATATTTTTTGGAAATATTAAAAAGGGCAGGATAAAATATTTCCTTTAAAGGAGAAATGAAAAAATCTTAAGGGAGGCAAAAACGTCAAGCAGAAACTGAGGAAACCAGCTTTTAGAAATGTAAATTTTGTGATCCATTCAAAAAGACTGGGTCAGACAAACTCCAAATAAAGGCCCGGTCCCACTGGCTGACGGACGCAAAACGTATGCATAAAGGACACAGTGGATGAGCAAAATTTCAGGGGTGGCTCCATCTGTTCTCATCCGCTCCAAAAAGTGGCTAAAATTTGCAGAAACAGAAAGGAAAAGAATGGAAAAGAACGAAAATGAACAGATGTGGGTAGTATGTAGCGGGGATGTTAAATGGATGTTCATCGGAACCTAGTGGATGAAAGCAGATGGAAGCGGATGACACCTCCGAAGGGGTTCCGGGGGAGAATTTCGAAGCGGACGCATAGCGGAAGGGGCGGATGCATAGCGGATGAAGCAGATGCATCATGGACGCCTATAGGAAACAAAGGGGATGCTGCGCGGATGTATATCAGATGCAAAGCGTTCACTGCGCATGCGGGGAGTATGAATTGCGTCAGCTCTGTGGATATAAAAGGATGCAGTCAGCATACAGAGGAAAGCTGCCAGATACATCTTGCCGGAACACCATGGTTCGTCAGTCAGGCAAGAAGAGGAACCCCGTGCCTACTTGTTCAAGCCCTGGCAAGGTGAAGGACAGAACCACCATCCCACCCCCGGCACCAACTCTGAAGCTGCTGCTGCTGCTTCTGTGGTGGACCAGCTCCAAGGCCCTTAATCCCCTCAAAGCCCTGCTGCTGAAGGCCCTGCTGCTCAAGCCCCTGAAGGCCCTGAACAATCTCCAGAAGGCCCTGCTGCTCAAGCCCCTGCCAGAGGGAGGAAGAGGCAAGAGAAGGAGAAGGGAGAGAGGAAACAGTACACTGTTTCTGAGGAGCATGAGGATGAGGTGCTGGAATATCTGAGGGAGAACAAGTATCTGTGGAAAAAAGGCCACAGACTGTATCGGGAGACCAAGAAGAAGAAGGCAGCTTAGAGAGACAAGGCAGAGAGCCTGGGGTACACTGCAGATGTACTCCTGGGATGGTGGAAGTACACCTGGTATGGCAAGCTACACCTCAAGAAATCCAGGCAGGCTGCTGTCAAACTCACTGACCGGGAGAATGTACGTCATGGCCAAGTGCAGTTTCCTGGAGGGTGAGATCCGCCACCAAGGAGCAGCCCCTCTGAGACCCCTTCCCCTCAGACAGCCAGTCCTCTTCCAGCCAGGAGCCAGATACCCTGTCCAGGCAGGTGTCTTCAGAGGGCCCCACAGCAGAGACCCCTCCGACAGCTGCACTCCCCATACTGGCAGACTTGGAGGATCCCGTGGAGGATGACGCCCTCCTGTCACAAATGGAGGAAGAAGCAGCAGCCACCAGAGGCCAACCCACACCCACCCCCAGCTCCAGAGGATGCAGTCAGAGAGGCAGACTGGAGGGCCAGGACCACAGTGTGCTGTTGGAGATCAGGGACACAATGAAGACCAGCACAGAACTTCTCTCTCAGCTGGTCCACTTGGACAGAGCATCCTCAGTCCGGAACATCTTCATCACCTATGTGAGCCTGACCCTGAGGGACCTGCCCGAGGCCCAGTACGAGGTGATGAAGCAGAAGATCACAGCACTTCTGCACAACCCTCAAGGCCCAGCTGAAGCTGCTCCTACTCAGTCCAGGTCTGGTCCTCCACCCAGGCGATGTCACAGCCCTTCCACGCCTTTCAACAGCCCCTCACCTATCAAGGCTACAACTACCAGGACTTCCCACAGCAGAAACAGAACTTTCCAGTCCAGGCCCAGGTTCATCAGATGCCACAGACACCAGTCCTCACCCAGCTGCAGACCAGACAGCCCCACTACACTCCTCCCAACCCTTCCTCCACCCTACAGCCAAGCCCATCAATGGACAATCCGTCAGTATTGGTCCTGACATCTGAAGTCCTTGATGAAGGGCCTCTCAATCTCACGGGACTGAGTCAGCTCTTGGACAGCTTCCTGAACACACCACCACCTGTTGTACCCTCGGGGCCAAGCACTCCAATGGTGCCTCAGACCAGCACTCAAGGTACAGACACCTCAACAGTCCCTGCCCGCTTAACAGCTGAGACGATGAACATGACTCAGAGTGACTGAGAACAGTGTCAGAGACTGAGTTGTTTACTTGTTAAGTTTATCTTTGCTTAAGACACTTTACTTGGTTCATTTTGCTTATTTAATACAGTCATAAAGTTTACCTAAGAAAGTTAATAAAGTTTATCTTTGCTTAAGACACTTAGTTTACTTGGTTCATTTTTTTTACTTAATAAAGTGTTGGTGAAAACTTTGAAAAAATGGTTAAGCCTTTGCATGCTTTTGGGATAGATAAGGATAGTTGTGGTATAGATAAACCTCCAGTGGAAGCATAGTGGGACTGTATGGTCCACCATCTCCTCCTTTTTATAGAAAATATCGGTTGTCCACGAGGTGTCCTTCTACATACTCTAGACATACTGCAGACATCCTAAATATATGAGATACATCCCAGATACAAACGTTTTGTCCGTTTTTAATACTTTATATATGAGATGCATACGCTTACATCCTTTCTATTTCTGTGCTACTAATGCTGTATAGACGTTCCATGTACCTTTTGTTTCTTCCTTCTTTCCGTTTTCAGCTGCAGCGGATGTGAGTTGAGGAGATGGCCAGAGGATGCAGAGAGGATACAGCGGACGTTTAATGGATGATAACGGACATAGAATGTTTGTTGCCCGTATATGTCATGGATGTACATCATACATGGTGGAAAGTTCATCTGTTCACAAAGTTTTGTGCAGCTCAAAACTTCTTGTGTGGATGAAATTGCAGTGGACGAATGCTTGACGGATAGAGCGTATGAAACACATATGCAATGAGTACACAACGGATGCATAGCATTTTCCAATGGATGGCAAGCTTTTTTTAACGTTTTACATCCTCTTTGCATCTGTAAATGCAATGGAACCGGGTCTTAAGCATCAAACAAAAGATTGACAAAATTAGCTTAGACACACACCTAGGCTTTGCATTTTCTCTTTTGCCTGTAGAGCCAACTATGACCCCTACCTAATTCCCACATGAGCCCCCCCCCGTAGGAATCCAGAAGGTATTAAAACCCTCCTAAACTCCATATTGTCAGCTGCCCCAGAACCACAAACCCTGGTGGATCTGTTCACTAATAAATGGACCTTCTTTCCAATCAGCCTCCAGCCTCCATTTTGTTTCCAGCACCTTTCTCCCAGCTTGGACTTGGACCTGGATATTTCTTCCAACAATATAAATTATAAAAGAGGAAAAAGAAAGAAAGAAAAAAAGAAAAGAAAAGAAACAAAACATGCAAACCATATATGCAGACATGCATGTGCATACATGTTGAATTCTAAATATTTAACAGAATAGCCTTGAATGAGCTTGAAGCTCCTATCTATTTTAAAAGCAGTTTTTTGAGTTCCACCAAGAACTCCATTGGGGTTAGACTAGATAACCTCTGAGGAACATTCCACTTGTACAATTCTATAATTTTAATTTGAGAGGAAACTAAAGCAAACAAATAAATACTGAGGTCATCTTTCTTATTCTTTGCATCCCAAATATAAAAGTAGGATCAACTAGGAGTACCTTGCTTGCGATAGATGGCTATAAAAATTGAATAAATAAAAGAAATAGAACAAAATGATATGTTATTCCACATAGAATTTAGACATCAATTAATTAGAAAGAAAAACAGGGTGTTGCCTGTTTCTGAAGCCACGGATTGAAATATTGTTAGAGAATAAATTAATTCTGGATAAACAGAAAGAGAAATATTTCCTGTAACGGATTCTTGCAGCAATTCCTTTCAGGCCCTAGGAATATCCACACAGGATTGGGTTGACACTTTGATTTAAAAACCTAATTAAAACTTTGTTGCCCCTAGCAACTTTGACTTTCGTGATGGGGGAAAAGCTCTTTTAACAGGATGCAAATGTTAAACAACTTAAATTTAACCAGGGAACAGTTCTTTCAGGCCCCAAGCAAGACAGGGAGAAAGAAAGGGAAGAAAATGCCACAAACAGTACATATATTTTGATGATTAATCGAATTTCCACTGGATGCCACTGTTGGTCCATAAAACCTCACTGTGAGTGCAAAGATTCTTAGGAATGGTTTCTTTCTTTTTTCTTCCCCTCCCTGTTAAAAATAGTTGATATTTTCTTGATTCAGAATTCCTGCAGGGAGATTGTCTGATTGTGATGGAAGGCATTTGAAAAGGTGCACATTTGTTCTTTTAACTAGCCTTGCATTATCATGACATCCTGCATAAAAGCTGTGTTTCTAGAGAGCTGTGGTTTGCGTTCATATTTTAGGGTGGGAAGAACCCATCTCATCTTAACAAGCTTATCCCTAATTATCACTTTGGTTTTCTTATAGAAGAAAAATAAAGCCAAAGTCTGGAGGAGGCCCTTTGTTTCACTTTGCTACTCAAATATAATAACTTGCAAATATAAGAACTTGCAGTTTTTTTGTTTTGTTTTGCTTTTCTCTTTCCACTCCATTCCTTTAAATTTAATCTGAATTGGGAATCCAGGGTTGAAAACCTGTCCTTAGTCTATTGGAGATCATATATTTCGAACTGTCCTTGGAAATATTTGGAAGCTTTGGTTGGTTTAAAATGGATATTCAGACCCAGCTCCTCCAACACAACAAACTTTCTGTAGTTAAATCAAGGATTCATTTATTAGGAGCGCCAGCAGTCTCAATAAAAAGTCTCTCACACAGCGTTGATACAAGTCTATGATACAAGTCTATCCAGCAGGAAGATGAATAAGTGTCTGCCACACATATTCATCTCTACCCCTGCCTTTTATCCTTAGAGCTAGGTTGGGGCTTCACTAGAAGCAGTAGCTTCCATCCCAAGGATCGGCTCATAGATTTCCATTGCTCTCCTCTCCTCTGTCTTCTGCGAATTCATGCATCAGGTACTGGACCCAGCTGTTCCTCCTCTTCTTTATCAGCCACCTCCAGACCTGGGGGCTGTTGACTCTCCATCTGGGGGCTGATGGATAGCCTAGGCTCCGCCTCCATCTCTATCTCTGACAGCTGCATTCCCTCTCTTGCCTTGGAGCTCTCAGGTTACCTTGATGCTGGCCCTGACTCCCATGCTGCCTTCTCATCTGATTTAGCTGATGGAGGGTCTGGAAGCCAACAGAACACAATGTTGAGGTTTTGTGAAAGCCTACATTTGCACATTGTGTCACCTCTCTTGCAGGAGCTTCCCTGGCCAATGATTTGCTTTTGGGTTCAACTCAAGTTGTTGGTTGTCACCTTAAAGCCTGGGTCCAGGTTATTTGAAGGACTGTTTCTTTCTCCCAATCATAGACACCAGAGTGTAGAGGCCAGCAATATTATGGGTCTCCTTTCTTAAGGAGGTCCATCTAATGGGACCAAGAAGAAGGGCCTTCTCTGTGGTGACTCTCTTTATCATATACCTCTGGAGATAAGATTGAAAATTTGTCCTTAGTTCCAGGTTGCTTCTCTCCTTGGTTAGTTTCCAACTCTTATTTCTTGTCTTGCCTTTTGGTGTTTTGGAAAATAGTTTGACCTCCTCGTCTTTGTAGGAGCCCCTCAATTTCCAGAATACTGAAATACCCTCCTACCAGAAAAACCAAGGATTAGTTCTAATAAATTTCAACTAGATAGGAAAATCAATTTTAAACATATATTGCTGCTTGCTGGCAGATAATATTTGCAACTTCTCAAATGATCTACATCCAAACAGATTACTTAAAGCTGTCTGAAAGGCAAAACAGGGCAAATGTTTGCAGAAAGCAAAGGAATTGGCTTCAGCTTAAGGAACGTTGAATTTTGTGCAATCATCCATTTCTGTAAACAGCAGACGAATATATGTATAGGTAATAGAGATCAATTATGAAAAAGGCCAGACATCACATTAACAACCTGAAAGGCAATGAAAATATCCAAATATGTAAACATTTGCTTTGACAAGTGTTTCCAGAATAAGAAAATGGAATCTGAAGAAGCAGATGAAGATTCAGATGTACAGGTAAAGAAGAAAAAGGATAAATTAGCGAACTGCAATGCTAAAGTGCCCAACCCAAAATGTCTTCAAAGTTTTATTTTCCCTAGTGATTTTCATTCAGTTTGACAGAAAGTAACTTGCTTTTCAATTACAATGCAGCATCTTTTCCCAGACTTCCATTGAATCTCAATGAAACATACAAAACAAAACTCTGAAAAGCATCTTTTGGGATTATTTCAAAGGAAATTCTCTTAAGGAATTCCACCAGATTAGGAAACATAGATGTCTGAGAGCTGCAAAGTAATTGGGATATCTTGAGTTATTGGTGTTGGGCTGTTTGTGGACGTTTCATTGCACAACTCCCATCACCAGTGTGAGTATGGGGTATGCTGCCTCTTTTTATAGAGTAGCTTGCCTTGCCAGCTTTTGTGAGAGAGTGGTTTTTTTCTTGATTAGAATGTTGTTTTTCTGCCTGTTTGTTTGTCTGGTGTTAATCCATGCTTATCTAAATGTTGGCTGCTGGAGGGGATGCATTCTAGCCTTTTTGTTTCCTTCCTAATTTTTTTTGATTGTCTCTTTTGAATGGTGTGTAGTGGGTAATGAAATGTCCACAAGCAAACAATCAAGCGCAAAGAGCACCAAAGCATTCACAATCCAACTTTGAGCTACAGATGTTCTTCTTCTATAGATAGGGAAATGTACAATAGATGCAGCAACACAACCTCTTATTCATTTTAACTCAGGGAGATCCAAAAACATTTTCAGATAAATTCTAAAGAAAACGTAAAAGCATCCTGCAAAATTCTGGGCAAAGTCTTGATGGCAGCGAAACACAATTGTATCACAGGTTTTATTTTCCTGGAGATCTGTGATAGGTGTTATTTTAGCACACAAAATGTTTTGCACAGCTGGGTATAGCTTGAATTTACACCTTGTCCTGCCACAAGCCCCAAAGCACTGGCAAATGTAGTTTTGTCTCAGTCAATATTTATCACTGTTCCTGTTAAGAATTTATTTACTTTCCTACTTTTTTCCTCTAGGCAATAGTAATAAAGGAAGCTCTTTGTAATAAGGACCTTGGGAGGGGAGAGATAATACTTTTAATTAGTACAGAGCATTTGGATCATCTTCACCAAGATGTTCATGAGAGAAGCAATCAAATATTTTCACCCCTTCCAAACAAAATAACTTCCAGCCGATTCCTTGTGGCTGGTACTTCAAAATTCCCTTTTTTTGCCCAAGGGAAGAATCAACGCAGTGATGAATATTCAATTGGCTCTCTTGGCAAATCAGTTCATAGTGCATCATTTGTGTACGGAGTAATAAGATTGAGAAAACCATCCCTGTGTCTCTTAACTCATTCTGTAGAAGTCTCTCCAACCTGACGCAGCTTCCCAATCAAAACCTGAACAAATTGTGAAAAAATTGCTTCTAGCCCTTACTGCCAGCACAATCAACTTTTGGAAGTGTGGTTATTGGGAAATGTTTTGTCATTCATTTGTGCAATGTCTAAATTTTCAAAAAGAAAGGAGTCAGTTAATAAACTTTGGCCCATGATTTAGTCTTTTTAAAGATGATTTTGGCCTGGATGATAGCACTAGCAATAGCACTTAGGCTTATATACCACATCATAGTGCTCTACAGCTCTCTTTAAGCAATTTACAGAGTCAGCATATGGCCCTTGACAATCTGGGTCCTCATTTTATTGACCTTGGAAGGATAGAAAACTGAATCAACCTGTAACTGGTCAGGATTGAACTGTTGGCAGTTGGCAGAATTAGTCTGCAATGTTGCATTCTAAGCAAGGAAGGGAAGGGAAGGAGGGAGGGAGGGAGGAAGGAAGGAAAGAAGGAAGAATAGCAATAGCACTTATATACTGCTCCAGAGCACTTTTCAGCCCTCTCTAAGCAATTTATAGTCACCTTATTGCCCCCAGCAATCTGGGCCCTCGTTTTACCAACCTTGGAAGGATGGAAGGCTGAATCAACCCTCAGCCAGTCAAGATTGAACTGCCGAGCTGCTGGCAGTTGGCAGTCAGCAGAATTAGTCTGCAATAATGCATTTTAACTACTGGGAGGGAAGGAAGGAAGGAAGGAAGGAAGGAAGGAAGGAAGGAAGGAAGGAAGGGACAATAGCAATAGCATTTAGACATACATATTGTATCATAGTGGTTTACAGTCCTCTCTAAGCAGCCAAGCAATTTACACAGTCAGCCTCTTGCCCCCAACAATCTGGGTCTTCATTTTACTGACCTAGGAAAGATGGAAGGCTGAGACAACCTTGAGCCGGTCAGGACTGAACTCTGTCAGAGTTTAGTCAGACTTATCTTGCATTCTAACTACTGTGCCACAACGGCACACATTGAGTCCTCATTTGCATGTTGCATTTCATTTAGGTGAGAAACCCTTGCAGTCAAGAGTCCCAACACCTCCCCAACTCTTTGCCTAATCAAGTTTTCATTTTGACTGAACAAGTTACTTTGCTATAGCAATGAAACATCTCCCTTTGAATAAAGATCACTTCAGTTGCCATGATTTAAGCCTTTTTAGCAGTGGTGGGATTCAAAATATTTTACTACCAGTTCTGTGGGCATGGCTTAGTGGGTGTGGCTTGTTGGGCATGTCAGAGGAAGGATATTGCAAAATCCCATTCTCCCCCAACCCCACTAACATGATTTCCAGTTCTGTTCTCCTGTGCAGGGCAACCAAAGAAGACCCAGCAGAATGCTGGGACTCGAAAGGCAGAGAATAGATGGGGGTGGAGCCAGTCAGAGGTGGTATTTGCCAGTTCTCCAAACTACTTAAAATTTCTGCTACCGGTTCTCCAGAAATGGTCAGATTTTTTTTCGTAGTGATTTTCATTCAGTTTGGTAGAAAATAATTTGCATTTAAATTATAATGCAGTCTCTTTTCCCATATTTCCATTGAATCTCAATGAAACGTACAAAGCAAAACTTTGAAAAGCACCTTTTGGGATTATTTCAAGGGAAATTCTTATTATTTCAAGGGAATTCCACCAGATTAGGAAATGTAGTTGTCCTGAGAGCTGCAAAGTAATTGGGAAATCTTGAGTTATTGGTGTTGGGCTGTTTGTGGACGTTTCATTGCACAACCCCCATCACCAGTGTGAGTATGGGGTATGCTATGCAGGGCAACCAATTTTGAGTAGTTCTCCAAACTACTCAAAATTTCCACTATTGTTTCTCCAGAAGTGGTCAGAACCTGCTGAATACCACCTCTGCTTTTTAGATGGGATTGTTCAATTTGAGGAAACCCACACATAAAGCTCCTTTTTAATCACTTGTTGCAGGGTTCTTCCCTTTTCAGAGGAAGGATTTAAGAATTATTGTTTTTTTGGAGTAATATTTCCAGAAATAGCAAAGTAAGATGGTGACATATGAACATGGAAAAGAGGTATTTCAGATGTCTTATGACTTTTTAAACCTATTAATCAGGCAATGGGGGAAACAGGTTTGCAGGCTCTGATCCTCCCTCTCCCACTTACAATACACACATCATCCTTTCTTAATCCTCACAAAATTTCAAACTTATGCATATGAGGAACGCTGCTAAGAATTCTGGCCAATCTTAGCAGAAATTAGTTTTAATCCCCTAAATGAGGTAAGCTTAGGTTTCTAATGCTTCTTTACAGAAATGAACAAGAAGGAAGGTGGGTTTGGTTCTAAAATCAACCCCCCCCCCCACCTTCTCAGTTTAAATTCTATTTTTACCAAAAGTATCAGGGATCTCTTTTAATATGGGCTAGCTTTTTTATTCTGCCCATCTAGGTCTGCCAGGAAACATAACATCTGGAATTCAAACAACAAGGGGACCACTCAGATAGCTTTCAAATCTGCTATTTGCTCTGCCTTTCGGTGATGCTGGGCCAGCTGAGGATGATGGCAGTTGTAGTTCAAGGTGTCTCAAGGATGTGAGACTGCCCTCTGGTTTTCAGGTAAAAAGAAGAACTATCTTTGCTCCTTGCACAAACGGGCACCCAAATTTTAAAACCATGCCTCTGAAAGGATAGAATTGCATATTTTGGGCAAGGCTGTCAAGATATATTTTATTTTATCCGATTAGTGCCTTTTTTCTGATTCCTATAAGGTTGAATTGTGATTTTTGGTTTTTGTAATGGCCAAATTGTCAGCTTTGGAAGCCATATTTTATTTAGGAACTTCCACGCTGTTGCATCTTAGTGCCTGGGAATTAGGGAGGGGGGATTTCATGAAGAAACAACAACAATTTTCTTCTAAAGTCAAGGACAAGCCACCCTACACCTGGCAAGGTTGGAGGAATATCTCCAGTTGGGATGATGGGTGATTGGACCATGTGATGGACTGGTGGATGAAGGAGGATGGGTTTTGATTTTTCAATTGGGAAGGGAAAACCCAAAACTCTCAGATCTGGTTTTCCCAGATGTGCCAATATGACTTCTTTAACAAATTCTTAGTTGGATGAACTTTGTTTCTGAGTGCTGAATGAAATGGGGAGTTTCATTGGAACACTGGCACAAGTTTAATGTTTGAATTAATCACAGGTAGTCCTTGACTCTTTCAAGTTACAATGGCACTGAAAAAAGTGATTTAGGACTGCTTTTCACACTTTACGACCATTGCAGCCTCCACACAGTCATATGATCAAAATTCAGAGGCTTGGCAACTGACTCAGATTTATGATGGTTGCAGGGTCATGTGATTTACTTTTGCGACCTTCTGACAAGCAAAGTTAATGAGGAAAGCCAGATTCACAATGAACAGCTGTGTTACTAATTTAACCACTGCAGTGTTTCAATTCATAAAATACTTCTGTGATCTTTTAGGGTTGCCAACAGAAAGGGAAGGGGCAAGCAGTAGGCAGCTTGCATTCCATAAATGTTTTCATAGATAGTAACTAGATGACTGAAGTTTCTGCTGCGCAAAATTCTAACTGGAGAGCATGATTGATGACTCTTGGCTATGGTTGTGTCCCATTGGAGAGTATAAATTATGATACACCCAGGGGGTGGGGGGAAAAACCAGGGTCAAGGGTGACAATGAATGATGTGTCTCAGTGTCAGCTAGCTGTCAGGATTCCATCACCCAGGCAATGCTGCATCAGAAGACTCCCAATAAAACTTTTTGGAATTTGGCTAGAGACTCATGATTTAAATGGGGTTAAGTGTCAGAATCCTGACACAGTGATGTATTTAACAACAGTAGCCAGAAAGGTTGTAAAATGGGGCAAAACTCACTTAACAATGGTCTCACTTAGTGACAGAAATGTCAGGCTCAATTGTGGTCACAGGTTGAGGACTTCTCATATTTGTCTCATTTATCCAGTGCTTGTTTTATTTGTTTGTTTGTATTTCTGGTTTTTTCTCACTGTGATAGGGAAGATGGTGTACTCATTGGGGAGTAAAGAAATGTGAACTGTGCTATATTTTTGTCTTCCTCGGAAGATCATTAGACAGTCATTTTATGAACCCTTTCAGGGAAGCAGTCCTATTAAAAGGAAAACATGCATGTCTACTCCAAAAGAAGAACTACTGACTTCAATGGGGTTTACTCTCAGACAATTATTTATAATACTGCAACTGAGATTTATAGTGCTTTGGATAGAACGATCTGTCAACTATATTGAGTCTACAGCATCCATTCATTTTAAAATTGTTCCCCAAATGCAAGCAGCAAGGTCTATTTATCATTTAGTGAATGAAGTAAACCTTTGCTTCACTGTTTTTTTTTTCATTTAATTAATTCAGAATAGAGATGGAAGGGACCTTGGAGGTCTTCTAGTCTAACCTCCTGCCCAAGTGGGAGACCCTAGACAATTTCAGACAAGCTGTCCAATCTCTTCTTAAAAACCTCCATTGATGGAAAACCCACAACTTCCGAAGGCAAAGCTGTTCCATGGGTTAATTGTCCTCACTGGTAGGAAGTTTCTCCTTAATTTCAAGTTGCTTCTCTCCTTGATCAGTTTCCACCCATTGTTTCTTGTCTTGTCTTCTGTGCTTTGGAAAATAAGTTGACCCCTTCTTTTTTGTGGAAGCCCCTCACCCATTATTTTTCTTTTCTTTAGACTAGCCAAACCCAAACCCAAATCCTGCAACCATTCTTCATATATTTTAATCTCCAGGCCTTTGGTCATCTTAGTTGCTCTTCTCTGCATTTTTTTCCCCAAATTCTCTCTTAATTTTTTTTTTTTTTTGCAATGTGGTTTTGTAATTTGATGTATATTATTTTATAGTAGAAGCAGAGGTGGTATTCTTGAGAACTGGTAGCGGAAATTTTGAGTAGTTTGGAGAACCGGCAAATATCTCCTCTGACTGGCCTCGCCCCATCTATTCACTGCCTCTCATTGAGTCCCAGATGTGACTGGGACTGGCTGGATTTTCTTTGATTGCCCTGCACATTAGAACAGAGCTGGAAAGCAGGTTAGTGGGTTGGGGAGGGAATGGGGATTTTGCAATATCTTTCCCCTGCCACGCCCACCAAGCCACACCAAGTCCACCAAGCCACATCCACAGAACTGGTAGTAAAAAAAATTGAATCCCACCACTGAGTAGAAGGTGAATAATCTAGTGAAGGTTAAGTTTATCATAAGGAAAGCTGATTGCAAACAATGTCATGCTCAAAACATAGGTCCACCTCAGATGATTTCTGGCAAGTCTAGGAAAGCAATAGAAGACTTGAAGTTAATTTCCATTCAGGAGTCAGACAGCCCATTGGTAGAAACTCTTCTCAGCCTGTTGGTGCTACTGGCTATGCTTTGATATCTCCTACCCGATGGTAGGAGAGTGAAAATGTGCTGACCGGGATGTGAGTCATACCTGAGGATAGGTCCTCTCCTAACCAGGGGTGGGATTCTACCGATTCTGATTGGTTTGGACAAACTGGTATTTCCAGGGATCATTTGGCCCCACCCACCCAATCCTGCCATAGTCCGTCCTTTATTTGCATGATTTGCAGCTCAGTTGTTTTGCATGGCACAGTGGATTGCCGCGTTTCAACTGTAGTAGAACATAAGTATTAGAGCTGAAAATTGCCGTTTTCCAAATGCTGTGCATGCTCACCGAATCAGTTATTACACTGGTTGAATCCCACCCCTGATCCTGTCCTATCCTATATATTTGCATGAATGACAGAGGGGAGGGAAAGGAGAGTGTCATGCCTTTGTTGGAGTCTGATTCTGAGGGGGAGATTGAGAAGCTGACAGGGAGTGGGAGTGTGGCTCCAGTGGCTGTGGAAGAAACAGTCCAGTTGGGCATTCAGAGGAAAATCCAGGGCTATCCCCTCTTCATCCTAGAATGTGCAGGAAGGAACAGAGAAGGGGGAGAGGCTAGGGCCTTGATCCCCTTCATGGGCTGCAGCTGGGAAGACTGTTTAAAAGGGCAAACTGCGCATGGCAAAGTTGCTGGAAGCAAAGTGTGCATTATGTTTGTCGAGGCTTATCTGGGTTTTGGCATCCTCCCAACTGTGGGTGCTGCATTATCCTTTGGAAGTCTGCAATTTATCATCCTGGCCTGTCGTGTTAATTGATTCAGCGTGGTTTGTGTTGGTTATTTTTATTTCTAATTATCTTTACTTTGAGTTTGGTCTGCATTTCTTCCCTTCGTAGACTGTTTTTAGAAGAGTTTGATCTCCAGCTGAGGATAACTGGACATTGGGGGCCAAGTTGGAGGCACTAAAGGGAATTTATCGACTTTGGTGACTTTGTTATTTTTGTGCCATCACAGAGAGGGAGGGATTGCAGGACTGGTCAAAGAGAGGGAAATAAGTTTAATTCGAAGAAAATGTAGTTATGGATCCAGGAACATGTTCCATTGATTTTGGTGAGGCAACTTGGCTTCTAATCAAGTCAACTGTATAACCACATTAAAGCAGAACACTTAATAACTTGATTTTCTCAGCTTACTCACAGTGAAACTAGAAGGATATCCCAAACACTAATGATTAGAGGGGTAATTCCTGATCTTCTTGCATTATTCATCTTTTCATGGAATGATTTTGGATATAATAATGTTGTACACTTAGTACATAAGAATAACTAAAGCCATATACATAATTCATACTAAATGCTAAAGGAGGTGGGATGGGGAAACAGCCTTATCCTACCCACATATTTTGCTCATGCCATTTTATACAACTAAATTATTAACATTTAAGTCAGCTCACTTAACGGTAGGAATAAATGCAAATTAAGTAGGGAGACTAATACATACAATTCATTTTTCTAAAGAGTGCTCCAAAGCCTCTTGACAGTAAAATATTTGCTCTAATATGAAAAGAGTGGTGTACTTTTTAGACCTTTGTATAATTGTCCTAGAAGGAGTATCTTTTCAGCTTAGCAGAATTAGTCTCTTTGCAACCATAAAAGCATACAAGATTTACTCCTATTGTCTCTGTTATTTATAATTCAAAAGAACATTAGTATAGGTAGGAATCAATGAGGCCTTCAGAATGAAATCAGTATGGAAAATAAATACAGTCAGACATTTTCCTCATCATTCCTCCCAAAAGACTGTATAAATTTTGGACACATTTTACTTTACTAAATTTAATGTCAGGCACAAAGAATCAGGACTGTAGGCTAAGTTGCAGCTTAGAAGATTTATTCAAGCTTATACACAAGAAACTAGTCAATTAAAGTTTAACACTAAATTGGTGCCAAATAAGGGTCAGCAGAATTCAAGAGGGATTGAACTTGGACTGTTTGTGGCAACATAAGGACTCTAAGCTGATGACATACATAACTCCACCTGCTGCACTCCTACAAAGATATTCAAACTGATTCGTGCAGTTGCTGGGTAATTGATTAGCAGGTTGGCTGGCTGATGGATTTTCTGTGTCAGAAATGAAATAGTCAGAGTGAAGAACAAGTATACGGCTCATTAAGAACACCAACACTTTAAAGGCAGAAGTGAAACCTTTCAGATAGTATGAAAAGGGTGGGATGAACGAGCTAAGAATCTGTCTCACAGCTGCACTGAATTCCATTTCTTTTCAAAGCAATCATTACAGGGTGTTTTGCCAAGACTGGTGATCAGCTGACCAGTTTTGCCAAGGGCGGTGATGGGCTGACCGGACTTTTGAGATAAACCAAACAATGCAGAAAAATGACATGTTCCCATTTATCTGCAGTTGGAGATGTGGGCGTTGGGATGTCCTGAGAGAGATTGCACCAAAATTTTCCCATCTAGAAAACGCTGAACCTGCAGTATTTGACGTATAGCAGTAGCAATAGCCCTTAGACTTATATATAGCTTCACAGTGTTTTACAGGCCCTCTCTCAGTGGTTTACAGAGTTGGCCTCTTGCCCCCAACAACCTCGGAAGGATGGAAGGCTGAGTTGACCTTGAGCAGGTCAGGATCAAACTGTTAAATTGCTAGCAGCCAGCAGTCAGCAAAAGTAGCCTGCAATATTGCATTCTAACCACTGCACCACCACAGCTTTCCAGTGAATAAAAAGAATTGATGCTTTATCATTTAACTGTAAATTTAAATGACTGAAGGCAAAAGGAGAAAGGGAACAGAGATGATGAGATGATTAGATGGTGTTGATGCAATTAACATCTCCTTCTTCCCTTTCTATTCTCCTCCTCCTCCTCGCTGGATGGAAGCTGTTCCAAGTAAAGCTGCCTTCTGCAATTGACCGATGGTGAACTTGTTGATGCCAAAAATGGTGTTCAAGTGATGCTCCAGTTGTTTTGGGACTGCACCCAAGGCACCTATTACTATTGGTACTACCCTTGCTTGCCTTTGCCAGTCGTCCTATTTCTACTTGTAGGTTTTTGTATTGTGTTATACGCCACATCCACTATCCAGAGTTTTTTGTCTTTCTTACCAACAATTGTTAAATTTAGTGTGCTACATTATTATTATTATATTATTGCTGTTGTTATTGTTATTATTAAACTTTTATTTATTAAATATAAAACTCAATGAACTGAACATTTAAAAATATATCACAAATATCATTTACTGGCTCCAATGGTTGATACAGGTTGCTGCCAGAATCCTAGGTATCAACTAAGTATTTTAATTATCTTAACTATATTTAATTATCTTAAATTACTATTATTATTATTATTATTATTATTATTATTATTATTATTATCGTTATCGTTATTATTGTTGTTATCATTGTTATTGTTGTTGCTATCATTATTATTATTATCATTGTTATTATCTCTTTTATTCATTAATCATGAAACTCAAGTCATCTGAACATCACAAATACCAATGGTTATATGGGTGGATGCCAATGTCCTAGGTATTAACCAAGCATCTTCTTAAGATGTACGATGTTCTGGGTAGCACAGTTCTTTTGCAATCCCACTGGTGTTATTACAGGAAACTGCAATTTGTTGATGTGTTTTCTAAAATTCTTGGACAGAGTACCAAAGGCCCCAATGACAATGGGTATAATTGTTACATGTTTCATCCATAATCATGCAGTTTCAATAGCCAGGTTGCGACTCTGGCATCTCCTGGTACAGAGATATCAATAAATTGTACAATGATGATGATGATAATGATTAAACAGCAGCAACAACAACAACACCCAGAACATCTATACTGGATCCTGGAATTGCATTCTCATTACAAAGATCCCTCCTTCCAAATGCAATATTCTAAATATATAAAAAGGAGCAAGACTGAATAATTTATTCTATCATGTCTGATGTTTGTAAAAAAATGTAGATGGGTTGTCTTATAGCTCTCCCCAGAGTCATTTTCTTTTAACCAGTCTTAAAACATTGTTCTTACAGAGAGGGGCTGACAACTTGATGGGAAATATATTGGTTTTGTAAATCTACTCAAGTCAACACAGAACGGAAAACTCAAGAGCCAAAAGAAAAAAAAGGTACTGTAGGCATGTATTGATTGGCAGATGGTAAAATATGTATATACAGTTGGTGTGTCTACTCATTCAAGAAGATCACATGACTTCTTCGTAGCCCCTCTTGAACATAAGTTTCAAAACCAGAGAACATTTTGAATGGCACAGTTCATTCATGTGTATCTGACTTTGAAAAACATGCTATTCCCCCCCCCCCCTTAAATTATATGACACGGTTCTTCAAGTGTCCCAAAGGTACTTCAGTTCTGAAACTGAAAAAGCTTCTTGGAGGAGAAGCAGTAGTCGGATTCTACCTTAGTCATTACCAGTTCGGTGGGTGATCACGCACCTAACTCATGCGCACCTAACAGGCCAATCAGCTAAGAGGATGAAGAAGCAAAAAGCTAGGTGCAACCCTCTCACCCTCCCATGCGCTTTTCGGTCTTTTATCCTCTCAGCTGATTGGAGGCTTTTTTTTACTAGTGATTTTTACTACCAGTTTGGTTGAACTGGGTTGAACCGATAGCATACCACTACTGAGGAGAAGTGAAACATTTTCAAGGTAAAAAAAAAGACAGCCCAGTTGTTTTTTGTACTGCAGAACTTAGGGCAGGCTAATTCTGCCCACTGTGAGAAGTTAGATCCTGACCAGCTCAAGGTTGACTCGGCCTTCCACCTTTCTGAGGTGGGTAAAATGAGGGCCGAGATTGTTGTAGGCAAGAGGCTGATTCTGTAAACCACTCAGAACAGGCTGCAAAAAGCACTGTGAAGTAGTATTCAAGTCTAAGTACTATTACATCCTCCCTCCCTCCCTTCCCACTGTGGCACAGTGGTTAGAATGCAGTCTTGCAGGCTAATTCTGCTGACTGCCAGAAGTTTAATCCTGACCAACTCAAGGTTGACTCAGCCTTCCACCTTTCCGAGGTGTCTAAACTGAGGACCCAGATTGCTGCGGGCAAGATGCCAACTCTGTAAACTGCTTAGAGAGGAGTATAGAGCACTATGAAGTGGTGTATATAAGTTTAAGTGCTGCTGCAGTTGTTGTAAGAAACGAAAGGAAAATAAACCAAGAAAGCAGTTAGTTCAAAACCTAACTGAGCAAGAATCTCAATAGATGTTGTTCTCCGAAATGTCCTACAGTAGCTTTCTGTTGTAGGAACATTTCTCTGTGGACGGGATCTTAGTCAGATTGCAACCAGTTTGGAACAACTGATACTCCATTCACTTCTGTAAATTTTTATCCTCCATGCTCTGCAGAAAAGCATAGCTTTCCTAATATTATTTGTTCTATCTTGAGTTGGGCATAACATTACCATATGGCCTTTACAGGACAGAGGGACAGTAGGGTACAGTTCAAAATATATCATCTCCTCTTGAGCTGCAGACAATTGAAAATTTAATGACTTTTTTAAAGGTTAAGCTTTATATTTTTGCTGCTGAGACAAGGTATACATAATTTATATCTTGTTTAAGAAACTTACGAAGGTGTTTTCCTGAGATAAGCAGGACTTACTTCTTATACCTGTTATTTATTTCATAGTGGAAGGTATGGGGTGCATGTGCTTTAAAAATAAGTTTATGAACATTACTTATGATGACATTCACTAATATTTTAATGTTTTCTCTTTGCCTTGAGCTCAGGCTGATGGGTTGCAGGCCAAATTGGAAGGTTTATGCAGTTTATTTGATGAGCAGTAAAGTGGTTCAGATAACCCAGGGCCCAAGCAACCTATTAGCATGGTTTTTAGATTTAAATTCTATTAAAGTATGAAGCATCATTTCCTGCTCAAGCATGCTAGGTGCTGCAAGAAACCAAGTATGGAAATATCGACACACAGGAAAACCTTCATTGCTTATTGCTGGGTTGTTGTTGATGTTTTCCAGAAATTGGAGATATATACCAGGGATGGGCTAATTTTTTAGCAAGGGACTCTCTGCCCTTATGACTGGTGGGGGGGGAGGCGTGGCTGGGTCATCATGTGGCTAGATGGTCATGGATAGGTGGCCATGGCTAGGTGGTCATGTGACTGGGTGAGTGTGGCCAACTCAACATCACTTCTTTTCCTTAATTACCTAAAAAAAGATATATGCCAAAAAGTTGTTTATTATTCCATGCACTTAAGAGACTCGGTGAAACCAGGTTTAATAGCAGTGGCTGTGAGAGGCATCTTGGAGTCTTAGTGGAGTTTCTGGTGAGTTACATATTTCTTATTATTTGGGAATTAATCCCCTCTGAGACTAGTGGCCATGTTATCTGATTTTCTCAAAGGCTCTCCCTCCCTTGCAAATGTGGAGTGGATTGTTTCTCTGGCTTGCAACATTTTTAGAAGTTGTGAAATGCTCTTGGCTGAACGCCCAGAAGTTCAATTAAGCCTGTTAAGAGCTTTCCCTTGCTGCTTGTCTTTCTGAGGTTATTGGGGGCTCTCTGAGCCCCACAGAGTCTTAGCTAGGGGCTCTCCCAAGCCCCTGTGAGCCCCAGCAGCCCACCCTGATATATACTGAAATTGAATGATGGGGAAGAATTCATTTAACATATCTCTTACTCTGATCAGTGAAATGCTCTGTTTGGCAAAGTAGAGAGAACTTTCAACTGGAACAAGTATGAATTTTGCCCCAAACTTGTTTGAATTTTCATCCTTCCAATTCCACTCAATCCAACAACCACTGAGTTTTCAACGCTTTTGTGTATCTAATGTTTACTGCAAGAAGCAACCTCACAGCATTATTTACAAACATTCATATTCACTTCCTCAAGCAAGAAACCATAACATCTCCACAAGGATTCCTTGTGCATTTGTCCATAACTATGTCCAACAGTCAGGGGACATCGTACATCCTGTCTTACTTGGTGTTAAACCATTTCCTAAGCATAACATTTAATTTTGTATGCTTTTCTGCCATCATATACTGGCCTCACTGCATTCAGCAACAACCTTCAACTACATATTTGCAAAAAAAAAGGTATGTTGCTCAAACTTTAGCAAATGTTCACTTTATTGGGCATTTTCTCTACGTCAAACAAACAAACAAACAAACAAGGCTAATAAAGTATTGTTGGAAGAAATATCTTCAGTTCCAACCCAGGAGGAAGGCACTGGAAATAAAATGGAAGCTGGAGGTTGATTGGAAAGAGGGTCCATTTGTTGATGAAGCAGAACCACCGGTCCAGGGTTTGCCATACCTAGGGGAGGGGAGATGGGTATTACTATTTAGTAATATTTTTAGTGATATTTTCTAATACAAAACCATTATTACCTTCATTTGGAATGACAAGTCCCTTCCCTTCCCCTTTCCCTCCCCCTTTCCCTTCCCTTCCCTTTCCTTCTGTCTCCTTTCCTTTCCTGCTTATGCAATCACTCTGCTGGTGGTGCAGCTTTCAGTAATGTTAAAAAAAATTACAAATATCTGAAATGTGAATTTGATGGCATTTCTTGAACCCCTAAAGTGCTTTAGGCAGGTCTAAAAATATGTAGCATTGTGAAGGAAGCTATTTTTTTTAAATGTCAGAATGACGAAACTGGAAAATAACAGCTCTTTACATTTGATCCCCAATGGAAAATATCTGAAAATTTCAGAAATATTTCCAGTTGCCTTAATGTTATCAATATTAATTATAAGTAGAAAAAAATGAAAAGTAGAAAAAAATGTAATTAAGTGATTGATAAAGGAACTAGACCCGAAAAGTTGTTGTGGCTTCTTTGATAGATTTTTATCCTGTCCATTTGATTTATCCTTGTCTTTATTATTTCTCAGCAACTGAAGGTAATGAATATTATATATCTAGGCATGGAAAACATATTTGAATTAATTAAAAAAACAAGAACCATGAAGTCTTTTGAGCTCTGATCCTGGAGTTTGGAGCAAAACCAAACTAAAGAAAGAGAGAAAATTATGACTCTCTCCATTTTACATTCTTCGTTCAGTTTCATGCTGATTTCTCTGTCTCTGCGGGCTTCTTACCAGGAACATTTGAGTAGAATTGCAGCCTCATTGCTATATGGATCCAGATGCAAGAAAATTCAACATTATGTATTATTTTGTTTAAAAGAATTACTCCACAATTGCTACATGGAATTTTAAAAGGCTTCAACAGGATCTGAATTTGGGAAGAAAGAAAAAAAGAGAGTTAGAAACAGCAGTATCTTTTTCTAGAGCAAGGCTCAATAAAAAGATGGTTTGGTTAAGGGAAATAAGAAGCCGATGTGAATTGCTGAAACACGAAACAAGTTTTTGCAGCCCTGTGGGGGTTACAGCTTCTTTTCGACGTGTAAAACTACACTTTGATGCCAATAACAGGAAAGGCCAAGAGCCTTTGAAAAATCATCCTCATTTGTCAGCATGAAGTGCCTCATTCTTGGAGAATGATTTCATGCAAGAGTGGCAAATATCTGTAGGTCAGGTGTTAGATGAGGGTGAAGAGTTGTTCTCTGAGCTTGTGAGTCAGTTTCCAAATGTTTCCTTACCAGGCTAGGTGACATTCTTCAGTGGCATTTAGGTGTTATGCCCCCTGTTGTAGCCTGAATATGTGGAGGAAGATGAGCTGGAGCTGAAGCCAATGGAAATCAAGGGGGCATCTCATATCAAACCATCTAAGTGCCAAAACTCACTGCAACAGCATTGCCAAAAAGGCATTAAGAGTTGTAAATCTAATCTTATGAAGCTTCTCCTCTGGTAATATTAAATTGCTAACTAGGGTATACAAAACCTTTGCTAGTCTCGAATACAGCTCATCTATCTGGAATCTGCACTGTATATTGGACATTAATACAATTGAGAAAGTCCAGAAGTATTTCACAAGAAGAGTACTACACTCCTCTGTTCACAACAGAACACTCTATATCACCAGGCCTAAAATTTTGGGCTTGGACAACCTTGAACTATGCTACCAACAGTTGAACTTAAGCGTAGTACACAGAATTATCTGCTATGATGTCCTACCAGTCAATGACTACTTCAGTTTCAGCTACAACAATGCAAGAGCACACAACAGATACAAACTCAATGTAAACCACTCCAAACTTGATTGCAGAAAGTACAACTTCAGCAACAGAGTGGCCAATGCCTGGAATGTACTACCTGACTCTGTTGTTCCATCCTCTAATCCCCACTCCTTTAATCTTAAATTATCCACTATTGATCTCACCCCATTCCTAAGAGTCTGTAAGGGGCGTGCATAAGTGCACCATCATACCTACCATCTCTGTCCTATTGTCCCCATTTATTTGTACCTATTTCGTGTTTTCTTACTCGTGTTTATACTTATTCCTATTGTCTTGTAAGCAATTAACAAATCAAATAAATCAAATAAATAAAAAATAAAAGAAGGAAGGAAAGAAGGACTGAAGGGGGAAGGAAGGAGAACAGGGAAAGGGAAGGAAGGAAGGAAGGAGAGAAGGAGAGAAAAGAATGGAGGAAAGAAAGGAAGGGAGACAATATGCATTCCTAAGAGTCTGTAAGGGGGCATGCATAAATGCACCATCATGCCTCCCGTCTCTGTCCTATTGTCCCCATTTATTCATACCTATTTCCTGTATTCTTACTCATGTTTATACTTATTCCTTTTGTCTAGTAAGTGAGTGACAAATCACATAAGTAAATAATGCTTCATTGGCTTCAGAGGAATGTGGGGAGGAGCAGGCCAAGGCAGCCCAGGGCTCCTCAGGATTGGGATGGCTTGTTAGCAGGGAAGAACCAGGACAGGATGATCAAGAGACAGATGGCAAGCAGTGGATTGGAGGAGCAATGGAGCTCAGGCAATGAGCAAGGACTACTCCCTCCTTATCCCTGAGCAGGGAGAGTGGAGAGAAGGCAGGAACAGCACAGGCTGATCCAATGTCTCAGGAGGAGAGTGCCCTGTCTCTCTTCACAAGGCACACAATGGGACTGAGATTTAAGGAGATGCTGTGGGGAGGGGCATTTGTCAGGAACAAACACTAAATCGGTAGAATACAGACATTAGGAATTCGCAGGACTGATTGCTTCTTCCTTACTTGTAGAAATTTAGACCATTAAAGGGGAGTTTGAACTCTCAGTTGGCTGTGTGATCTTCTTCCCTTGTCCCAGGTCATCACATTAGGGGATGTCAGTGTTGGTGTTCCTCTGCTTATAAGAGCTCCAGGTGTGGATATGTCAAGTGAGGGTCTTGTGATGTCTCTTGTGTTAAGGAGATTATCTCAGATCAGGGTCATTGGGAGCTGAACTGTTGGTAGAGTGGAGTTCTGTGAGTTGATTGAGGGTCGGTGCCATCTCTGGATGGCTGTGTGATTGATGTGGATTCTGAGGGGTTTATAGGCTAGTTGTAGGTAGAATAGAATAGAATAGAATAGAATGGAATGGAATGGAATGGAATGGAATGGAATGGAATGGAACGGAACGGAACGGAACGGAACAGAACAGAATAACACAGTTGGAAGGGACCTTGGAGATCATCTAGTCCAAGAGGCAGGGAACTCTATACCACTTCAGACAAATGGTTATCTTTTCTTAAAATCTTCTAGTGTTGGAGCATTCACAACTTCTGGAGGAATGCTGTTACACTGATTAATTGTTTTAACTGTCAGGAAATTTCTCCTTAGTTCTATGTTGCATCTCTCTTTGATTAGTTTCCACGCATAGCTTCTTGTCCTGCCCTTAGGTGTTTTGGAGAATAGCTTGACTCCCTCTTCTTTGGGACAACCCCTGAGATATTGGAAGACTGCTATCATGTCACCCCTTTATATGTTTTAGCCTCCAGTCCCCTTATCAACTTTGTGCTCTTCTTTGCACTCTTTCTGGAGACTTAACATCTTTTTTAAGTTGTGGCGACCAAAACTGGATGCAGCATTCCAAGTGTAGTCTTACTAAAGCATTATAAAGTGGTATTAACACTTCATGTGATCTTGATTTTATCCCTCTGTAAATGCAGACTAGGACTGTATTAACTTTTTTGGTAGCTGCAGCACACAGTTGGCTCATATTTAAGTGATTGTCCACTTGGACACCAACTCACAGTTATTACTATTGAGTGTGATACCGCTTATACTGTACCTGTGCATTTTGTTTTTCTTGCTTAAATGTAAAACCTTACTTTTTTCACCATTGAATGTTTAGGGTCAATGTGTCTATTGATGGAATTGCTTATGGAGTGCCAGGCTTCAATGAACTCATGAGTGTGGCAAGTGACAATATGGCTAATGGCTCCAGTTGAACAGATGCTGTTTTGGTATCATTGTGGGTAGAGGTTAAAGATTTGGAATCATGGTGTTTGACTGCCAGTTGGTGTTTGTGGATCCTGGTTTTGAATGGATGTGATGTTTGCCCCATGTAGAATTGGTTGCAATGATTACTGTTGATTTTGTAGATTTCATGATTTATTTAACTGAAAATGTGTTTATTTATTTGTATCCTGCTGATTGTGAACATAACGAACACACCTTCTTCCTTCTATTTCCTTCTACAACAGTGTTACCAGAAGGGTAACAGCAAACCAGGGCATACAAAATCTTTGCCAGACCAATTCTCTAATACAGCTCATCTGCCTGGAATCCATACTGTATAACGGACATAAAGACAATCGAGTGAGTCCAGAGATATTTCACAAGAAGAGTATTACACTCCTCTGCTCGCAATAGAATACCTTATGCTACCAGGTGTCAACTCATAAAACATTTTCTATATATATTTTATAGTTGTCAACAGAAAGAAGGGTGGGGGGAGTTTCAAAGAGCAGGCAGCAGTGAGGAATTGAAAGTACATTTCATTCATATTTTCTTCAGAGACTGATTAGATGACTGAAGCTTTTGCTGTGCAAAAATCTAATTGGAGACCATGATTGATGACTCTTGGCTATGGATGTGTTTCATTGGAGAATATGAATTATGATACACCCAGAGAGGTGGGGGGTAAAGCAGGGTCATGGGTTAAAGTGAATTACATGTCTCAGAGTTGGCTACACCCAGGTCATGCCAACATGTTGACTTCCAATAAATCCTTTGAAGTTTTGGGAGTTTGATTTGAGACTCATGGTTTAATTGGGGTATGCCAGAATCCTGACAGCAGGCTTGAAATTTTGGACCTGGACAACCTAGAACTATGTCGCCTGTAGTCTGATCTAAGCTTAGTACATAAAATTGTCTGCAATAAAGTCTTACTGTCAACGGCTGCTTCAGCTTCAACCACAATAATATATGGGAAACAATAGATACAAACTCAAAGTAAACAGCTCCAAACTCGATTGCAGAAAATATGACTTCAGCAACAGAGTGGTCAGCCCTGGAACTCACTACCTGACTCTGTTGTTACATCCTCAAACCCTCAAAACTTTAACCTTAACCTGTCTACCGTGGACTTCACTTCATTCCTAAGAGGTCTGTTAGGGGGCATGCATAAGAGCATGCCTACTGTACCTGTTCTACTGTCCCCATTTATTCATACTCATTGATTACGTATAAACTTATACCTGTTTATACTTATATGTTTATATGTTATGTTCATACCTATATGTGTTTTCTCATACATGCTAGACAAACAAATAAAAATAAATAAATAAACAACAACCCTGTGAGCCCAATTGGGTTGAGAAGAGAGAAACTGATAAACCAGTTGGCTTTCATGTCTAAAGTAGCCCATTGGATCCGAGAGCAGAAGGGGAATTCACTTGCATCAACTTTTCAGTGGTTAAATGACCCCACTTCTGTTTTATTTTTTCTTCTGGGGGAAAAAAAAATACACAGTATGACTAAAGTAGAAGAAATATCCTTCAGCAACAGCTTTTTCCTTAGGGTTTCCTGGAGGCAGGAAATGTGAGTGACAGCTCCAAGGACCTGGTGGGAAAAAACAATGCACATGAGCCCTTTTCAACAGGCCTAAGACAGGGAAACAGTCTTTAAAATACATCCTTTATCTTTTACTGTAAGTGAAGCCACCCATTACAGATTGTGTTTTACTTTGTGTTAGAAATTGTATTTCATTTTATTTTAGAGATTGTATTTCTCAGTCCTCCAGGTCATGGTTGTCCCAAAGATGCTTTTTCAGAAGGCAACTGGACTTTCTGGTTTTTTTCTTTTGAAGACATTTCTCATCCAAGAAGCTTCTTCAGCTCTGACCAGATGGTGAGGAATGGAAGGATTTATATTCCTTGCAGACAGCTGGTCATTTGTGTCCTTTTAGAGGGTCATTGAAGCACCTGGAGAGGTTTATCTGTGTCCTCAGAGTCACCTGAGTATTGCTCCTGGTTCCTGTAGTCTGCAATCTCTCCAGAAATCCATTTTCTACTTCTACATCATTTGAAGGGTCCCAAATTGAATAGCTAAAAGTCTGTAGAAATTCTCAGTCATACAATTTGGGATGGACACCCTTGGAATGGTGTGGGAGTGGATTTTCAGAGGGGGAAAAAAATTGCAGACTACAGGAACCAGGAGCCCTACTCAGATGATACATACAAACCTCCAAGTGGTCTCAACGACCCTCTAAAAGGATGCAAATGACCAGCTGTCTGCAAAGAATATGATTCCTTCAGTTCCCCACCATCCAGTCAGACCTGAAGAAGCTCCTTGGATGAGAAGTGAAATGTCTTCAAAAGAAAAAAAAAAACAAAGTCCAGTTCCCTTCTGAAAAAAAGACCTTTGGGACTTTCCTGCAAATATTATCCTTAATTGTATACAAATATCCACATAACCATTTCTATAATTTCCAGTGGTTCTTAGTGATAGACAAATTTATTACTGAAAAAAACTGATTGGAGATGTATCTGCACATAAAATTTTTCCTATTTTGGCAGGAAATCATTTCTCCTCCATTTTGTAATAATGTTCATAATGTTTTCATAATGTTTGAGTATTTTTTTAACTTTATTCCATCTTCATACCAAATACCCTTTGAGTTTCTCATACTTTTCAGGCAGAGATCAAACAAATAATGAAATAAAAGATTAATCAAATCCCTATGTAAAAATAATAGCCTATTAATCTATTTATCTGGTATTAATCACCGCAAACAACACTAAAACTGAAACTGTCTTTAACATATATGAGTTTTACATAAGAATTTCTCTTTTAAGTAAGTAAACAGTAGTTTAAATAAGAAGTACAATTTTAATCTATTTTTAAAATTCCATGCTTTCTGCCACCCGTAGAAACAAGAAACAATCACCACTTGAATAACTGTACAAAAAGCTTTAAGAAAGGAATCAAACTTTGATGATGAGGAGAATTCAAAATTGGTTCCCCTTAGCAGTTTGGAGGAATATTGTTAGTCACAAAGAAGCAGGTAAATTTACTGCAGGAACACGTAATTGAGAACAGTGTAATTGAGAACAGCCTTCAACTTCCTAAGTGCAAAATGTACTCAGAGCTTTTAAAAATATTCCCAAAGCAACATTTTGATGCATTTTCAAAGGTACCATTAGAGAGATTGAAGCTAGGCAAAGATTTAATTCCCTATAAGGGAATTATTCTTCTAATTCTACTCTTTCAAAATTTTGCTATTCTAATCTGTCATAATTTAAGAATGGAATAATATAGTGGTTCTCAACATTTCCTTCACCACTGACTCCCTTTAAATCATAAGATTTCTTCAAGCTTTCACAGAATCCTAATGGACAACTAATTAAATATGAGCCAGCAGTGTTCAGCAGCAGCCAAAAAAGCTAATGCAATCCTAAATTGCATTAACAGAGGGATACAATCAAGATCAAGGGAGGTCCTAATACCACTATATAAAGCCTTAGTAAGACCACACCTAGAGTAGTGCATCCAGTTTTGGTCACCACATAATAAAAAAGATATTGAGGCTCTAGAAAAAGGTCAGAGAAGAGCAACCAGGATGATTAGGGGACTGGAGACTAAAGCATACGAAGAACGGTTATAGGAACTGGACTTGGCTAATCTTGTGGAGAGAAGGACCAGGGAAGAGAAGGATGTGATAGTGGTCTTTCTATACAAGATAGCTGCCACAGAGAGGAAGGGGTCAATCTATTTTCTAAAGCACCTGTAGGCCAGACAAGGAATAATGGATGAAAACTGAACAAGGAGAAATTTAACCTGGAAATAAGGAGAAACTTTCTGACAGTGAGAACCATCAACCAATGGAACAGCTTTCCCTCAGAAGTTGTGGGAGCGCCATCACTTGAGACTTTCAAGAAGAGATTGGACTGTCATTTGTCAGAAATGGTGTAGGGTCTCCCACTTGAGTGGCAGGTTGGACTAAATGACCTATAAGGTCCCTTCCAACTCTGATTATCTGTTATCTGTTATCAGACCCCTTGTAATGACACTGAGCCCCTCAACAGTCTGCAGACCACAGGTTGAGACCAATTGGAATAAAATCTTCTTATTTATATAGTATAGGTGGTACCTGGCTCAATAGTAGTAACTGGGAAAGGGATCTTGGAGTCCTAGTGGAGAACCATTTTAATATGAGCTAGCACTATGCCACAGCTGCCAAAAAGCCAACACAGTTCTAGGATGCATTAACAGATGTATAGAATCAAGATCACGTGAAGTGTAAATATCACTTCATAATGCCTTAGTAAGACCCCCCCTTAGAATACTGCATCCAGTTTTGGTTGCCACAATGTAAAAAAGATGTTGACACTCTTGAAAGAGTGCAGAGAATAGCAACAAAGATGACTTGGGAGCTGGTTTTTAAATCAAAGATGATTTTTTAAAAGATGTCCATTTTCTGGTATCATCGATATAAGAGAGTTGACTCTAACTTTGCTCTCCCAAGTTGATCACTGGATCCTCCTGGATAGAAAGAATTAAATGGTTTCCTGCTCCAGGGAAAAGTGGCTTGAGCAATAAGTTTTCTTGAACTGTAGTTTGTTTTGCATGCTATGCTTTGTCATTCCTCCATTCTGACTTTATTTTTTTGCCTTCTTATAGATTTCTCAACTTTATCATCCTTCAGGTAATGGCTCAGATCAGGGTTTGAGATATTAGTACCTGAGTCCTATTATATATTCTTCTCCTCCTCCTGCTCTTCCTCCTCCTCCTTTTCCTCCTCCCCCTCCTCCTCCTCCTCTAACCCCTCTCCCTTCTAGCTCTGATGATGTTACCTAGTTGGGTAATGAAACATCTTCAAGAAAGCCACCAAACCACCAAGGACCTCACAAGAATCCTCCTCCTCCTCTTCCTCCTCCTCTAACTCCTCTCCCTTCTAGCATTGATGATGTTACCTAGTTGGGTAATGAAACTGTTGTATATTTGAATATTTGAATGTTCCATTCTGATTGATCCGGCCGGACGGCGGGAAACTTGAATCGCTGTCATTGGCCGAGAGCCACGAGCAGCTGCTATAAAGGAGGCTGCCATGACTCCACTGTTGTTCAGTTCCAGAGAGAGAATTAAAAGCAGTTAAAGAGTAACTGGTCTCAAGTCGTCTTTCCCACAACATAACACTGGTGACGAGGATGGGATTCTGAGACAAAGGAGACCAGTTGAGCACATGGCAACAGGAACCGAGCTAGACGAGATGGCCAGCAACAACTCGCCACCCACACCATTCAACCCAGCAACGGAAGACTGGGAATCGTAGATCGATTTATTCCTCATGTTTCTAGAAGGGAATGAGCTCCAAGGAATATCCAAAAATTAGGAAGAGAGCCGTTTTCCTCACCCACTGCGGACCCACAGTCTTCAAAATGGTGAAGGCATTGGCATCACCCACGATGTAAAGAAGATGGCATGGTTAGACTTAGACAAGTTATTGTGAGCCCATTATATACCAACCATCTCATGCCTTATCAAAAGAGACAAATTTTACAAGCGCAACCAAAAGGAAGGTGAAAGCATCGGAGATTGTGTTGCAGCTCTAAGAGACATTGGAGAAGCATGCAAATTCCTAAACATGGACGAGGCCATGAGGGACCGCGTAGTCCTCGGATTAAGAGACCTTACAATACAGAGCCGACTACTGACCAGACCCAAAATAACATTGACTGAGGCCATAGAAGAAGCCACCGCAGTGGCAGCAGCACAGAAATCAGCCGCTGCCATGCGACAAACAAATAAAGTAACACAGGAAATCCCGAAAGACAAGAAGCAAGAGGAAACTCAAAAGCTCACCACCACGACACACCATGAAGACATTGAATCCCTATCAGAAACCTATGAGGAGGAAGAAGAAGTAAATCAACTCCGGTCGGAGAAAGGAAGATGGGAACGAAGGGAAAGAAAGTCGGGATTCTGCTTTGCCGGTTGCAGAGGGAACCACCCACGTTCCGAATGCTGTTTTTTCGATGCTATTTGCAGGCATTGTGAATGGCAGGGACACATAGCTAGGGCATGCCAAAACAGATATAACTATAGTCCTAGACAAAGAGGAAATATCGCCCTCAGAGAGAGAGAAAGGCAGACAGGGAGCTGTTGGAGCCAAGCAAACAGAAACAAATGGTGGAAGGAAACCAATAGAAAAGAAGAAACACACCAGACAATAACCATTGGACACTCGAGTGCAGTAAATGTGAAGAAGGTACTGGTGCAAGTCACCATAGAAGGCCAGCCATGTGAGATGGAGGTGGATTCCGGCTCGTTTCTATCAGTGGTATCATGGAACACTCTCAAAAGCCTGATACCCGATATGAAAAGAAAGGAACTAGAAAAACAAAAACTCACACTTAAAGACTACCAGGGAAATAGAATTCCCGTAGTCGGAACCGGACATTTCCAAATCAAATTCAAAAAATACATGAAAGTCCTTCCACTAACCATAGTCGACCGGGATCACCCCAGCCTACTGGAACTTGAATGGTTTGAACCACTAGGAATCGGAGTGACCGGAATAAACAACATCACTGAGACAGACTGGGAAAAGAACCTGATGAGAGAATTCCAGGACATCTTCAATGGAGAACTGGGCAACTACCGAGGGTCCCCTATCTCATTTAATTTGAATCCTAATATAGCCCCAGTAAGGTTAAAGGCGAGGCGAGTCCCTTTCACGTTAAAACCAAAAATTAATGAACAATGAGATAAACCTATTGCACAGGGGTATTAGAACCAATAGACCATGCAAGATGGGAAACCCCAATTGTGACTCCTATCAAACCAGATGGGTCCGTATGCATCTGCAGAGACCACAAGGCCACCCTCAATCATGCGCTACAACAAAGTGCATACCCAGTCCCAGTGGTACAGCACCTGTTACATTCTTTGGGGGGGAGGTAAAATTTTTGCAAAATTGGACCTTGCGCAAGCTTATCAACAGTTGCCAGTTGACTCAAAAACCACAGAAGCACAAACAATAGTGACTCATAGGGGGGCATTCAAATGCAAAAGACTGCAATTTGGAGTTAGCGTGGCCTCAGGGGTATTTCAGAGTCTAATGGAGCACCTACTGCAAGGAATTAAAGGGGTAGTGCCATATTTTGGTGACATGCTGGTATCAGCCAGAGACAAAGAACAACTGGAAGACCACCTGAAGGAGGTCTTACAAAAATTTGTAAATCTTTCAACTTAAAGTTAAAAGAGAGAAGTGTCAATTAGCCACCGATAAGGTTGAATTCCTTGGATACTTTATAGACAAAGAAGGGATCCACCCCACTGAAAACAAAATCAGAGCAATCAAGGAAGCTCCCAGCCCTGAAAATAAAACAGATTTACAAGCCTTCTTGGGACTTATTAATTTTTACAATGTATTTTTTCTACATAAGGCAATGATAGTAGAACCGCTACACAAGTTGCTGGATAAGAAAGCTACCTGGACCTGGGGGCAACTTGAAGAAACTGCATTCCAGGGAATCAAAGACTTAATTACATCAGACTGTGAACTAATCCAATACAGCGAAACCCTGCCACTAACGTTAACCTACGATGTGTCACTGTTTGGCATCGGAGCTATACTCAGCCACATATTACCTGATGGAAGAGAAGCACTGATTGCATTCTATTCAAAAACTCTACCAAAAGCAAAGCGGAACTACAGCCAATTGGATAGAGAAGCGTTGGCCGTAATAACAGGAGTTAAATGGTTCCACGAATACATCTATGGCAGGAAATTTTCACTGGTCACAGATCATAAACCCCTATTAGGAAAACTCACAGGAAACAAACCTACACCCAATATATTGTCACCGTGGATGACGAGGTGGTCTGAATTCCTCACTGCATACAACTACAAATTAATCTACCGGCCAGGAAAGAACATAACACACGCTGACACCCTGAGCCATTCTCCCCTACCTGAATTAGTTGATGATCCTGCACCAACTACATCAACCATACACATCGAGATGCTGGCAAACCTACCCATAACAGCAACAGACATTGCGAAGGAAACCGCGAGAGACAGAGTCCTGGCATGGATTTTAAATTGGGTAGGTAAAGGGTGCCCGGAGGCCAAAAGTGACGAGACTGTTAAACCATTTCAGAATAGACAAACTGAACTATCTATCTTAAAAGAATGTGTACTATGGGGGGATAGAGTGAGGGAACAAATACTTGAACTATTGCATGAGGGTCACCCGGGTATTGTCTGAATGAAGTCCCTGGCTAGGAGTTATGTATGGTGGCCAGGGATGGATAAGGATATTGGGGAATGGGTAGTGACGTGCAAACGATGCCAAGAACCTAGACCTGCACCCCCTTTTGCACCTGCACTAGACTGGGAAACACCTAGGGGCCCATGGTCCAGAATACACATTGATTTTGCTGGACCAACTAAAGGACACACATTCTTAATAGTGGTAGATGCTTACTCAAATTGGCTAGAGGTAAGCATTATGCCCTCAACCACAATATAAGCTGTTATTAGACAACTAAGAAAGCTTTCTGCAACACATGGATTGCCGGACTTAGTTGTATCTGATAACGGACCGCAATTCACGGCACTAACATTTGAGAGGTTCCTGGCCAAACAAGGGATAAGGAATGTTTTAACAGCGTCGAGTCAGCCGGCTACAAATGGATGGGCGGAACGCATGGTTCGTTATACTAAGGAAACACTATACAAGCTAGAAACTGGAAATATCCAGGAAAAAATATATAAATTACCAATGATACAGCACATTACACCAAACTAATACTAATATTAGTTTGTATAACTAATATTAGTGATACAACATTATTATAATATTGTATAACTAATACAACTAATAAAAGCCCAGCAGAATTATTAATGGGAAGAAAACTAAGATCTAGCCTAGACAGACTACACCCCACATATAGCACAGAAAAGCCAACAAACTCCTCCAATAAGTGCCGTACCTAAAATAATCCAAGTAACAGGACCCCGGTCATACAGGGTAGAGACAGAGGATGGAAATAGCTGGAGGAGACATATAGACCAACTCAGATAAAGGGCCCTCTTTAGAAACACTAACAATCAAAGGAAAGAAGGAGAAGAGCCCACACAAACACACGAACCACTTCAAACATAAAACCAAAAAAATAACCAAATCAGAGAGGGAGGAGACCCCTCAAACACAAACAAGAGGGGAGGGGGAGACCCTCCACAAGCACAAGAAATAACAAAATAAACCCTAACAACAACACAACAACCAATATCACCATTAGCCCTGAGCGGAAATCAAAATCACATACCTGGAGAAGAAGAAAACTTCAGAAGACTGGAGCAGGCATCGGAAAACCACCACGAAGCCACTCCTGGCGGGAGCAGCTGAGCTGACTCAACCAGCCCAGAAAGGCCAGGCGGGAGCGGCATGGATGACTCTACCTTCCAGGAGGTTCCACGGAAGAGGACGGGAGGAACAGCGAACCTGTCTGAACAGTCTGAAGACAACACCACGACTGAATTGCACAGGTCCAGTAGAAATCATAAAAGCCCCACCTATTTATGTGACTACGTAACATAAAGAGGCCTGATTGGTTGGACTGGACCACAAAGGGAGGGGTGTTGTACATTTGAATATTTGAATGTTCCATTCTGATTGGTCCGGCCGGCCGGAGGGAAACTTGAATAGCTGTCATTGGCCGAGAGCCACGAGCAGCCGCTATAAAGGAGGCTGCTGCGGCTCCACTGTTGTTCAGTTCCAGAGAGAGAATTAAAAGCAACTAAAGAGTAACTGGTCTCGAGTCATCTTTCCCACAACATAACAGAAACATCTTTAAGAAAGCTACCTACCACCAAGGACCTCACAATCCTCCTCCTCCTCCTCCTCCAACCCCTGACCCTTCTAGCAGTGATGATGTTACCTCGTTTGAATAATGAAACATCTGCAAGAAAGCCACCAAGGACCTCAAGTCATCCTCCTCCTCCTCTTCTTCTTTCTCTCTCTCTGACTCTGTCTCTCTCTCTCTCACACACACACACGATCAAGTATTGAAAGCCATCCTCAAAGCCAACCCGCTTTGCCTCCAGGATAATCACCGGGCAGGACAAACAGAGGGAAATTATGGGCCAATGATCTTCCAAATAAAACACAGAAATATTATTTGGCAAACTTTGAAAGGGTAGCTTTCAAAAATCTTCCAAGTTCCTGGACAGAAGTTCAAACCAGAAACCACGAGGAAAAGAAAACACTTGGAAAACCAGAAGCAGATACTGAATATAATCTTAAAAAACTGTAGTGAAGAAGAATAAATTGAAGATGAAAGACTTTGGCCACCTCATGAGAAGGAAGGACTCAATGGAGAAGAGCCTAATGTTGGGAAAGATTGAGGATAAAAGAAGAAAAGGACAACAAAGAATGAAATGGCTGGATGGAGTCACTGAAGCAGTAGGTGTGAGCTTAAATGGACTCCGGAAAATGATAGAGGACAGGAAGGCCTGGTGTCGCAATGGGTCAGACACAACTTCACAATTAACAACAACAACAAAATGTTTTGGTGCTGAGAAAAGAAACTTTCTGGAGGAAGGTAAAGAAAGAAGATATTTCAGATGAGAGAAGTGAGCTGATTTTTTTTTTTAAATCCAGTGTTTTGACTGGCAGTTCATTTATTTCCAGTGATGCTAATAAGCAATAAACAGTCTCGCCATCTATGTTGACATAATGCCTTTCCACAGACATTATTTTAATATTTAACCAAGTGGCCTTGAGAAAATTTAAGATACAACCGAATACTATGGATGTAGAAATACCTTATTGGTGCTGGTAAGTGAAGTAAAAATACAGTTTGGATGCTGTTCTCGTCCTTGATGCCTGCAGTTAATTTGACCTATTTATTTTGGGGTGGGGTCTCAGTTTTCCCTGCTCTTCCAACCTCGCCTTTCATTTGATTTGAGTCAAAGCAAAGACCGTTTCCTTGTGCAGTAATTTCCATCATGGGATCCTTACAATTCACTCTTCAATCTTGTAATGTGTAGGAGCTTAGTGTAATAAATGAGGCCATTTAGCAATCTGAAAGAATCCCGGGGTGACAACTGATTGCCTTTCATTACCTGGTTTTATTCAGGTGTAGGTTTTTTCTGCACTGCTTTTGTGAATTCCTCTCAAGCACATTTGAAACTATTTCATCTAGATTAAATGCCTTTTGGCCTATGTTGCCAGCACAGGTGATGTGCAAGATGCAAATGGCTGCTGATGAGGTTTAGGAACACAATCTGGGCTGTTGGCCTTGCTAGTTATCAGGAACACAATGCCAGCATTCCAAAGCTGACATACAAAACTTCTGGGTGGGAAGTTCAGACTGATCAAAGTATTGTGTTGTGGAGAACTTTACTTTGCCAATTGTAAAGATGAAGTTATTAAGGGCTGAAATGAAGAACGGATGTTGAAATTTCAAAACTGTTGTGTCTAAGGTAAAGGTAAAGGTTCCCCTCGCACATACGTGCTAGTTGTTTCCAACTCCAGGGGGCGGTGCTCATCTCCATTTCAAACCCGAAGAGCCAATGCTGTCCAAAGGTGTCTCCATGGTCAGGTGGCCAGCATGACTAAATGCCGAAGGTGCAGGGAACGCTGTTACCTTCCCACCAAAGTGGTCCCCATTTTTCTACTTGCATTTTTTTTAGGTGCTTTCGAACTGCTAGGTTGGCAGAAGCTGGGACAAGTAATGGGAGCTCACTCCATCATGCGGTGCTAAATGTTCTAAATGTTAATAAAACAAAGGAGATCATTGTAGATTTTAGAAAGAGCCGGCATAGTCATACTCTACTCAGAATCAAGGATGCAGCTGTAGAGATGGTCAACAGTATTAAATATCTGGAAGTGCAGATAACTAACTATCTGAATGGGTCTCTCCATACATCTCCTTAGTGAAGCATGCAAACTAGTGTCTGCATTTCCTGTAACGGATAAGAAGAGCACATCTTTCTTCTGTCCTGGCCACTTTTTTTTTACAGAGGTATGATTGAGAGCATTTTAACAAACTGCATCACTGTTTGGTTTTGTGACAGCAGGGCCTCAGATAGAAAGGCCATATAGAGAGTGGTGAGGACAGCAGAGAATATTCTAGGAAACTCACTTCCCGTTATTCAGGATTCTATTTATAAATGCTGTGTGCTTAGAGCTTGAAGCATTGTTAGAGACCCCACAAACCCACTTCATGGACTGTTTCTGTTGCTCCCTTCTGGAAGGAGGTTTTGAAGTATTTCTAGCAGGACTACCAGATTCTGGAACAGCTTCGTTCCCTAGGCATATTTGTGCCTAGGAATTTACCATTTGTCTGGTAAACTTGCAAAATTCATTTTTTCTCGCTGTGTACATGTATGCACCAAAACTAGACTATTATTTCTCTATGTCATAAAATATATGTGGGTATATTCATAATTTTGCTTTATTATTTATTTTATTTATTTATTTTGTCATGTTTATGTAGTGTATATTGGAGGTGGTGACCCTTTGATAACTGTATGCAATGAAATTTCATTTTAATCAGTGGTGGGATTCAATTTTTTTTTACAACCAGTTCAATGGGCGTGGCTTGGTTGGCGTGGCGGGGGAAGAATACTGTAAAATCTCCAATCAGAGGTGGTATTTGCCAGTTCTCTGAACTACTCAAAATTTCCTCTACTGGTTCTCTAGAACTGGTCAGAACCTGCTGAATACCATCTCTGATTTTAATGCATGCTCATTAGCATACATTTAAAATGACAATAAAGCTTTTCTCAGTGTAAGTCTATTCTAAATCTGAGTCTAAGTTGGCATACTTTCTTGACCTTATTGGAGCGTGTGTCTATGGAGATTCCAACCATCCAGGTCATGGTTGTCCCAAAGCTATTTTTCAAAAGGTAAACTGGACTTTCTTGAAAAGAAAAAGAATATCCTGTCACCTTTTGAAAAGCAGAATAACAGAATTGGAAGGGACCTTAGAGATATTCTAGTCCCACCCTTGCTCAAACTGAAGACCCTATACCATTTCAGATGAATGGTTGTCCAGTCTCTTAAAAAGCCTTCAAAACCTTTGGAAACAAGTTGTTCCACTGGTTAATTGTTCTCACTGTTAAGAAATTTCTCCTTAGTTTTCCTGACTAGTCTCCATCTCTTGCTTCTTGTCCTACCTTCGAGTGCTTTGGAGAATAGCTTGACTCCCTCTTCTTTGTGGCAGCTTCTCAAATATTGGAACATTGCTACCAGGTCAACCCCTAGTCCTTCTTTTCACTAGACTAGATATCCCCAATTCCTGCAACTGGTCTTCATATGTTTTAGCCTGCAGCACCCTAAACAACTTTGTTGTTCTTTTCTGTACTCTTTCCAGAGTTGCAACATATTTTTATATATATCACAGCAACCAAAACACACTTGAAACTTGTACTATGATCAAGACCACCATGAATTTTGAGTTGTAGGGAGAGAAATTTGTTCTCCCAAAGCAAATCCAGGGATCAACCTCAATTTATTGTTCCCTGTTTTGCTCCATTTGTTTAAATCTGGCTTGTTCAACAATTTCAAGAAAGCTACCACACGAGAACAAACAAAACTGCTTACCCTGGCTAAGGAAAGTACGTGAAGTGGTAACTTATTTCAGAACAAAACTCTCAAGGGGGAAGAATTTGCTTTCTACCGTCAGCCACGCTAATGGCATGAATGAAGAAATGCTTCTCTGGTGATAGGGGGCTATTACACTGAACCTGTACTTGAAAAAGATACAGCCAGACAGCAGTCAAGCATCAGTGCTTTTGATCCTGTGCTGTGGAAGGCAGCAAAAGCTGCTTACTTACAGCTCCGAAGCTCACCCAAGCAGAGAAGAGGAGAAACACACAAAGGCAGGTAGTAGTTTGCAGCTGAAATTTCCAATAAAATAAAATCATTTTGGCGGGGTGTACATGAATCTAAGAGCGGATGAACCTTGTCAGGGGGTAATGCCACAGATCAGACATCAGCCTACCAATACCAGTTCTGAAGGTGTCCTATTTATTCAGTCTGCACATCAGGACAATTAGATACAAGAACAGTATTTCCCCAATACTCTGCTAAATAAATAATTTCCTCAACACTGTCGAACTATTTACTAAGTCAGCATTACTATTACCATAAATCTTCCCATCCTTCCTTTCACCCATCTCCTCCCACTTGTGACTGTATACTTTGTTGTTTGTATTCTTATGCTATTTATTAACTGTTTCCTAGTATGATTTGATTGCTTATTGTACCCTATGACTATATTCTATTTCCTATATACCCTATGACTATATAACCCTATGAATATTATTAAGTGTTGTACCTTATGATTCTTGAAGAATGAATCTTTTCTTTAATGTACACCGAGAGCATATGCACCAAGACAAATTCCTTGTGTGTCCAATCACACTTGGCCGATAAAGAATTCTATTCTATTCTATTCTATTCTATTCTATTCTATTCTATTCTGTTCTGTTCTGTTCTGTTCTGTTCTGTTCTGTTCTATTCTATTCTATTCTTATTCTATTCTATTCTATACTATTCTTCATCCCATTATTCTACTCTATTCTATTATGTTCTGTTCTATTCTATTCTGTTCATTCTTTCATTTATTTATTTATTAGAATTTGTTAAACAAAAACTAGAACAAGAATAATAATAAAAAAAAAAAACAGTGACAGGGATGATAGGCATATTAGTGCACTTATGCACGCCCCCCCCTCTACTCACCACTTAAGCATGATGTGAGGTCCATGGAAGTTCATTTTGTGATGAAACTCTGAAAATTTGTAGCTGAAACCATGAAATCGGGTAGAGCATTCCAGACTTTGACAGCTGTATTACAGAAATCACATTTTTTTTGGCAGTCAAGTTTAGAACAATTTTGCATTGAGTTTAAAGCAATTGTTTGCGCGCGTATTAATGCAATTAAAACAAACAAAAAGTCATTTACAGGTAAGACATTAGTACGTATAATTTTGTATACAATACTAAGGTCTGACTGCAGGTGACACAGTTTTAAGTTATCCATACTGAGAATTTTGAACCTAGTAGCATGCAGAATTCTATGGTGTACAGAAGAGTGAAAAACTTTTCTTGTGAAATACTTCTGAACTTGCTCAATTGTACCGATATCAATTGTAGTATTGATTTGGTGGAGACAAACTTCCACATTTACTTAGGAGCCAGTCAACTATTTTCTACCTCTGCATCAGAGTTTTCTTCCAGAATACACCTGTTGAGTTTTATAAAGGAAATTAGAGAAAAATAAAGTCCTACATTTAGGCAAGAAAAACCAAAATGACACATACAGATTGGATGAAACCAGTCTCAATAGCAGTTACTGTGAGAGAGATCTCGGAGTCTTAATGGACAACCAGCTAAATATGAGCCAGCAGTGTGCAGTAGCAGCAGCCAAAAAAGCCAACACAATCCTAAATTGCATTAACAGAGGAATACAATCAAGATCAAGTGAGGTACTAATACTACTCTATAAAGCCTTAGTAAGATCACACCAAGAGTACTGCATCCAGTTTTGGTTACCACACTATAATACAGATGCTGAGATTCTCGAAAAAGTACAGAGAATAGCAACCAGGATGATGAGGGGACTGGAGACTAAAACATATGATGAACAGTTGCAGGAACTGGGCCTGGCTAGTCTAGAGAAGAGAAGGACCAGGGGAGACAGGATAGCAATCTTCCAATATTTGAGAGGCTGTCCCAGAGAAGAGGGGGTCAACCTATATTCCAAAGCACCTGAAGGCAGGACAAGAAGCAACAGGTGGAAATTTATCAAGGAGAGAAGCAACCTAGAACTAAGGAGAAATATTCTGACAGTTAGAACAATTAACCAGTGGAATAATTTGCCTCCAGAAGCTGTGAATGCTCTAACACTGGAAGTTTTAAAGAAGAGATTGGGTAACCATTTGTCTGAAAAGGTATAGGGTTTCCTGCCTAAGCAAGAGGTTGGACTAGAAGACTTCCAAGATCCCTTCCAACTCTGTTATTCTCTTCTTCTGGTCTCCAGATGCTTCTAAAAACAAATGTATCCAAGGAACTGGCAGGAATTGCCAGGAGAAGCAAGAAAGTGAAGAGGAGCTAAGGATCTTGAATGCACAGATCTGGGACCAGACACAGTCATAAGCATGAAAAATGGGATCCTTAGAGATGTTAAGAAAACAAAGATGGAAATTAGGGAAGGCTTTTAGTCAAAGCAGTACTGAGTCAGTTAAAAAAAAAAAGAAACGAATTGGGATCTTCTAGAGAACAGAGGATCTATTCCAAAGAGTAAAGAGGTGAGGAAAAGAAATTTAGATGAGTTAGGAGGGATATAGAAAACTCTATATCCCTCCACAGATGCACATAGCCAGAAGGGAAGAATTAGAAGAGTAAAAGTAGCTTAAAGCCATTGGCTGGGGAGAAAGGGGAAAGGAAATTATTAGCCTATTTAAGAGATAGCCTAAGGAAATACAGAAAGTAAGAGGCAACATTTCAAGTTAAGGGAGAGAGGAGTCTACTCAAGAGTAAGTAAGAGATATAAAAGAAAAAAAAAGCATGAATTTCTTTGCAGTTAAGGGAGGAGAAGACAAGCTCCGGCTACATATGGATTTAGGAGTTCAAACGAATTGGTACTGAACCAGGAGCTAATTTTATGCCTGGTTCTCTGCCTGGTTGCTGGGTGGGTATGGCCTAGTCGACCTCTAGCACCATGATGGCAGGGGTCATTTTTGCCCACCCTGGGCTCCAGAGGCTCTTCTCAAGCCTCCCTGGAGGGGTCAAAAATGGCCTCCCTGGGCTCGAGAGGCTCTCTGGAAGCTGGAAATGGGTCCATTTCTGAATTTCTGGGAGGCCTGTTTTTTTCCTCCCCAAGCCCTGCACTTACCTGCATCCAAAACAGGCCATGTGGCGACTCCTGGGAGGGGAGGCGCAAGGTGGGCGGGGTGGGGCCAGCCAGGAGTGGGATTTGGGGATTCTTTGAACTGCACAGAATCTTAGTTTAGGGGCTCCCCTGAACCCCTATGAACCCCCAGCAACCCATCCCTGCTTGTAATTCAGTTGGTTACTGAAATACCAATAGAACCAAAGACAACTATGTCTAGTCTGAAAAAGAAAAAACCTGGATGACCAGCTTCTCTTTGACAGCTAAGAGAAACATAAAATTTCAAAGCAGGTCAGCTACGATAGCTAGAAAAACAGAAAACCCAGCAAATTTATTGGGATTTTTTTTTTCTCACTGGGTGCAAATTCACCTGGTCAGCTGTCAGATGAAAACTGGCATGCCACCAAAACAGTAAATACATTTTTTTGCAAGATGTAAGGGGGACACAAAGAACTACTTATCAGCAAAGTAGCTCCGTGATGGCTGAAAAAGAAAATTAGGTTTCTGTCTCGATAAATCAAAACTTATCTTCTGGAACCCTCAACTTTTTATTTTTAACTGTAGGAGATAGATACGCACACACACACAAAAGAAACACTAAAATGTCCCATTCAGTCAAGTCTATCCCTATGGAGCTATTTATTTATTTATTTTGCTTTTCAAACATGTACAAGACAACAAGTATAAGTATGAACATAAATATGAACAAAGGAAGTTGATGCAGAGAAATGGAGACAGTAAGACAGGGACGGTAGGCACGCTGGTGCACTTATGCACACCCCCTTTAAGGGAATGGATGAGGTCCACGGCAGACAATTTGAGGTTGAAGCTGTGAGGGGGTTGAGTCTGTAACAACGGAGTCAGGTAGAGTATTCCAGCATTGACCACTCTGTTGCTGAAGTCGTATTCTCTGCAATCAAGTTTGGAGCAATTTACCTTGAGTTTGTATTGGTTGTTTCCCCTTGCATTATTGTGGTTGAAGCTGAAGAAGTTGTTGACAGATAAGATGTTATAGCAGACAATTTTGTGAACTATGCTTAGATCAGACCGCAGGTGGCATAGTTCCAGATTGTCCTGGCCCAAAATTTTGAGCCTGGAGGCATAGGGAATTCTATTGTGAGTGGAGTGGAGTACTTTTCTTGAGAAATACTTCTGAACCTGCTAATCTTTCATTGTACTTTTATTATGATTATGTATATCAGTTAAAAATTAGCCAGAAATGTGCTGTAGCAGCCAAAAAAAAACCCAATACAATCCTAGGCTGTATTAACAATATAGTGAGTAGAGGAGTGGAGTACTCTTCTTGAGAAATAACTCTGAACCCGCTTAATCGTGTTAATGTCCAATAAACAGTGTAGTTTCAGGCAGACAAGCTATAATTCAAGAATTGGTCTGGCAAAGGTTTTCTATGCCCTAGTTAGTTAAGAGAGTAAAACTTTGTACAAGGGGGACAAAAAACAATGATGCTTCTTAGAGTTTAAAATACAGTTGGGGACAGTAAAGATGTTGGAAGGGGTTCATCATAATTTGGGGAACAAATTGCTTTGAGATTCTGAATCTCTCTGGGAAACCAGAAAAACTATTTGTTCTTTCCAAATTGATGTGCTGAGTTAAACTCCAGAAAAAAACCACTGCCACTTAAAAATAGATCAAAGGCAGAACTTAAAATTGAGCTAAACCAGAGGATAACGATTTTGAAACAGTTTTGAGGGAGGGGAATGGAAACCAATTGTAGCAGATCAGGAAAAGGAAGATTTTTTTTTTTTTAAAGAAAAAGTCCTAAACAATGTGAAAATGCTTTTTCAGTAAACGGGGACCTTTGCCATGTATATGACGAAAGTTCCAGAGGCCTTCTGGAGGCCGGAAATGGGCCTATTTTTCACCTTCTGGAAATTCCAGGAGGTCCATTTTTTGTCCTCCCTGAGCCTCTGCATGAGCCCTGCACTTACCTGGAGTGGGCTGTGCTGGGAGGGGCAGGGTGAGGTGGGCAGGGCCAGCCAGTTTTGGGATTTGCCAGTTTGCCAAACTGACCATAAAATTAACAACCTGTTCGCCTGAATCAGTGCAAACTGAACCAGCGGTATATGAGTCAAACTGCTATTGCTATCACTCATGTATGAAGTTATACAAGACCAAGCATCCAGGTGTGTGGTGGTCATATGTGATCTAAAGCAGGGGTTGCCAACCTTTTGGACCTCAGGGACCACCAAACTCATAATTTTAAATCCCGTGGACCAGAGACCCTGGGAAAATCCCAAAAAAAGTTGGCAGGAAAATTCCCCATCTTCTTTTCCTACCGATCAACTATTTTTTATTTGGGATCGCAGGATACCATCTCCAGCTCTGTTCTTGGGGGGGGCGGGGGGGGGGGCGAGGGAGACTTTTGGCTGCATGCAAGGAAAGCACCAGAAGGCGCTCAAGGCTTTCTTTCTCTTGCCCGCACTCCACCAGAAATGAGTCTTTGTGAGACTTGTCGCGCTGGCACAGCCTCTTGGAGGAGGAGGCCTTGCAGGGTCCCAAAGACTCATTTCTGGTGGAGTTTGGGGGAGAGAAAGAAAGACTTTTGCTGCTTTCCTTGCATGCAGCCAAAAGTAGAAGAAGAAAGAAGCAGCAAGAAGCAGCCTGGTGGCCAGGCAAGGCACATGGGATGAGTGGGGAAAGTTTCTCCCCTTCACCTTTCCTACCTCCCCTCACTACGTTGTGTTGTTAGCAACGCAAGTGATGCAAGCCTTGTGTTCCTGCAGGTCATGTGGGCAGTACAGCCTTGTGTTCCCGCTTAGCCTGTATTAATTGCTTTGGGGGTGACAATTCTCTGCAGACCACAAACATTTTCTCGTGGACCACCAATGGTCCCCGGCCCACCGGTTGGCGATCACTGATCTAAAGACGATTTTTATGGACAACTGGACAACAAAGATTTTTCTTCTTGAACATTTTGGAGCCCATAATTTATGTTGCTCAGTGAAAAATGTGTTCAGCGAGTTCTGTCCCATTTCATGATTTTTCTTCTCTCTGTTAAGCGAATCACTGCAATTGTTAAATTAGGAACATGGTTGTTTAGTGAATCTGGCTTCTCCATGGACTTTGCTTGTCAGAACATCACAAAAGATGATCACATGACCCCAGGGCACTGCAACCATCATAAATGGAAGCCAGCTGTCAAGCATCCAAATGTAAATCACGTGATCATGGGGAAGCTACAATGATCACAAGTGTGAAAAATGGTCATAGATCACTTTTTTTAGTGTTGTTCTAACTTCGAACAGTCATGTCACGCCCTTGTTAGAGTCAGACTCTGAGGGAGAGGAGGAAGAGCTGACAGGGAATGGAGGTGTGCCTCTGGAGGTTGTGGAGGAGGCTGGGGAGGGGCAGAGGCTGGCTGGGCAGTCAAATACATCCCCTCATCATCCTAGGACATGCAGGGAGAATATATATATACATATTGTCAGAAGCAATATATATGCCAGAAGCAAAGCATATTTTATTTTGGAGTGAAGTTATCTTGGTTGATGTCCTTCCAACAGACTGAACCAACTCCTTGAAGTTGGTAATTACTTATCCTGGGCTGTTATGGAAATTCCTTCATTGTAGTTTGTTTTGGTTTCTTATTTCACCTCTAACTGCTCATTAAGTTCAGACTGTATTGCTTTCTTTTGAAGACTATTTTTGCATAAGTTTAATCTCCAGCTGAGAATTATTGAATTGTGTGGCTAAGTTGGAGGCATTAAAGGACATTTATTTATGTTTTGGATTTTGTTACATTTGTGTTACACTCTGGGTCATCACAGGTCACTAAAATAATAGTTGTAAGTTGAAGACTTCTTATGTAATGTCAAGAAGAAAAACTTGTGGGAAAAAAATGTTGTCCAGTGTTATGAATAACTATGTAAGAGAGATACATTGAAACTGTCTCCTCAGACATGAAAAGGCATGGATGCATTAACTTCTGTGGCTTGTGGAATTTATTTCCTATTTCTGATGTCCTAATATAGCTTACATCTAATTATGTATCCTGTATATTAAGTACGTCTTAATCCAGGGCATATCTTGATGCATATATTAATTCATCACATATTTTATCCCATCGATAGCCTAATCCAACTGCCCACAATGAATGACAAACTTAAATTTCTTTTTACTGTTTGATGGTTTGCACTTCGGATTTTGATACCTGACCTACATATCCCAAACCAGCTGTTTCTAAAATAAGAAACATCCATTAATTTTTAATTTGTATGTTTTGTCAGAGCAAGAAAATACTGAATATATATTTCTGTATTTTTGTTCATGTTTTAATCACATTATTATTTTTTAATTCCAAATCCTGGGTTAATTTGTTCTTATCTGCAATATATCTGTAAAATCTCTCTCTCTCCCTTTCCCTCTCTTTCCCCTTCTCTTTCTCTTTCTCCTTCTCCTTTTATCTCTCTCCTTCTCTTTCTATTGCTCTCTCCTTCTTTCCCTCACTTTCTTTCTCTTCTTTCTCTTTTTCCTTCTCTTTCTATCTCTCTCCTTCTCCTCCTATCTCTTTCTCCCTCACTGTCTCCCTCTATTCCCCCCTCTCCCTCTCTTCGTCTCCCTCTCCCCCTCTCTTCCCCTCTCTCTCCCTCTCCCTCTATTCTTCTCCCTCCTTCCCGCTTTCTCTCCCTCCCTCTGTCTTTCTCCCTCTCCCCCATTCCCTCCCTCTCCCCCTCCTTTTTAGTGAATATAGAGTATATCACTGTTTTAGAATGCAGAAGAAGAGATATGCAAACAATTTGCAGTCCCTGATTCTCAGTTACACACTTGATTGTTGTACACAACTGAGTAAAAGCTTCCATAGTATTACCAGTAGCTAATTTATGGATAGAAAAATTGAAATACAGTTACAACTGTACACTCGGATATCAATGCATTTGGGGGAGGGAAACCCACTTTATTTTCTATGTGTAGTACATAGATGAAGGAAAGAAGGAGGGAGGGAGGGAAGGAAGGAAGAAAGGAAGGACCCCCTATTCTACTGCACAGTGCAATATTAATGCAATAGCAGGATTTTTTTCCATTCAATTGTATAGGATGCAAAGGATGTGTGTTTTTGTTTTATTTTTTTTATAGTTTTCTGATGTATGATGTACACTGAAGATAGCATTTAATTTAGCTGTATGAGGTGAAATGACAATAAATTAAACTAAACTAAATACTCCACCCCACTGCTGATCACTACATCAATAAATGCCAGCTTTTCTAATGTGTACAGCATCGCTAATTCTCCTGACCTAAAAGCACGGACTTTGGAATCAGAGGAATCAGAATAGAGCTGGAAGAGATCTTGGAGGTCTTCTAGTCCAGCCCTTGTTTCAGCAGGAGATCCCATTGTACAGTCTCTTCTTAAAGATCTCCAGTGATGAAGCACCTACAACTTCTGAAGTAAAGTTGTTCCACTGGTTAATTGCCCTCACTGTTACAAAGTTTCTCCTTAAGCCCATGTCACACTGGCCAACGGATGCAAAAAGGACACAGCGGACAAGCAAAATGTTCCATCCGTTGTTATCCGCTCTCAAAAGGGGCAAAAATTTGCATAACCAGAGCAGATAACACGGACGCGGGGAGGACGCAGGGCGGATGCAAAGCGGATGCGGAACAGAAGCCCAGCAGATGGAAGCGGATGGGAGTGGGTGGCACATCCGCAGGGCTTCCAGGGGGCCTCAGCAAAGCAGACACGGAACAGAAAGAGGAACAGGAAGCAGAGCGGACGCCGAACGGATGAAGCGGATGCAGAGCGGAAGCCTAGTGGATGCACAGCGGAAGCCTAACAGATGCCTGGCATTCACTGCGCATTGTGTCAGCCCCACGGATATAACGGAAGCAGCTGAGAAGCAGGACGCCATTCAGAGGAAAGACCTGCTGCCGGACACATCGACTGCCTTGCCTGCCCTGCCTGCATGTCTGCATGACAGCCTTGCTGCCAGCCTTGCTGCCAGCCTTGGTTCATGTCTGCCTGCCAGCCTTCCTGCCAGCCTTGGTGCCTGCCTCCATGCCAGCCTTCCTGCCAGCCTCCCTGCCAGCCTCCCTGCCAGCCAGCAACCCCACAACCATGCGGAAGCACAGCAAGCCTCAGCCATCTGCTGCCAGCCCTGGCAAGAGGGACAGGGCTACCATCCCGCCCCCTGGCCCTCACTCTGGTTCTGCTGGGGCTTCTGCAGCATGGGATCGCTCTTCTGGGGCTGGTGCTTCTGCTGCTTCTGCTTCTGGAGGAGCTGATGACAAGCACTCCAGCACCAGCCACCTCTACAGCACCTGAACCCTTCACCCCTGAGACTGAGCGACCAAGAGGAGTGCCAGAGACTCATTTTTGTCTTATAGCTTGTTGTTAATAAAGTCTATTTATGATTCACACACTTGCTTCATTTCTTTTTTTAATAAAGTCTTTCTGGAAACTGTTAGAAATGGTTTAAGCCTTTGCATGCTTGTGGGATGGGTAAGGATAGCTTTGGGATGGGTTAGGATACCTGTGGGATGGGTAATAGCTGTGGGATGGGTTAGGATAGCTGTGGGATAGATAAACCTCCAATGCAAGCATAGTGGGACTGTATGGTCCACCCTCCCAGGTGCCATACTTACGGCCCTTTATTATCAATAATAATGTAATAATTATCCACACATGTCAACATAAACACAACTCTTTATTAAACGCCCTGCTCATTGTAGGCCAACCAAACATACATGGCCCAATCTCATCCGTGTGATGAGACAGGCTGAAGGAAGCATCCATTAAGCATCTACCATCCTGTCTTGCCACTCCACTGCTCCAGCTGGGGAGTTACACCATTGTCTCACGAGGTTGCGCTCCTTCTTCGCTTCATTTGAGGCTCTGTTGGGGCCTTGCACATCCTCAGTGTCGATCAGGTTTCACCCTTGCCTCCATTCCCCAGGCTCCATGACCCCATTAGCTTGTTGGAGGTCCATGAGCCTGTTCTGCAAGACTGGGTAGTGGGTGCGCATGAGATTGTGCAGGATGCAGCAAGCTTCCATGATCCTCCTCACGGTCTCTGGACAGTGCTTCATGGTGGTGAGAAGTACCTGGAACCTGTTGGCCAGGATGCCAAAGGCGTTCTCCACCACCCGCCTTGCCCTGGACAGCCTGTAGTTGAAGATCCTCTCTTCACGGGTGAGGAGTCTGGAGGTGTAGAGCTTCATGAGGTAGGTTGTGAGGGAGAAGTCATCATCCCCCACGATGAAGTAGGGCACATCTTGTGTGTCATTGGGCAGGGGGTCTGGATCTGGGAAGCCCATGATGAGGTTGCGTTCCTGCCCCTCCTTGAGGTGACTGGCATTGTATACCTGGGCATCCGAAGATGAGCCATTGCCTGAAGCATCGATGTACATGAACTTGTAGTCAGCATCGACCATGGCGAAGAGGATGATGCTGAAGAAGCTCTTGGAGTTGAAATAAGTGGACCCCGACTTGGCTGGAGATTTGCAGGCCACGTGCTTGCCATCGATGGCTCCAACAGTGTGTGGGAAGTTCCACCTCTGATACCACTGCTCTGCAACTTTCTTCCATCCTTCTTCAGTGGAGGGGTACTGGAGGAGCTCCTCCTTGTATTCTTCGATGATGGCCTGCACCACTTCTCTGACCACAATGCTGATGGTGTTGGATGGCACCCTCCAGCCGCACTGCATGCTCCTGTAGGTGGTCCCTGAGGCCAGGTGGCGCAGAGTGAGTGCCACCTTGAGCCCAGGTTCTAGGCTTGGATGGAAGCTGGTGTTTGCCTTGGTCAACCTGGGTGTCAGGTGCTGCACAACTTCGTCAAACATGGCTGGCGGCCCTCATGAAGTTCTGGAACACCCGAGTGTCTTTGCTCCTGAGCTCCACCATCAGCTTGTTTTACAGTCCGTCCTCCGCTCTACTGGTGAACCATCTTCGGACCCAGACTCTTTTTGGGTGGCTCCTTTTCTTCTCGCAGTAGTGTTCACAGAGCCTGCAGATGGCTTCGCACTGTTGTAGAATGATGGTGGCTGCCGAAAAGACTTTGTTACAATCCACGGTGGACATGACTGGATGCTGTGGAAGAGGAAGAGGCAGATGAAGGCTGCAGAGGTCTGCACCGCTGTGCTACTGTTCTGAAAGTGCGATGCAGGCGAGTTGCTCCCCCTTTTTATAGGCAGTATAGGTTTTCCGCTAGGCATCCTCTAGGCATCCTCTAAGCATCCTGTAGACATCCTTAATATCTGAGATAGGTCCCCTCTGCGAACGATTTTTCCATTTTAAACGTTTTGTTTCTGTGCTGCATCCACTAGGCATCCGTTCTGCATCCATTCTGCGTCCGTTCCGCTTCCTCCCCGCGTCCGTTTACCACTGGAGCGGATGGAGTTGCGCGGATGCGGAACGGATGCCTAGCGGATATAGCGGATGCATAACAGATGCGTAGCGGATGCGTAGCGGATACGTAGCGGATGCAGAATGGACGAACTGGATACATTTTCCGCGCAAAAGTTTTAGGCAGCCCAAAACTTTTGGAGCAGATGAAACGTCCATAAACGGATGCTGGACAGATAGAGAGGAAGCAAAACGTATGCAGTGAGTACAGAACGGATACATCGTGTTAACCAACGGATGGCAAACTTTTTTGTCCATTTTACATCCTCTTTGCATCCGTTGGTTCAGTGTGACATGGGCTTTCATTCTAGGTTGCTTCTCTCCTTGATTAGTTTCCAAATATTGTTTCTTGTCCTGCCCTCTGGTGCTTTGGAGAATAATTTAACCCCCTCTTCTGTGTGGCAGCCGGTTCTCCAAACTATTCAAAATTTCTGCTATCGGTTCTCCGATCTGAACAGGCTGAATACCCACTTCTGCTTTAGCAACAATTCAATGTCAGGGAGAAATCCTTGTTGAACATGTCTTCTTTGGCTACATTTTAGGGTACATTCAGTCACTTAACTTGTGATTTAGTTCTCTTAGTCAACACAACATATTTCCTTTTTGTATTCAGCCGTGACTTTCATCTGTCACCAAAGAAAGAGTGCTATGTTCCCCACCTGTTTATGTTTGAAACGCAGGAGCCTTTTCTGATGAAGTTCTCCATTGGGAAGATCCCTTTACATGCGAATCTATGGGGAGCCTTCCCAGAAACAAGAAACTCCTTATGTTTTCAGATCTTCTTTTCTTGGTTTCCTTGGTCTTTGGGGCTCAGCATTTAGGTTTTGAATGCTGAAAGGACGTGTTGTGAAGGCAAGGAAACAGATGGTGCAGGGGGAAAAAGAGAGGAGCATTTGGAGGAGGGGGGGGGAGGGGATTAACAGCAGGAGACTTCATGATACACATCAGCTATTGAGACCAACCAGGAAACTAAACAGGCCGGGAAAATTTCTGAGAACATTATGCCACTCTTAACTATTTTTGGCACATTTTAAATTAACGTCAGCCTTGCTTGATTTATTTCCTGCAGAGAATAAGATCGAAGGTAGATTCTATGTTCTTGTATTCACCTGTGAACAAATCCTAAAAGTTATTACTATGAAAATGGAAGAAACATGTGAACGAAGAGTCTAAAATTGACTTTGATTTATTAAAATTTATATATAAACTGATGTACGGTTGACATTTAACACCTGATAAATTGTCAGAGTTGTATAATGGTATTATTCCACACTTTTGTTGGAAACATACATATAAAGAAGGAAATTTTACCAACTTTGGTGATCAAGCAAAGAAATATGGGTAATTGGCCCAAAGTCACTCAACCAGCTTTCATGGCTAAGGTGCGACCACAGCTCAGAGTCTCTTAGTCATTGTCCCAAAGTCCACCAGCCGCCTTTCATGGCTAAGGCGGGACTAGAATTCAGAGGTTTCTTAACCACCAATCATAATTATGATGATGTTAGCAGTTGCATTACATAACTTCTGATATTGATGCATTTTATCTCTGGAAGCAGAAATTACATATTTGTGACCAATAGAAAGAAAAATAGTTTCCTTCCTGATTCTTTTATGAAAATATCCAATCCGTTAAAAACCAGTCTTACTTTCTGTTCTTAGATTTATATCCTCAAAAAAGCTTACATAATACTGCTTTCTTCCTCCTAGCATCTAAAAATTTCAAAACTCTGCCCTCTATCCCTTGGCAAAAAGCTTGGAAAGTGATGAAACTGAAGAGAGAGAGAGAGAGAGAGATTACGCAGAAATCCCTCTCAGCTGAATGGAATTTGTGCTAGGTAACTGAATACAGAATGTGACATTAACAGAGACGTAATATAATTTTATAACCCTGCTTTCCCCCTGTGTATTTATTGAGAAGTAAACCCTGTTATGTTAATTGGGTTTACTTCAGGGAATGCTTCCCTAAGACAGTAGCCTAAAATTATAAATAATTCAAAGTTCTGGAATCAGAGTGTGTTTTAAATCTGCATTTCATGCCATGCAGTATTCAGAGGGATATATTTAAGGCAATGTATTTTCTCAAAAGACTGTCTAGCCTATTTTTCACATTATCTAAATTCCTCCAGTGGAGAAAATATACCTATTTGAAATAAAAGGTAGCACTTTGAGGAATGCGTATGTGGGAGAAAGGGGAATTTTCTCTATTTGAAGAATTTAGATAAATGGGAAATCTAATAAGTTTCATTCAACAGTAGAAAACCTTTGATCCCTAAATCATCTGTCAATCACATTGAAGTTCAAACAAGAAGGCTTTAATAACTTATATTAATTCTAAAGCAGGGAAGAACCCCCTCAGTACTGGAAAAAGCTACGGAATTTGTGAGGAATAATTGTACTTTTGATAGGCTGAAACCCAGGAGAACTTGTCAGGAGATTGACTTCAGAAAAAAGTCAAGAAGTTTGTTTCAGACTCCAGAATCCAACATTTATAGTTTTAACCAAGATTGAAATGTGTGGAAATAAACTCCTAATCAGCATCAAACATAAGCAATTAGGAAGAAGGAGTTTCCCTTAGTTTTAGTAACTACTTAGTAACTATTTAGTAAACTAAATATTTATAGTTCTGCTCTCAAGTTGCAATCAACTGTGGCAAGAAAGATTGTAAAATAGCTGTGAAATTCACTTAAAAAAATATTTCACAGAACAATGTAAATTTTGGACTCAGTCAGTCAAGGACTACCTGTATTTAGCAATGAAAGATAAGATTTGAATGTCTGAGAGCAGACGAGAGCTGACATATGGCAATATCCAATATTTGATGATATTTAATGGCTGATATATTTTCTGACAACAACTAGCATCTAATATTTGGCAGGTTACATGTTTCACCACGCCTGATAAAAATCTAAACAATGAAGATTTGAGCAAATTTGTGGCCTTTCAGTGGTGTAGACCTTCAGTGATATTTGACTTTTGAAAGCCAACTCTGACTTTCAACATGCAAATTCAAATGTGAAATATCACTGTCAACATTATCACAGGTATGGTTGAATGAATATTTGCTTCACCTCCTGTAGCAGATTGGATCAACCAACTCTGTGCAATGACAAATTAATTAGGACAGAATATAATTCAACGTGAACAACCTGGGTGTGGTTATTTTGGAACATGAATTATGTACCGAGTTGGTACTTAGAGGATACAAATACTTCCTTATTGAATCTGAAATTGGATTAGATGTGCTTAAAAAAAAGGAATGAATAACATGGCCCATAGAGAATTCAGAAAACAATTCTCAAGGATCAGTGCAATAAGATCTTGTTTCAGAACTAAGTATTATGAAGCTTAAAGTCAGGAGAAGTTTCTTTTGGGTTGAACAGGATCTGATGAGCTCCTATATCAGGGGTAGCCTTCAAAAATTTTAGCAATGGGTTCTCTGCCTGGTTGCTGGGTGGGCGTGGCCATGGTGGGCATGGCCTAGTCAGCCTTCTGCATTATGGGGGGAATTTTTGCCCTCCCGGGCTCTGGAGGTTTTCCTTGAGCCTCTGGGAGAACAAAAATGGCCTCCCCGGGTTCCAGAGGCTCTCTGAAAGCCAGAAATGGGCCCATTTCTGGCCTTCCCAATCTTCCAGGAGGCCTGTTTTTTGCTCTCGCTGAGCTTCCGTGCATGCCCTGCACTTACCTGCATCCAAAACAGGCCACATGGGGACTCCTGGGAGAGGCAGGCAGGTTTAAGCAGGGCAAGCAACGTCCATGGGGAAGCCAGATTTACTTAACAACCGTGTTACTAATTGAGCAACTACACCGATTCACTTAACATGGGTGGCAAGAAAAATCATAAAATGGGGCAAAGCTGACTTAGTAAATTTCTCACTTAGCGACATAAATTTGGGGCTCAGTTCTGGTGGTAAGCCAAGGACCTGTGCTGTTTTCTTGGCACCATTATGGAACTGGCTTGCCACTTCAAAATCTTGGGACATTTCCTGTCTATTCTACCAGATGTAGGGTGCCAATAGTCCCCCTCCTAGTTACCAACTAGATTTAACCCCGCTTAGCACTCTTCAACTCTGTGTTGAGCAGTGGACTTCTTCAGAGCTCCAGGGAATCCTGTTGACACTTCAATAATTTTATGATCCTAAAATTGATCAAAGACAATTTTAAGAATTTCCATTGAAATGATTCTTAAGAAAAGAAAAGAAAGGAAAGGAAAAGAAGAGAAAGGAAAAGAAGAGAAAAGAAAAGAGAAAAGAAAAGAGAAAAGAGAAAAGAGAAAAGAGAAAAAAGAAAAGAAAAGAAATATCCATCTGTATTCTCTGAAAGCAAAACACAGACATATAATGAATGTTAGGAAAAGAGAAAACAGAGGGACAGTCAAAGGATATGAAGGAAGATGAGAATCCAGAAAATGCAAGCTATTATACCCTGCATTAAACCTTTTTAAAATTAGATTTTGTAATCTATCACACTTTGTTTTCTGACCCTCTGCCCTCTTGTTCTGCTCTTCACTTGGGAATGCTAATAGCACAAATGGTAGGGAGAGATGATGCACGGAAAATGTCTACAAAATGGATATTAAACGATCACCAATAATCATCACTTCTTTGAAAACATTTGCTAATGATGCATTCTGTGCTTACTATTAATTTGTTCTTTCCTGGTTTTTTTCTTCTTTCATTAATTCATGAAACTGAATTGGAATGGATGAATAAAATAACCTTAAAATTAGAGGGTAAGTTCAAATTAACAACACAGAGAGAGAGAGAGAGAGAGAAACACATACAGAAACGTGTGTGTGTGTGTGTGTGTGTGTGTGTGTGTGTATGTGTGTGTAAGAAAAAATTATCTGGTTCAGTTCCAAGCTGGAGAGACACTGGAAACATGGAGGCTGACTGGAAATGTGGTTTTAATGCTGAAGCAGAAGCACCAAGCACATGGTTCTGGGCAGCTGACCACATGGAATTGAGAGTGGGAGCTATTTATACCTACTCTTGGGCCTTGCCCTTGAGCTTCCTGTTCCTGTGCAAGAATATGTATTCTATTGGCTGTTGTAGGGGTCATAACTGATTCTGTAGGTTGTCTGAGCTAAGTTTGGTTGAAGTTTGGACTCTGATGAATGTCCCTAGGAGACTGGGCAATGTAGTGAACTCTGTGTTTTAGTGGGTTAATCCTATTATGTCCTGAGGGGGCATGTCTTAATCCTTTTACCCTGGATCTGAAGGTCTGTTGTTTTGTAGGTAGGCTGGCCCAATCCATTTTAATGGGCACCAAATATCTGCTGAGGGCAGGGACATTGAGTCTGCTTTCTTTCTTTTAAGAGGAAAAAACCCCAATGTTTCTCCACTTCTCATTTAGGGACATAGAATATTCTGCCTTTTTTTCTTTTAATACTCCTCAAAATATTTCATTCTTCTAGGAGGGGGTTGATACTAACTTTCTACAAACGCATCACTCTGGTGTCATCCTTTTGAAATGATCATTTATGAAATTTGAATTCATCCCTTCACCAGAAATAGTCCTGGAGCCTTTTTAAAAGAGAAAAGCACTCTGATTTAAATAGTTGAGTAAAAACTCCAAGTGGGATTTGATCAGTCCAAATCACTCAAGCTTGTTCTTGATTAAAAAAAAAAAAAAAGCTGTGTGGAGATTTTGTTAGCCATTTGAAGATTATATCTTTTTTTTTTGGGCTTAAGACGCTGGTGCAGTGACCAAACAAATGAATCACACTGTGAATGCTTTGTAAGAAAGACGAAAGAGCTGTGCAAATTAGTTTTTCCCCAAAAGGAAACAACCCAGTTTGCTGAAGAGGGTGATTTGGGTTTGATTTAAAGTCCATGTCACACTGAACCAACAGATGCAAAGAGGATGTAAAACGGACAAAAAACCTTGCCATCCGTTCGAAAACGTGATGTACTCACTGCCTCCGTTTTGCTTCCTCTCTATCCGTCCAGCATCCGTTTATTGATGTTTCATCCGCTCCGAAAGTTTTGGGCTGCCCAAAACTTTTGCGCGGAAAATGTATCCAGTTCGTCCGTTCTGCATCCGCTACGCATCTGCTACGCATCCGCTACGGATCCGTTACGCATCCGCTATATCCGCTTGGCGTCCGCTGCGCATCCGCGTAACTCGCATCCTCCCGGACACAGGGAGGAAGTGGAATGGACACGGAACAGATGCAGAACGAATGCAGAATGGATGCAGCATGGAAACAAAGCGTTTAAAATGGAAAAAACGTCCGCAGAGGGGACCTATCTCGGATATTAAGGATGTCTAGAGGATGCCTAGAGGATGCCTAGAGGATGCCTAGAGGATGCAAAGGGACACCTATACTGCCTATAAAAAGGGGGAGCAACTCGCCTGCATCTCACTTTCAGACCAGCAGCCCACCTGTGCAGACCTCTGCAGCCTTCATCTGACTCTTCCTCTTCCACAGCATCCAGTCATGTCCACCGTGGATCGTACCACAGTCATTTTGGCAGCCACCATCCTTCTGCAACAGTACGAAGCCATCTACAGGCTCTGTGAACTCTACTACGGGAAGAAAAAGAGGCGGCCAAGACGCATCTGGGTCCAAAAATGGATCGGGACTGTACAACAAGCTGATGGTGGAGCTCAGGAACGAAGACACTCGGGCGTTCCAGAACTTCATGAGGATGCCTCCAGCCATGTTTGACGAAGTTGTGCAGCGCCTGACACCCAGGTTGACCAAGGCAAACACCAACTTCCGGCCCAGCCTGGAACCTGGGCTCAAGGTGGCTCACTCTGCGCCACATGGCCTCAGGGACCACCTACAAAAGCATGCAGTACGGCTGGAGGCTGCCATACAACACCATCAGCATTGTGGTCAGAGAAGTGGTGAAGGCCATCATCGAAGAATACCTGGAGGAGATCCTACAGTGCCCCTCCACTGAAGAAGGATGGAAGAAAGTTGCAGAGCAGTGGTATCAAAGGTGGAACTTCCCACACACCGTTGGAGCCATCGATGGCAAGCACGTGGCCTGCAAAGCTCCAGCCAAGTCGGGGTCCACTTATTTCAACTACAAGGGCTTCTTCCACATCGTCCTCTTCACCATGGTCAATGCTGACTACAAGTTCATGTACATTGATGCTTCAGGCTATGGCTCATCTTCAGATGCCCATGCATACAACGCAGGTCACCTCAAGGAGGGGCTGGAATGCAACCTCATCGTGGGGTTTCCAGATCCAGACCCCCTGCCCAACGACATGCAAGATGTGCCCTACTTCATCGTGGGGGATGACGCCTTCTCCCTCAGAACCTACCTCATGAAGCCATACACTTCCAGACTCCTGACCCGTGAAGAGAGGATCTTCAACTACAGATTGTCCAGGGCAAGGCGGGTGGTGGAGAACGCCTTTGGCATCCTGGCCAACAGGTTCCAGGTTCTTCTCACCACCATGCAGCATCACCCAGAGACCGTGAGGAGGATCGTGGAAGCTTGCTGCATCCTGCACAATCTCATGCGCACCCGCTACCCAGTCTTGCAGAACAGGCTCGTGGACCTCCAACAAGCCAATGGGGACATGGAGCCTGGGGAATGGAGGCAAGGGCGAAACCTGATAGACACTGAGGATGTGCAAGGCCCCAACAGAGCCTCACAGGAAGGGAAGAAGCAGCGCAACCTCCTGAAACACTGGTGCAACTCCCCAGCTGGAGCGGTGGAGTGGCAAGACAGGATGGTAGATGCTTAATGGATGCTTCTTTCAGCCTGTCTCATCACATGGATGAGATTGGGCCATGTAAGTTGGGTGGGCCTACAATGAACAGGGCATTTAATAAAGAGTTGTGTTTGTGTTCAAATGTGTGGATCAATGCTTACATTGTTATTGATAAAAAAGGGCCATAGGTGTGGCACCTGGGAGGGTAGACCATAGAGTCCCACTATGTTTACACTGGAGGTTTATCTATCCCACAGCTATTAGCCATCCCAAAGGTATCTGTGCTCATTCCACAGGTATCCATGCCCACCCCACTGCTATCTTAACACATCCCACAAGCATGCAAAGGCTTAAGCCAATTGTAAAAAAAAAATGACCCAAGTCAAGTGTCGAAATAAAGTCCACAGGTAGCCAGCTACCTGGTCTCTGGCACTCTTCTTGGTCACTCAGAGGTGTGCCCAGTCTCAGGGGTGAAGGGTCCAGGTGCTGTGGTGGTGGGTGGTGCTGGAGTGCCTGGCCCCGAGAGGACAACAGGTGACGATGTGTTGAGAAAGCTCTCGGACAGCTGGCTCAGCCCCGTGATGCTGAGAGGTCCTTCCTCCATGCCATGGGTGTCAGCCCCAGTACTGATGACAGATGTACTGATACCAGGCTTGGCTGTGGGGTGGAGGAAGGAGTAGTGTAATGGGGCTGTCTGGTCTGCAGCTGGGTGAGGACTGTCGTGGGTGGCATCATTGGCGTGGGTGGCATCGCTGTCATTGGGGGCATCATCGTCGTGGGTGGCATCGCTGTCGTAGGTGGCATCATTGGCGTGGGTGGCATCGGTGGCATCGGTGGCATCAGTGGAACAGGTGGCAACGGTGTCGCCCGATGACTCTGTGCCTGGACTGGGAAGGGCTGCTGCCTGTGCTGCTGAACCTCCTGGTAGCCGTAGCCCTGGTAGGTGAGGGCCTGTGGGAAGCCTTGGAATGGGAGGGACATCACCTGGGGTGGAGGAGCAGACCTGGACTGGGTGGGAACAGGTTCCTCTGGGTCTGGAGGGTTGTGAAGCTGTTCGGTGATCCGGTCCTTCAACAGCTGGTACTGTGAATCTGCCATTTCCTTGAGGGTCTGGTTGACATAGGTGAGGAAGGGCTTGCGGTTGGAGGAGGAGGAGTTGGTGTGGACCAGCTGAGAGAGGAGATCTATGCTGGTGTGGAGGGTGTCCCTGATCTCCAGCAGGACAGTGTGGCTCTGCCCCTCCTGCTGTCTGGCTCTCTGCCTTTCTGCGGAGGCGGAGCTAGGGAGGGTGGATGCGGCTAGGACTGTGGTGGACTCGATGTCTCCTTTCTCCCACCGCACCAGGGAGTCCTCTACGCACTCCACCACGCTTACCACACCTGTCCGCAGGTTCTCCGCAGTGGCATGCTCCACAGAAACCTGCCTGGAGAGAGGGACTGACTCTTGGCCGGAAGATGACTGGCCCTCAGCAGGCTGCCGGAGAGAGAGGGTCGTGAGATGGGCTGCTGGTGCTCCTTGGTGGTGGACCTCACCCTCCAGGAAGCTGCACCTGGCCATGACGTAGGTCTCTCTGTCAGCTTCACAGTGGCCTGGCCAGATTTCTTGAGGTGCAGGTTCCCGTACCAGGTGTGCATATGTTTCCACCAGCCAAGGAGCACCTCCGAAGTGTAACCCATACTCTCTGCCCTCTCTCTCCAAGCAGCCTGCTTCCTTTTGGTGTCCCTGTACAACCGGTGTCCCTTCCGCCACAGATAGTCGTTCTCTCTCAGCCACTCCAGCATCTCATCCTCGTGCGCCTCCTCAATATAGTATTGCCTCCTCTCCCGTTGTCGCATACGCCTCTTCCTCCCTTTGGCTGGACCAGATGAGCCCTCATCAGAGGGGCTCCCAGGTAGTAGGGGCTGCTCCTCCACACCACCACCACCACCAGCAGCACCAGCAGAATCATCATCATCATCATCATCATCATCATCATCATCCTCACTAGCAGGATCATAATTAGCAGCAGCAGCAGCAGCAGTAGCAGCAGCAGGATCATCATCATCATCAGCAGCAGCAGCAGCAGCAGGATCAGCAGCAGCAGGACCAGCAGGACCAGGATCAGCAGCAGTAGAGTAAGCACCAGCAGGGCCAGCAAGTCCAGGAGTACAAGCAGGACCAGGATCACGAGCAGGACGAGCAGGATGAACAAGACCAGGAGCACGAGCAGGACGAGCAAGTCCAGGAACATGAGCAGGTCGAGCAGGACCAGCAGGACCAGGAGCAGCTTCAACAGAGTAAGCACCAGCAGAAGCCCCAGCACCAGCAGAAGCACCACCGCCAGGAGCAGCTTCAGCAGAATCCCCAGCAGAAGCAGAGTCAGGGGCAGGGGGCGGGAGGTTGGCCCTGTCCCTCTTGCCAGGAATGTCGGCAGGTTGCTGAGGCTTTCGCTTCCTCCCCATGGTTGTGGGGTTGCTGGCTGGCAGGGAGGCTGGCAGGCACCAAGGCTGGCAGGAAGGCTGGCAGGAAGCCAGGCACGAAGGCTGGCAGGCAGGCAGAAGGCCTGCAGGAAGCCTGGCAGGTAGGCTGGTAGGTAGGCTGGCAGGAAGCCTGGCAGGAAGCCTTGCAGGTAGGCTGGCAGGAAGGCTGGCAGAAAGCCTGGCAGGAAGGCAGGCAGGCAGGCAGGCACCAAGGCTGGCAGGCAGGCATGCAGGCAGGGCAGGCAAGGAACTCGAAGTGTCCAGCATCAGGTCTTTCCTCGGAATGTTGGCCACATGCAAGCTGCTTCCCTTTATATCCGAGGGGCTTATGTAATGCTTCCCCCCCGCATGAGCAATTAATGCTCGGCATCCGTTCCGCTTCCGCTGTGCATCCGTTAGGCTTCCGCTGTGCATCCGCTTTATCTGCTCTGCATCTGCTGTGCATCCGCTTCATCCATTCGGCGTCAGTTCTGCATCCGCTGTATCCGTTCCATGTCTGCTTCACTGAGGCCCCCCGGAAGCCCTGCGGTTGTGCCATCTGCTCCCATCCTCTTCCATCCGCTGGGCTTCCGTTCCGCATCCGCTTTGCATCCGCCCTGCATCCTCCCCACGTCCGTGTTATCCGCTCCGGTTATGCAAATTTTTGCCCCTTTTTGCCCCTTTTAACAACGGATGGAACATTTTGCTTGTCCGCTGTGTCCTTTTTGCATCCGTTTGCCAGTGTGACATGGGCTTAACCAAGAGGATTTCTTAAAATTTGGAAAATAATACATCTCGTCCTCACAACAGTTCATTTACTGACTGGACAATGTTACAACAGCACTGAAAAAATGTGGTGGACCTGCAATGCTGCAAAAATGTTTTGGATACAGGCATGGGTGGAACAAATGGTGGGAGAGTGAATTCCATTTAAGCTGGAATTTTTTTCTCCTAGGAATAATGCCAGAAGGATATTAGAAAGATTTAAATGATCTAATAATATATGGGTTGACAGCAGCTAGAATAATATATGTTCAATATTGGAAGAAGGAAAGAATATCACCAGAAATAGAGATAATAAGGAAAATTATGGCCTGTGCAGAATTGGACAGGTTAACTCTAGAATTGAAAAATAAGGAGGAATCTAAGCACTATGAAACTTGGAATAATTTTTATCAGTGGTTGCATAGAAGAAGGCAAGGTCGAAACATAAGTAGCTATGATAATTAGAATAATTAGTAAACAATGTATCAAACAAGATAGAGGACTATAAATGATGAAGTAAAATTTATATATGTATAATAATTGTAATGCTAGAGCGGTTGTAATGTGTTGTATTCTTATGATCTCTCTCTCTCTCTCTCTCTCTCTCTCTCTGTCTCTCTCTCTCTCTCTCTCTCTCTGTGTGTGTGTGTGTGTGTGTGTGAGAGAGAGAGAGACTTATGCTTGCTTTTTACAGTGACAACCTTGGGAACGTCCCCATGATCCTGGGATCAAAGTTCAGATGTTCTGCTTCTCATCCAAGAAGTTTCTTCAGCTCTGACTGAATGGTGAGGAAAGTCAATCAGAACTTCTTGGATGAGAAGCG
>BLBF01000039.1:23552507-23564540 GCA_015471245.1 Laticauda colubrina
GCAGCGGGAGAATCAAGGAGTCATCATTGGCCATGAGCCGCGAGTAGCCTCTATATAAAAAGGGCTGCTGCGGCTCCTGCCTCAGATGGAATCCAGCAACTAATAAAAGAGCTGAAGTTACGCTGGTCTCGAGTCTCATTCTTTGTGAACACAACACTGGTGACGAAGGTGGGATTCTGAGACAAGGAGACCAGTTGAGCACGTGGCATTGAGAACCGAGCAGATGAAATGGCTGCAACCAACTCGCCACCCACACCATTCAATCCAGCAATGGAGGAATGGGAATCGTACATCGACAGATTCCTCATGTTCCTCGAAAGCAATGACTTACAAGGAATCTCTGACAACAGAAAGAGAGCCATATTCCTGACGCACTGTGGGCCCACGGCATTCAAGATGGCCAAGGAATTGGCCAAACTGGAGGATATAAAACAGATGGCCTCATCAGATTTGGAAAAATTGCTGAAGGCTCATTACGCACCAACCGTCTCCAGCCTTATTTGGAGACATGAGTTCTACTAACAGGACCAGAGAGAAGGTGAGAGTATCTCAGACTAGCGGCTCTCAGGGACATTGGAGGGGCATGCAAATTCCTCAACATGGATAAAGCCATGAGGGATCGCGTGGTCCTTGGTCTAAGAGATCTCACTTTGCAGATCCAACTGCTAACCCGACCAAAAATTACAGTCACTGAGGCCATCGCTGAGGCCATGGCAGCTGAAGCCACTAAAAAATCAGCAGCCAAAATGCAACAAATGAATGCGACAACACAAAAAACACCGGCAGAAGCAAGCCAAGTTCCAGAGAAGAAGTCAGAGAACACACATAAGACCATCACACACCATCAGGATAGCGAATCGTTGTCCAAGACCGATGACGACGAAGAGGAAGAAATTCACAGACTCCAGTCGGAACGAAATAGACAGGAGAGGAAAGGACGTAAATCGGGGTTCCAGTGTGCTGGGTGCAGAGGAGACCACTCCATTTCGAGTGCCATTTCCTAGAAGCCATTTGCAGGTACTGCAAGAGATGGGGACACTTAGCAAAGGTCTGCCGAAACTGGAAAAGCTACAGCCCCCGATGTAGAGACAACACCCCATTAAGAATAAAAGAAAGACAGACATTGAGCTATGAGATTCGAGAAAGCAGAGGCAAATGGCTAAATGAAAGCAACAGAAAAAAAGAAACACATCAAACTATAACCATCGGCCATTCAAACGCAACCAATGGCTGGAAGGTACATGTGGCAGTCAGCATTGAAGGCCAAAAATGCGAGATGGAAGTGGACTCCAGCTCATACCTATCAATGGTATCATGGAATACCATTAAAAGACTGATACCGCATATACACAGAACAGAATTAGAAAACCAAACACTGATACTGAAAAACTACCAAGGGAACAGGATCCCTGTAGTCGACTCAGACACTTCCAAGTCACATTCCAAAAACACACAAAAATTCTGGCTTTAACCATCGTAGACTGGAACCGCCCAAGCCTACTGGGACTCGAATGGTTCGAACCCCTGGGAATCGGAGTGACCGGAATCAACAGTGTCACCGAGACAGACTGGGAGGAGTATCTAATGAAGGAGTTCCAGGACATCTTCAATGGGAAACTAGGCAACTATCAAGGGTCCCCAATATTGGGGACCCTATCAAAGGTCCCCAATATAACTATCAAGGGTCCCCAATATAATCCAACTATAGCTCCAATTAGGTTAAAAGTGAGGCGAGTTGCCTTCGCATTAAAACTGAAGATCGATGAGGAATTAAATAAACTCATAAGACAAGGGATATTGGAACCAATAGACCATGCTAAATGGGAAACCCCAATTGTAACCCCAATTAAGCCAGATGGGTCGTGAGAATCTGTGGTGACTACAAGGTCACCCTAAACCATGCACTACAGCAAAGTGCATATCCTGTTCCGGTAGTGCAACATCTGTTACACTCATGGGGGAGAGGCAAGGTTTTTGCAAAGCTCGACCTTGCACAAGCATACCAACAATTGCCAGTCGACTCCAAAACAGCAGAGGCACAAATGATCGTGACTCATAGGGGAGCATTCAAATGCAAAAGGCTGCAAGTTGGAGTCAGCATGGCCCCAGGGGTATTCCAAAGCCTGATGGAGCGGTTGTTACAAAACATAAAAGGGGTAGTCCCATACTTTGATGACATGCTAGTGTCAGCCAGCAACAAGAAATGACTAGAAGCCCGTCTCAAAATAGTATTGCAAAGATTCCAAAAGGCGGGACTCAAAGTCAAAAAAGAAAAATGTCAGCTAGCCACCTCGAAAGTTGAATTCCTGGGGTATCTAATCAATAAAGATGGCATCCACCCCACAGATAAAAAAATCAAAGCAATCAAAGAAGTGCCCAGATGAAAAAACAAAGCAGATTTACAAGCATTCTTGGGACTTATCAATTTTTTAATGTTTATCTGCCACAGAAGGCAACGACGGTGTAAACACTACATAGATTACTGGACAAGACAGCCACCTGGACCTGGGGACGACGAGAAGAGACCGCGAACTGGGTCTCTTCCCATGAACTGGGAAGTGACCCGGCACCAACCACATCTACCCTACAACTTGAGACACTACCAAACCTACCCATAACCGCAGTGGACATTGCAAAACAAAACCACAAAAGACAAAAAATTGTCACAGGTTTTAAACTGGATAGGAAAAGGATGGCCGGAAAATGAGACAGACGTGACCTTTAAACCGTTCAAGACCAGACAGATTGAACTTTCAATGTTTCAGATAACGGGCCACAGTTCACAGCATTGATATTTGAAAAGTTCCTCGCCGAACACAGCATAAGGCATGCCTTGACAGCGCTGGGTCAGCCATCTACAAATGGGCAGGCAGAACGCATGGTCCGAATTCCAAAGAAACCATAGAAATATTAGACACAGGAGACATACAAGAGAAAATTTACAAAATGCTCACCATACAACACCTAACTCAACTACAAAAAACCTCCCAGCAGAATTATTAATGGGCAGAAAATTAAGATCATATCTGGATAAATTACACCCCACATATAGCTCAGAAAAACTAACAGACTCCTCCAGCAGACACCGCACATTCGAAACAGAAGACCTAGTCTATGCAAAAAAATCTCACGGGGCACCCATTGTGGGTATGGGCAAAAATAATACAAGTAACAGGCCTCCGGATGTACAGATTAGAAACGGATAACAGAAGAAGCTGAAGGAGACATAGAGATCAATTAAGATCAAGAACATTGGAACGAACCACTGACATACCCAGGCATGAAGAACAACAACACACGCCAGTAGCATAATAACCATTAAACAAAAACAATAATAATCAAACAAGAGAGGGAGGAGACCCCTCAAACACAAATAAGAGGGGAGGGGGACACCCTCCATTAGAACAAGAAACACCCCAAAATAAAAAACAAACCACCAGCCAAATTCTCAAATAAACCCAGAAAGAAACAACTGCTTACCTGAAGAAGATTTCAGTGAAGAGGAACAGGAGGCACAAGAAGACCAAGATGCCACTCCGGAAGGGAGCAGCCGAGCCAACTCTACCAGCCTGGGAAGGCCAGGTGGGAGCGGCATGGCTGACTCCACCTTCCAGGAGATTTCACAGAGAAGGATGGGAGAAACAGCGATCCCGTCCGAACCCGCCAAAGACAACAGCACAACTAAACTGCGCAGGTCAATTAGACAACATAAAAGCCCCGCCTACTTACATGACTATGTAACGTAGGATCAAACCAAGAGAGGAGGGGTGTTACATATTAGCATACTCCAAATACTCTATTCCCATTGGTCCACAAATATTCAAATCTGATTGGTGTTCTACTCAACAGTGATTGGTTGGAAAATACTAGCTTATGATTGGCCACCTTGGCAGCAGGAGAATTAAGGAGCCATCATTGGCCGCGAGCCGTAAGCAGCCTCTATATAAAAAAGGGCTGCCATGGCTCCTGGCTCAGACGGGATCCAGCAACTAATAAAAGAGCTGAAATTACGCTGGTCTCGAGTCTCATTCTTCACAAACACAACAAATCAAGAGTGAGTAAGATGAATTGTACGTTCATTATTATACAGTGATTTCTCTACCTACCTTCTGACTGAATGATTTTCAAGGCACTCAGTTGGGGGAACATATCTGTGTTCCCAAGGATATACAAAAGCATACTACTAATTCAGGGTTATCAAACTCAAGGCCTGATGCCAGGGATGGGATCTGACCAGTATAGCCCCCAGTTCTGTCACTCAGCGTCGCGTGCATGAGTCACGCAAGTGTAATTTACAACCTGCTTAGCTGTCCGGACAGCTGGGCAGCGCTACGTGCTGAAACTCTTTTGAAAATAAGCATGGGAACTTGCTGGGGGTGAAAATGAGCCTCCCAAATTTACTAATTAATTGAGAGATAATAGTTCTCTTTTAATTAAAGACAATATGCAGTAAGAAACTTTTTTGCAATACAAAAAAAAGTACCAACAGAGACCTGAAATAATGTGTGTGTGTGTGTGTGTGTGTGTGTGTGTGTGTGATCTACCTATCAGCATTCTATCTATCAACATTCCACATCTTAAGTATTGGATATGCTGGGGAAAAAAGAGCTCCCCAAATTTGCTAATTAATTGGGAGATTAAAATTATCTTTTCATTAAAGACAAATGCAACAAGTAACTTCTTTGCAAAACAAGAAAAAATACTGACAGAATACAGAGTATAGAGACCTGAAATAATATTAACGTATTTACACACACACACACACCTCTAATTAGATATTTCTAATAATACTTAAGTTGTGTATCTATCTATCCATCAATACATCAATATATCAATATAGATAGATATAGATAGATATATATTCCACATCTTGAGTATATGTTTACTGCTTTGAGTTATTTATAAAAATTATAAAGGTGGGTTATAAATAAAGCAGACAAAAGAACAATTAAATGCTGTCAGTAAATCAGATTCTTATTATTAGATACATCCCATCCTCCTAGAATAGAGCACTGCAAAGATTTGATAAACTTTTTAAAACGTCTTTTTTCCAAGGACATTGAGTGTTAAAGGAAGGAAGCAAATACATTTAGAGATGATGAACTGTATTTTGAAAAATGAACAACAGAAGAGAAAATATAATTTTGTTGCCTCTAAAATGAAATTTCCCATGGTCAAAGAACTGAAGCTTACAAATCTTTTTTGGATCAATGGGGTTCTTTTTGCACTGATGGTGTTAACTGGTGTCATGCCCCCATTGGAGTCTGAATCCAAGGAGGAAGATGAACAGCTGACAGGGAGTGGGAGTGTGGCTCCGTTGGCTGTGGAGGAAACTGGGGAAAGCCAAAGTCCATCTGGACAGAGTAGGAAAGAGGTAGAACAAGGGAGAGGTAGTTCAGAGGAAGACCCAGGCCCACCCCCTCTTCATCCTAGGGCACACAGGGAAGAACAGAGAACAGAGCAACATGGGGTGCATGGCTTACAAGAGAAGTGAGGGCCCTGATTCCCTTCACAAGGCACACCTGGGGATGGAATTTAAAGGAGAGGCAATTGGGAGGGGTGTTTGTTGGGAACAGTTGCTGAGTTTATCTAGTGTTGACTGTTGTTATCACAGTTCCTGGCATCCTCTCAACTGCTTTGATTCACTACCCTGTTACTTTACTTCTGGAACTCCTTATCTTGCCCTGATGGATTTATTACCTTATTTTGCCTTGTTGGATTTATAATTTAAAGTTTTCTGTTTACAATGTTTGGATTGGAATATCTGCAACCAAAGGCTATTTCAGGTTTATGGGTGAGTTTTTTTCCAGACCAGAGAATAACCGGAACGTTGGGGGCAAAGTTGGAGCTAATAAAAGAACTCATACTGATTCTCTGCCTGTGTTGCCTTTGTGCCATGCCCTGGGCCATCACGCCTAGCTGGGAACTAAAATGTTTGTAAGAAAACCACAAAGCTCAAAGGGCACTAAGAACTCCTTATTTCAACCCTGAGTTACAAATATTCTTCTTTATTGGTTCTTTTGTTTGCTTATTTGTTTACAAATTTACAGATCTTTAATATGATTTTTATCTTCATATTTTTTCAGGAACAGCCAGATGATTAGGGAGGTGAGGTCTTGATGTAAAAAACTTCTTCTTGAATACCTCTTAGACAGCCTTTGAAAGGTTTTCATTGTTACCTCTTTACAATTTGTTTTTAACTTACATGATGTTTTTAGGAGCCACTTCAGATAAACATTCTTTTTATCTTTTTCTTTTTAAAAGTAAGGAGTTATTTTTAAAAGGGAAATATCCATAATGTTTTATTTATCAATAATGCCTGGTGACTTTTTTATTTTTTTGCTCCAAAAAATATCCAAAGAATATTCAGTTGTATATTCTTTATGATATTTCTCCATGTTCTAGTTATTGAAACATTAGAGAGGCAGACAGAATTACAATGTGAAGAATTCAGATAATCCTTCTAAAATTTATCATGAGACATCATAAACCATTCAGAAAAACAAACTTTTCTTCTTGGATATAATTTAGGAGGGAGGAAAGCTCAAAATGCTTGAATACTTTTATTTTTCAGCAAAATAGGATGACATTTTCAGTTGAAGGATGACAGGATGAAAAGTGCCAGATCTCTCCGTAATTTCTGAAAGGTTTTTGGTGATGCAACTTTAACACCTGTTTTTGATGTTTTAAGACAGAACATTATGATTGTTTTTTCTTTTCTTTTGCAGTAGTAATAAAGCAAAAATAAAAGGCTCAAGTGACAAGGAAGAAAAGTAGCTATCATCTTTATAAGGCCATCTTGTTCTACATTTTGGATCAAATAGGATCCATATGTAGACAAAGCCAAAAGTTTTAGGTGGTTTGGTTTCATTTGTAACAGACTGGATCCAGACCGGATCAAAATATTGGGTCTACTTTCAGACTCTAGTCCATTCCTCTGGTGTTCAATGTTCTATAACTGATGACATCATGGCAGAATTGATGGGGTAGTATTATTCCCACCAATAATTTCTGATGTATTCTCTGAAGTGTCAGGATTCCAGCACACATCCCAATTAAATCATGAGTCTTGAGCCAAACTTCCAAAACTAAACAGGATTTATTGGGAGTAACATGCCAGCATGACCTGGTGTAGCCACTCTGAGGCACATAATTTGTTGTCACCCTTGACCCTGTTTTTTCCCCATCCCTCTGAGTGTATCGTAATTCATATTCTCCAGTGAAATACATCCAAAGCCAAGAGTCATCAATCATGTTATCCAGTTAGAATTTTGTGCGGCAGAAACTCTGGTCACTTAGTTACAATCTTTGAAAACTATTTCTGGAATGCACTTTTGATTTCCAAGCTGCCACACTGCTCTTTCAAGCCCCTTTCTCCCCTCCCTTTCTGTGTGCAACTCTAAAATGGCCATAAAAATGTTTCATGAGTTGACAATAAGTAGTGAGAATGGAATTTACAGGTGTTATCACCATCGGAAAATCATATTCTTGTAAATAGACTGTCTTTGATGTTCCAGCCACAGGAAAATTGTAGGAATTTTAGGTAATGAAAAAATGACCAGTTTGATGGGCAAAGGCCTGGCCAGAAACAGATCAGAGTGAAACTTGGGGAATTTTGTCAGCTGGTGCTCCATTCAAAATCCAAGAAAGAAATACTTAGAAAGAGAGACCCCATTAATTAGAGAAAATATATCTTTTACTGGAAATCAAGTGGTAGCAACAAAATAATTCTGAATCTGAGAAAATGGGTGCATAAATCACATATACAAAGTGATGGCAATGTTCCCACCCCCAATAGTTCAAATGGCTCATCCAATTAAAAGTTGTGTATATCATCATGTGGGCATCTCCAAGTGGTGATGAGTCCTCTGTCCCTTGACCTTGACATATTTTGATAAAGACTTGCAGCTGCGCATAGCATAGGATAGAAGCCTAAGCAAGAACCTCCCCCCCACAACTTATACAGTTCCAGTTTGTAACACCTCCAGCTCACTTCCCATAACCATTCCCCCTCCTCTCCCCATTACTTATGACAGCCAAAAGATGCAAAGCAAAGGGAGAAAAAGAGAAAATCTTGAAGGCTGACACCCGAAGTTGCTCAGATCCAACCTGAAAAACAGATTAATAATATATGAGTTGCCTATGATGAGTTTCAGATTTAGACCAATGTCTGACTTGAGAGACACCATTTGGTTATTACCAGTGTATGAAGAATTGGTAATAAGGTGGTTAGAGTATAACCATATTTGGTTTATTTTATAATTTCCAATATAATTGCACCGACTTCTCTTTGATCCTGACTGTATTCTCTTTTATCTCTTATTTTATTATTTAATGTTGCTGTTAATTGATCAAATAAATATTTTCCCCCCAAAAGTGATTAGAACCTATGTCTTTTCAAATGGGCCAGCTGTGTTTTAAGCAATATGTCTATTCCTTTGTCTCCTCGAGTGATAAACCCACAAAAGACCTTTGAGTCTTCTTGTGAGGAGCAATTGTCTGGAGCATCTGTGGGCAACCTCAAGGCCTGTCTTTGTCCAGAGAAGTTTCAAAGGACCAGTTTTGCTGGTTTTTCATTCTGCCACAGAACCATCTTCATTGTGCAATTTTGTCCCCTTGGCAGCCCATTTCTGAATAATTATCTGGATTTCACCATATTTGAAGATATTTATTGTGCAGTTGTCATACCCCACCATGTAACTTTTATATAGTGTTGTTGCTCTCTAGCCCCATCTAGTGGCTGGAGGGACAAATATGCCCAACGTATGATCTTTATACACTGTTGTTACTCTCTAGACCCATCTAGTGGCCAGAGACACAAAATACCAAGTATATTGTTTGAAGCTGACCCAACCCATTTTACACATCAGCGCACACTCTCAAACCAAGGGCACACTGGGAAGCCAGACTTCATTTCCTGTAGCATTTAGAGAAGGCAGAAGCACAAAGAAGAATCCAATCTGTGGCATGTACTCATCCAAAGACAAACTCACATCCCACACAGAGCATCACTGGTGAAATTTAAGTTACTTGTATTTATTAATGGCCATGTTCAGCAGTAACTCAATATTGCCTATCTTGTGCTTGGTTCTCATTGTATGTATCCCTATTTTCCCCAGTTTCACCATATCCTGTTCTTTCAATAAAGTGCTTCGGTGGTTATAATCTTTTTAGAGGCAGCAACAGCATTTATAGGAATACAGAAACACAATGTTTGTTATAAAAACCTAGGCAATCTCTTTTAATGAGGTTATATATGCACGCATCAATATGCATGAGTAAGAATAATTTTAGTGCTTAGAAAAGGGATGACTATTTGCACAGTCATTACAAAATGAATTTTGGTTCTTTTGCTGGAAAAAAAAATTACCATTTGACAAAAACATCTTTCTCGTTTTTATTTTACTGTTATATTGGGGGAATCCCATGTAATATTCTCTATGTTTATTTTTTTGTTTATAAATAAACCTACAAAGTTCATCTTAGATAGTCTTACACATTTTATTCATTTCGTGCATGAACACATTTCAGTCTGTTTTTCACTAGTCCAGCTGTTCAGGGTAGGAACAGGTGATAGATGTATGAAATTCATTCTTAATTCCTTGATGAGAAACAAACTTGCAAGATTCAGGAAATGGAACCAGGCCTCAAAAGTTAGAACATTAAAAAACACGCCTCCATGAAATAAAGAGTAAAAGAAAATGCAATCTAAGAGCTGTTATTACTGGGATCTTCCAAAACCTCCAGAAAGAAAATGAGGGGAAGTATTTGGCAATCTTATTTTGCACGATCTTGAATCCTCTTCCAAAACAAGCTCTAATTTCACCCATATGTAGATTGCACCCCTTGTAAAGTCATGCTGAGCCTGGCTTGATCTTTCAGCCAATAGGATGTGAGCATTCTTAAAGTAAATAATTAAACTAAACTGTGATTGATTCATACATGAAATATCCTTCCTTCCTTCCCTCCCTCCCTCCCTTCCCTTTTTGTCTTCCTTCCTTCTTTCCTTCCTTCCTTCCAACTTTCTCCCATTCTTCCTTCCCTTTCCTCCCTCCCCTTCCTTCTATCTCCTTCCTTCCTTTTCCTTCCTTTTCCTCCCTCCCTCCCTCCATTTCTCCCTGCCTCCCTTGTTATGCCCTTCTCCTCCCCTTCCTTCCTTCCTTCCTTCCTTCCTTCCTTCCTTCCTTCCTTCCTTCCTTCCTTCCGTCCTTTTCTTTCCTTCTTTCCTTCCTTCCTTCCACACAGTCAGTCAGAAATTTAGACTGAATTTGGCATTTTTGTCTCCCTATCAAGTCCTTTCCAAGAACCTGAAATAAGAGTTGTTGATGTTTGATGGGGTTAGACGTATTGTCACAGGATGTAAGTTACACTATATAAAGCTGCCTTTTGCAAATGACTGGCAGTGAATTTGTCAATGCCAATGTTCTTCAAGGGCAGTGCCAGTTGTTTTGGGAATGCACCTAAGGTGCCTATTCTGATTGGGATTACTTTTGCTTTATTTTGCCAAAGTCATTCTATTTCTATTTGATAGTCTTTGTAATTTTTTTCCTCTTCTATTCTGCTGTCTCTCAGTATTTCTACATCCTATTCAGTTCCTTGTTATGTTATGTATTTATTTATATTCATTATTATTATGCACATTGAATTAAAAGATAATAACCCAATTAAATCTGAGAGTAATCATAGTACTCTCATATGAAATTCACACTTGCTCAGAAAAGACGTATTTTTCCTGTTCATCTACTTTCTCGTATGTGTTTACTTAACCACTAATACATCTTGAGAAGCAATTGGATTCAATGATACATTTGTGTGTTTCTGATTCCTTCTCTCCTGTTTGTTTTGCTAAACTAGCTTACTCTCCTTCAAAATTCTAGAGATTCTAAAAAATGTACTTTTAAAAATAAATAAATGTTGAGCCATCCATGTAACTTCACAGAGATAAGAAATGATTAGCAACTCTCCACAAATCAATAATACAGCAACTTCGGGTTTTTACTTTGGAATAGAGGATGATAAGGGGACAGCATGATTGAAGTATATAAGTTCACGTATGAGAGATAATGTTTTCTTCCCTCTCTCATAATGTTGGAACTCAAGGTCATCTGGTAAAAATGTATACAGGGACTAACAAAAGCCTTCCCTCCCACTGAAAGCTTAGTTAAACTTGGTGTGTAGCTCTCTGATTGTGGAATGGTTTGAAAAGAGGAATGTCATGTATGAGTTCACAAAAGACTGACATTTCAGTGGTTATTATTACTGAGAACTTTTCACTGGTTCCCTGCATGATGATAGCCAAGGTTGAGAGTGTCATGCCCCAGGATATAACTTTTATATACTGTTGTTGCTCTCTCGTTCCATCTAGTGGCCAGAGAGACAAATACCAAGCATATTGTTTGGAGCTGATTCAACCTCTTTAAATCATGGGATTTTAGATCAGGTGTGCGAGATAATAGTAATCAAGTATATATTCTGCTACATGGGACTTAATATGTGAAGGATGGCACGGTAATTTTTTTTTTGAAAAAAAATCAAAATCAAAAGGCAAACAAACAACCCCCCCCAACAATTTGAATTTGCTATATTCACAATTTGAGCTAATTAAAAAAAAAATGACCCTAGAATATAGAGACGGCAAATGTTGCTTGGAGAAACATCTGTAGCAATCATTTCACAGATTGTTAAAAGGTCTGGAGGCCATTATTTCAATAGCTAGGGGCAAAATTCCAGAAGATACTCACCTCCTTGTCTGATCAAAGAAAGGCTGTTGGAAAAGAAATCAAAGACTTCTCATCTAAATGTGCAAGGAGAGTTGCCAGCTGGTTCTAAATTGATCGTTGAGCTGTTGCAATTCTTACTCTATCCCATTCATCTCAATAAATCTTGATAAAGAGAACTTGGTGGGAATCTTAAGTTTTTAGGCAACTGCCTGACAATATTATGGATATATCAAGTTAATCATACAACTGGAGGGTTTCTTTCTCTTTCTTTCTTTCTTTCTTTCTTTCTTTCTTTCTTTCTTTCTTTCTTTCT
>BLBF01000039.1:23564550-23580561 GCA_015471245.1 Laticauda colubrina
TCTTTCTTTCTTTCTTTCTTTCTTTCTTTCTTTCTTTCTTTCTTTCTGTTTCATTTTAGAATATGCATAGGATAGATATTCAGAGTTTACACTGTAGTGAGAGTTGCCTCCCCAATCACAAACACTTCTTAAGATTTATGGTAAAGGGGATTTAATTGTCAAATGGAATTGCACAGGGGTTTCCCAAAGGGTCAATAAAAAATAAAATCAGTTGGCAGACATATTTTCTTCCTACCTGACCTGGAACCTGAAGGCAGTCTATTGCAAAGGTGCCTTGCATGCCAACAGGGCTGAGTAAATTAAGGAATGTAAAATTATAGAATGTAAAATTAAATCACTCTCCACATAAGGCCCATGGGGGTAGCATTTTGGACAGTTGCCTCCCACTGAAAAAGCTGAGCAATTTATTATACGAAGGCTCCGACCTTGACAAAATGAGTAGGAACAACTTTTTTAAAAAAGTTGTCCCTTCACTGAAGAATTTAACTGGTGTGAATCCTAGCATGCTTGCTGTAAAGGCAGATGCCATTTGAGCCACCCTGTTCTTTCTCTAAGGAAGGAATGGAGCCCTATTTTGATTTGCTTGGAGCCCACTTCCATCTTCCAGCCCAGGAACTATGACTAGAACATCCCCAAAAGTCACCATGAGTAGGGCATCCCCACGATTCACCATGGTTAGGACTTTCCCAAGAATCACGTGACTAAGAAACCCCCAAGAATCACACTTGACTCAAGGGAGACTTTACCAGTTCTATTACAAAAGTAATGAGATTTACACCAAGTTCTAAAAGCCTATGCCAATGATATAGCAACAGACACTTATTACATCTCTGTCTTGTGTGAACTATGCTTTAGTTATCCTTTCTCTTCATGTATCAGATTACTCTGGTTTAGAATTTTGATTTCATCCCAGGATCAGATGATGAAGATAAGATGTCAATAAGAGTGTGCCAGGCAACAAAAGACCAGATCTACCTTTGAATTAAACTGATTTCAATTAAACTGATTTATTGATATTTGTGCCTAAGCACAGGAATCCTCTCAGTTAATGGCTAGCAACTGGACTTAAATAAGAATCAATGGAATTCAAGAGAGGTTAGTTCACTTATGGCTACATAGGGATTCTAGGCTGATTCCACTTTTCACTCTATCCCCAGGTTCTGCCATCCCTTCTCTTACAGATTGATACCCATTCCCTGAAAAGGACATAGATCATGATGGACATATCCTGAATAAAGTTGCTTAAAGCCCCTGTCACACCGCAACAACGGATGCAAAGAAGATGTAAAATGGACAAAAAAGCTTGCCATCCGTTGGTTAATGTGATGTACTCACTGCCTCCGTTTTGCTTCCTCTCTATCCGTCCAGCATCCGTTTATTGACATTTATATCCGCTCAGAAAGTTTTGAGCGGCTCAAAACTTTTGCGTGGAAAATGTATCCAATTCGTCCATTCTGCATCTGCTACGCATCCGCTACGCATCCATTCTACATCCATTTCGCATCCGCTATATCCGCTAGGCATCCATTCCGCATCCGCGCAACTCGCATCTGCTCAGACGCAGGGAGGAAGCGGAACGGACGCGGAACGGATGCAGAACGGATGCAGCACAGAAACAAAGCGTTTAAAATGGAAAAAACGTTCGCAGAGGGGACCTATCTCGCATATTAAGGATGTCTAGAGGATGCAAAGGGACACCTATACTGCCTATAAAAAGGGGGAGCAACTCACCTGCATCTCACTTTCAGACCAGCAGCCCAGCTGTGCAGACCTCTGCAGCCTTCATCTGACTCTTGCTCTTCCACATCATCCAGACATGTCCACCGTGGATCATAACACAGTCCTTTTGGCAGCCACCATCCTTCTGCAACAGTGCAAAGCCATCTACAGGCTCTGTGAACTCTACTACGGGAAGAAAAAGAGGCGGCCAAGAAGCGTCTGGGTACGAAGATGGATTGCCAGAAGAGCAGAGTACGACTGGACAACAAGCTGATGGTGGAGCTCAGGAACGAAGACATTTGGGTATTCCAGAACTTCATGAGGATGCCTCCAGCCATGTTTAACAAAGTTGTGCAGCGGCTGACACCCAGGTTGACCAAGGCAAACACCAACTTCCGGCCCAGCCTGGAACCTGGGCTGAAGGTGGTACTCACTCTGCGCCAACTGGCCTCAGGGACCACCAACAGGAGCATGCAGTACGGCTGGAGGGTGCCACATCAGCATTGTGGTCAGAGACGTGGTGCAGGCCATCATTGAAGAATACCTGGAGGAGCTCCTCCAGTGACCCTCCACTGAAGAAGAACGGAAGAAAGTTGCAGAGCAGTGGTATCAGAAGTGGAACTTCCCACACATCGTGAGAGCCATAGATGGCAAGCACGTGGCCTGCAAAGCACCACCCAAGTCGGGGTCCACTTATTTCAACTACAAGGGCTTCTTCAGCATCATCCTCTTCACCATGGTCGATGCTGATTACAAGTTCATGTACATCGATGCTTCAGGCAGCGGCTCATGTTCAGATGCCCAGGTATACAATGCCAGTCACCTCAAGGAGGGGCTGGAAGGCAACCTCATCATGGGCTTCACAGATCCAGACCCCCTGCCCAATGACACGCAAGATGTGCCCTACTTCATCGTGGGGGATGACGCCTTCTCCCTCAGAACCTACTTCATGAAGCCCTACACTTCCAGATTCCTCACCCGTGAAGAGAGGATCTTCAACTACAGGCTGTCCAGGGCAGGGCGAGTGGTGAAGAACGCCTTTGGCATCCTGGCCAACAGGTTGCAGGTACTTCTCACCACCATGCAGCATCGCCCAGAGACCGTGAGGAGGATCATGGAAGCTTGCTGCATCCTGCACAATCTCATGCGTACCCGCTACCCAGTCTTGCAGAACAGGCTCGTGGACTTCCAACAAGGCAATGGGGACATGGAGCCTGGGGAATGGAGGCAAGGGCAAAACCTGATAGACACTGAGGATGTGCAAGGCCCCAACAGAGCCTCACGGGAAGGGAAGAAGCAGCACAACCTTCTGAAAGACTGGTGCAACTCCCCAGCTGGAGCGGTGGAGTGGCAAAACAGTATGATAGATGATTAATGGCTGCTTCCTTCAGCCTGCCTCATCACACGGATGAGATTGGGCCATGTATGTTGGGTGGGCCTACAATGAACAGGGCGTTTAATAAAGAGTTGTGTTTGTGTTGACATGTGTGGATGATTGATTACATTGTTATTGATAAAAAAGGGCCATAGGTGTGGTACCTGGGAGAGTGGACCATACAGTCCCACTATGCTTGCACTGGAGGTTTATCTATCCCACAGCTATTACCCATCCCAAAGGTATCCCTGCCCATCCCACTGCTATCTTAACCCATCCCACAAGCATGCAAAGGCTTGAACCAATTCTAAAAGTTTCCACCAAGACTTTATTAAAAAAAATAAATGAAGCAAGTGTGTGAATCAAAGATAAACTTTATTGAACAACAAGCTGTAAAAGGAAAAAGACCCAAGTCAAGTGTCCAAATAAAGTCCACACCTAGTCTCTGGCAGTCTTCACGGTCACTCGGAGGTGTGCCCAGTCTCAGGGGTGAAGGGTCCAGGTGCTGTGGAGGTGGTTGCTGCTGCAGTGCTGGTCTGAAGCCCCACTGGAGTGCCTGGCCCCGAGAGGACGACAGGTGACAGTGTATTGAGAAAGCACTCGGATAGCTGGCTCAGACCCGTGATGCTGAGAGATCCTTCCTCCATGCCATGGGGTGTCAGCCCCAGTACTGATGAGAGATGTACTGAGGCCGTGCTTGGCTGTGGGGTGGAGGAAGGAGTAGTGTAGTGGGGCTGTCTGGTCTGCAGCTGGGTGAGGACTGGCGTGGGTGGCATCGCTGTCATCGGTGGCATCATTGGCATGGGTGGCATCGGTGGCATCAGTGGAACCGGTGGCAACGGTGTCGCCCAATGACTCTGTGCCTGGACTGGGAAGGCCTGCTGCCTGTGCTGCTGGACCTCCTGGTAGCCACAGCCCTGGTAGGTGAGGGCCTGTGGGAAGCCTTGGAATGGGAGGGACATCAACTGGGGTGGAGGAGCAGACCTGGGCTGGGTGGGAGCAGGTTCCTCTGGATCTGGAGGGTTGTGAAGCAGCTCGGTGATCCAGTCCTTCACCACCTGGTACTGGGCTTCTTCCATGTACCTAAGGGTCTGGTTGACATAGATGAGGAAGGGCTTGCAGTTGGAGGATGAGGAGTTCGTGTTGACCAGCTGAGAGAGGAGATCTATGCTGGTGCAGATGGTGTCCCTGATCTCCAGGAGGACAGTGTGGCTCTGTCCCTCCTGCTGTCTGGCTCTCTGCCTTTCTGTGGAGGTGGAGCTGGGTGGTGGTGGATGCGGCTACGACTGTGGTGGACTCGATGTCTCCTTTCTCCCACCACACCATCACGCGCTCCACCACAGTTACAACACCTGTCCATGGGTTCTCCACCGTGGCACGCTCCACAGAAACCTGCCTGGAGACAGGGACTGACTCTCGGCCGGAAGAGGACTGGGTCTCAGCAGGCTGCCTGAGAGAGAGGGTTGTGAGAGGGGCTCCTGGTGCTCCTCAGTGGCGGATCTCACCCTCCAGGAAGCTGCACCTGGCCATGACGTAGGTCTCTCTGTCCGTCAGCTTAACCATGGCCTGGCCAGATTTCTTCAGGTGCAGCTTCCCGTACCAGGTGTGCATTTTTTTCCACCAGCCGAGGAGCACCTCCGAAGTGTAACCCATACTCTCCGCCTTCTCTCTCCAAGCAGCCTGCTTCCGCTTGATGTCCCTGTACCACCGGTGTCCCTTCCGCCACAGATAGTCATTCTCTCTCAGCCACTCCAGCACCTCATCCTCGTGTTCCTCCTCAATGAAGTATTGCCTCCTCTCCCGTCCCTGCATATGCCTCTTTCTCCCTTTGGCAGGACCAGATGGGCCCTCATCAGAGGGGCTCCCAGGTGGTAGGGGCTGCTCCTCCACACCACCACCACCACCAGCAGCACCAGCAGGATCATCATCATCATCATCATCATCATCATCATCATCATCATCATCCTCACCAGCAGGATCATAATCATCATCATCAGCAGCAGCAGCAGCAGGATCATCATCATCATCAGCAGCAGCAGCAGCAGCAGGATCAGCAGCAGCAGAGTAAGCACCAGCAGCGTCAGCAAGACCAGGAGCACGGGGAGTGACAGGGCCTTAATGGAGCCCCAAGGAACTTCATAAATGAAATATGGAATAGAAGTTTCCTCGCCATAATTATTGTTACTGTTTTCCAGATCAAGATAAAATACAATTCTATTTCTAGCACTAGCTCTGACAGCTGAACTTTAAATTCTGCTAATTGAATAGCAATCATTTGCAGTATTTTTCTGATAAATATTGATTTTAAAAAGTAGCTTTACTTTTGCTGTAAGTTGCTTATTACTGATAAACGATTTGGAGAAAATGTAGCTGGGCCAACCTGTAACTTCAGACCTCATCTTTGTATGAAGTCCATATTTGTAAGCACAGCATGTGGTTATTTATCTTTTAGTATTTTGATGCGCACATTTTGACATCGCTCAGAATTGCTAAAGATTACTTTTTTTCCCAAAGGTCATGGCCTCATTATTTTTGAAATGCAGCTAATAAAATTAACATCATGCCTTTCTGACAGAAGATAGACCAATGTGCAAGACAAGTTAATTTTCTGGGTATGAAAAAAATCTGCTCTGATTTTCTCTATTTTTATCCTTATCCTTCTCTCTCCAGCCCGAGCACAGTTTTCTTGTGGTTTTTTCTCCCCCCCCCCCATTCTGAAAACTCTAAAAGTGACATGTGTTTAATATTTGATGGATGCAAAGAGACAGAATAAAACAAGGGAAACTAATATCACTCAAGTTCATATGGAATTGAAGCAAACAAGAGTTTGTGAAAAATGGAGAGGTGTACTTGAACAGTTAGCACACTTTATGGCCAAGAGCATTGATGTTGGTTGATGTGCTGTCAAAGTTCTGAATGGGGAAAAAGGAGATGATGGAACAAATATCTGAGTTTTTTTTTTCTTTCCCAGAAAGCAAAAGAGATCAGCTCTGTAGCAATGCACTATAAAGAGAAGAACAGAGAAAGTTGCATCAAAGAAAATTGATCAAGCTGTTGAAAAATGCAGGATTTTGCTTCCCCCCCTTTTTTTTGAGAGGCATGGATAAAGTTTATTTTCAAATGTACTGGTTATTCATTTGTGCAGACAGTCCATTAATAGCAACTGCCAAAATTGGCAATGGTGCTGGATGGAGAGGCATTGAAACAATGTCTGTCCTATAACGCAATATGCCCTTGGCTCTATGAAATTGCCAAAGAGTAAGTTTTGAAGGAAAGTTCAATATGGTTGGTGCCAAACTTTAATAGCTGTGTGGAAAAGATCCAGAGTGTACCCCAGTGAGCCCTCATGCATTCATAGGAGTGCATGAGGGAGCTTAACATCATCAAGTGATACATAAATCAAGTTACAAGCATACTTGAAGTCCTTAATTGTGATAGCTTACAGTATCTAAAGGCCCGGTCCCACTGCACTTATGGATGCAAAGAGGATGTAAACATTAAAAAAATCTTGCCATCCATTGGAAAACGCTATGCATCCATTGTGTACTCACTGCATACGTGTTTCATACGCTCTATCTGTCAAGCATCCGTCCACTGAGATTTCATCTGGGCAAGAGGTTTTGAGCTGCACAAAACTTTGTGAACGGATGAACTTTCCACCGCATACGATGTACATTTGCAACATATACGGGCAACAAATGTTCTATGTCTGTTATCATCTGTTAAACATCTGCTGTATCCTCTCTACATCCTTTGGCCATCCCCTCAACTCACATCCGCTGCAGCTGAAAATGGAAAGAGGGAGGAAACAAAAGGTACACGGAACGTCTACACAGCGTTAGTAGCACAGAAACAGAAAGGAAGTAAGCGTATGCATCTTGTATAGAAAGGATTAAAAACGGACAAAACATTTGTATCTGGGATGTATCTCGTATATTTAGGATGTCTGGATTATGTCTAGAGTATGTGGAAGGACACCTAGCAGACAACCGATATTTCCTATAAAAAGGGGGAGAAAATCATCTGGATCTCAGTATGAGTCCGTGGTGTACAGATCTCTTCACCCTTGGTCTTGGTCTTCCACATCATCAATTGTTCTCCACCGTGGATGATGACACAGTCCATATGATAGCTGCGCTTATTCATGACCAGAACCAAAACCTGTTCAGACTGTTTCAACTTTTATACAGAAGGAGAAGAAGGAGACGTCCAAGAGCTATGTGGGTCCGAGAATGGATTGTGAGAAGAATGGAATTTGGACTGTATGACAAGTTGATGGTGGAGCTGAGGAATGAAGACCCTGCATTCCATCACTTCATAAGGATGCCACCAGCCATGTTTGACGAACTTGTAGAGCATCTGAGACCCAGGTTGGCCAAGCCTAGCACCAACATCCATCCCAACCTAGACCCTGGATTGAAGGTGGTACTGACTCTGTGGCACCTGGCCTCTGGAACCAGATACAGAAACATTCAGTATGCATGGAGGGTGCCACACAACAGCATCAGCAAAGTGGTCAGAGAAGTGGTGCAGGCCATCATCAAAGAATATGTGGAGGAGCTCCTCAAGTGCCCCACCACTGAACAAGTCTGGAGAAAACTTGCAGATGAGTGGTATCAGAGGTGGAACTTTCCCCACACCATTGGAGCCATAGATGGGAAGCACGTGGCCTGCAAAGCTCCAGCCAACTCAGGGTCCCCTTATTACAATTACAAGGGCTTCTTCAGTATCATCCTCTTTGCCATGGTTGATGCTGACTACAAGTTCATCTACATCGATGCTTTAGGCAATGAGTCAGCTTCAGATGGCCATGTATACAACGCAAGTGACCTCAAGGATGGGCTGGAACACAACCTCATCATGGGTTTTCCAGATCCAGACCCCCTACCCAATGACACACAAGATGTGCCCTACTTCATCATTGGTGATGACGCGTTCTCCCTCAGAACCTACCTCATGAAGCCGTAAACTTTAAGATACCTCACCCGTGAAGAGAGGATCTTCAACTACAGGCTGTCCAGGGCAAGACGGGTGATGGAGAACGCCTTTGGCATCCTGGCCAACAGGTTCCAGATACTTCTCACCACCATGCAGCATGAGGCATATACTGTGAGGAGCATTGTGGAAGCTTGCTGCATCCTGCACAATCTCATGCGCACCTGATACCCATTGTTGCAGAACAGACTTGTTGACCGTCAGCAAGGGAATGGGGACATGGAGCCTGGTGAATGGAGGCAAGGACGTAACCTGATAGACACTGTGGATGTGCAAGGCCCCAACAGAGCTTCATGTGAAGGGAAGAAGCAGCGCAACCTCCTGAGACACTGGTGCAACTCCCCAGCTGGGGCAGTGGAGTGGCAAGACAGGATGATAGATGATTAATGGATGCTTCCTTGAGACTGTTGCATAACACTGATGAGATTGTGCCATGTATGTTGAGTGGTCCTACAATGAATAGGGCAATAATAAAGAGCTTTGTTTATTTTAAAATGTGTTGATCAATGAATAGATTGTTATTGATAAAAAAGGTCCATATGTGTGGCAGCTGGGATGGTGGACTATCAGTCCCACTATGGTTGCACTGAAGGTTTATCAGTCCCACAACTATCCTTATCTATCCCACAAGAATGCAAAGGCTTAACCATTTGTTAAAAGTTTTCACCAACACTTTATTAAGTAAAAAAAAATGAACCAAGTGTCTTAAGCAAAGATAACCTTTATTAACTTTCTTAACTTTATGACTTTATTAAATAAGCAAAATGAACCAAGTAAAGTGTCTTTAAGCAAAGATAACCTTTATTAACTTTCTTAACTTTATGACTTTATTAAGTAAGCAAAATGAACCAACTTTTTTAAGTGTGTTAAGCAAAGATCACCTTTATTAACTTTCTTAACTTTATGACTTTATTAAATAAGCAAAATGAACCAAGTAAACTGTATTAAGTGTGTTAAGTAAAGATAACCTTTGTTAACTTTCTTAGGTAAACTTTATGACTTTATTAAAAAAGCAAAATGAACCAAGTAAAGTGTCTTAAGCAAAGATAAACTTAACAAATACAACTCAGTCTCTGACACTATTTTCAGTCACTCTGAGTCATGTCCATGGTCTCAGCTGTTAGGCGGGCAGGGACTGTGGAGGTGGCTGTGGCTTGAGTGCTGGTCTGAGGCACCATTGGGGTGCTTGGCATTGAGGGTACAATAGGGGATGGTGTGTTCAGGAAGCTATCCGAGAGCTGACTTAGTCCCGTAAGGTTGAGAGGCCCTTCATCAAGGACTTGAGATGTCAGGCCCAATACTGATGACAGATTGTCCATTGATGGGCTTGGCTGTGGGGTGGAGGAAGGAGGAGTGTAGTGGGACTGTCTGGTCTGCAGCTGGGTGAGGAGTGGCGTCTGTGGCATGTGATGAACCTGGGCCTGGACTGGGAAGTTCTGCTTCTGCTGTGGGAAGTCCTGGTAGTCGTAGCCTTGGTAGGTGAGGAGCTGTTGAAAGCCATGGAAGGGGTGTGACATAGCCTGGGGTGGAGGAGCAGACCTGGACTGGGTAGGAGCAGCTTCAGCTGGGCCTTGAATGTTGTGCAGAAGTGCTATGATCTTCTGCTTCATCACCTGGTACTGGGCCTCAGGCAGGTCCCTGAAGGTCTGGCTCATGTAGGTGATGAAGGGCTTCCGGTTTGAGGATGATATGTCACTGTGGACCAGCTGAGAGAGAAGTTCTGTGCTGGTCTTCATTGTGTCCCTGATCTCCAACAGCACACTGTGGTCATGGGCCTCCAGTCTGCCTCTCTGCCTGCATCCTCTGGAGCTGGGGGTGGGGGTGGGTTGGCCTCTGGTGGCTGCTGCTTCTTCCTCCATTTCTGACAGCAGGGCGTCATCCTCCACGGGATCCTCCAAGTCTGCCAGCATGGGAAGTGCAGCTGTCAGGGGGGTCTCTGCCGTGTGTCCCTCTGAAGACACCTGCCTGGACAGGGTAGCTGGCTCCTGGCTGGAAGGGGACTGGCTGTCTGTGGGAGAGGGGTCTCAGAGGGGCTGCTCCTCGGTGTCGGATCTCACCCGCCAGGAAACTGCACTTGGCCATGAGGTACATCTCCCGGTCAGTGAGCTTGACAGCAGCCTGCCCGGATTTCTTGAGGTGTAGCTTGTCATACCAGGTGTGCATGTGCTTCCACCATCCAAGGAGTACTTCTTCCTGCTTCTTGGTGTCCCGATAAAATCTGTGGCCCTTTCTCCAGAGGTACTCGTTCTCCCTCAGCCATTCCAGCACCCCATCCTCATGCTCCTCGGAAACAGTGTACTGTTTCCTCTCTCCCTTCTGCTTCCCTTCATTCTTCCTCTCTCTGGCAGGGGCTTCAGCAGGACCTTCAGGGGCTTGAGCAGCAGGGCCTTCAGGGGGTTCAGCAGCATGGCCTTCAGCAGCAGGGTTTTGAGGGCCTGGGGACTGGTCCACCACAGCAGCAGCAGCAGCAGGTTCAGAGTCAGTGCCAGGGGGTGGGGTGCTGTTTCTGGCCTTCTTCACTTTGCCAGGGTTTAAACGAGTAGGCACGGGATTCCTCTTCTTGCCTGACTGATGAACCATGGTGTTCCTGCAACATGTATGTGGCAGCATGTCTTTCCCCTTTATGCTGACTGAGTGCATGCTGCATCCTTTTATATCCACAGAGCTGACGCAATTCATACTCCCCACATGTGCAGTGAACGTTTTGAATCCAATATAAATCCACGTGGCATTCCCGTTGTTTCCTATAGGCATCCGTGATGCATCCGCTTCATCTGCTATGCATCCGCCCCTTCCACTATGCATCCACTTTGAAATTGTCCCCCGGAACCCCTTCAGAGGTGTCATCCGCTAATATCCGCTTTCATCCACTAGGCTTCCTATGAACATCCGTTTAACATCCCCACTACATACTACCCACGTCTGTTCTTTTCCGTTCTTTTTCATTCTGTTTATGCAAATTTTCACCACTTTTTGGAGCAGATGACAATGGATGGAGCCACCCCCGAAATTTTGCTCATCTCCTGTGTCATTTATGCATATGTTTTGCATCAGTCAGCCAATGGGACTGGGCTTTTAGATGAATTTTAAATAACAGTGCTGGGCACCGTGTCTTCTGTCATTTGTGTTTGGCCATTCTCTTTGACTTTGACAGAAAAAGAGTGCCTTTCACTGAAAGGAGAAAAAACTTTTAGTGAATACCCAGGTTCTAAACAGTTGCAGGGACGCTTTGGCTCAGTGGCTAAGACGCTGAGCTTGTCAATCAGAAAGGTCAGCAGTTTGGCAGTTTGAATCCCTAGTGCACATAAAGGAGTGAGCTCCCATGACTTGTCCCAGCTTCTGTCAACCTAGAAGTTCAAAAACCTGTAAAAAATGCAAGTAGAAAAATAGAGACCCCTTTGGTGTGAAGGTAACAGCGTTCCATGCGCCTTCAGCATTTAGTCATGCCAGCCACATGACCACAGAGATGTCCTCTGACAGCACTACTTCCTTGGCTTTGTAACGGAGATGAACACTGCCCCCTAAAGCCAGAAACGACTAGCGCGTATGTGTGAGGGCAACCTTTATCTTTCCCTAAATGGTTGTGGAACATTTAGTGCAACAAAGAGAAAGAGGGGCTGCCAAAAAGAAGAATGGGTCAACCTATTGTCCAAAGCACCTGAAAGGGGCAGGGCAACAAGTTACAGATTGAAACTTATCAAAAAGAGAGATCCAATCAAGAATTAAAGCCCCTGTCACACAGCACCAACAGATGGAAAGAGGATGTAAAAAGGAGAGAAACATTTGCCATCCGTTGGTTAACGTGATGCATCCGTTCTGTACTCACTGCATCCGTTTTTCATACTCTCTATCCATCCAGCATCCGTCAACTGACATTTCATCTGCTCAAAAAGTTTTGAGCTGCACAAAACTTTTTGAGCAGAAAAAGTATCCAACACATCCGTTCTACATCCGCTACCCATATGGGGAACATCCGTAATACGTCCGTTGTCATCTGTTAAACGTCCGCTATATCCAAAAGGCATCCGCTCTGCATCCACACTACTTGCATCCGCTCCAGCCGGAAAACAGACACAGGGAGGAAGCAAAATGGACGTGGAATGGACACGCAGCATTAGTAGCACGGACGTAGAAAGGATGAAAGCGGATGGAGCTCGCATACAAAGCATTAAAACGGAAAAAAAAGTTCATATAGGGGACGTATCTGGGATATTTAGGATGTCTGGAGGATGCCTAGAGGATGCAAAAGGACACCTAGCGGAAAACCTATATTTCCTATAAAAAGGGGGAGGAAATCACCTGGATCTCACTTTCAGTCCAACAGCCCTGCGGTGCAGACGTCTTCAGCCTTCATCTGGCTCTTGCTCTTCCACAGCATCCAATCATCTCCATCATGGATCGTCACACACTCCTTATGGTAGCCGCCATCGTTCTACAACAGTGTGAAGCCCTCTACAGGCTCTTTCACCTGTTCTACGGGAAGAAAAGGAGGCGTCCAAGAAGTGTCTGGGTCCGAAGATGGATCGCCAGAAGAGCCGAATACGGCCTGTATAACAAGCTGATGGTGGAACTGAGGAACGAAGACACTCGTGCATTCCAGAACTTCATGAGGATTCCGCCATCCATGTTTGATGAAGTTGTGGAATGGCTGAGACCCAGGTTGACCAAGGCAAACACCAACTTCCGGTCCAGCCTGGACCCTGGGCTGAAGGTGGCACTGACTCTGCACCACCTGGCCTCAGGGACCATGTACAGGAGCATGAAGTATGCCTGGAGGGTGCCACACAACACCATCAGCATTGTGGTCAGAGAAGTGGTGCAGGCCATCATCGAAGAATACCTGGAGGAGCTCCTCCAGTGACCCTCCACTGAAGAAGGCTGGAAGAGAGTTGCAGAGCAGTGGTATCAGAAGTGGAACTTCCCCCACACCGTTGGAGCCATAGATGGGAAGCATGTGGCCTGCAAAGCTCCAGCCAACTCAGGGTCCACTTATCACAACTACAAGGGCTTCTTCAGCATCATACTCTTCGCCATGGTCGATGCTGACTACAAGTTCATGTACATCGATGCTTCAGGCAACGGGTCATCTTCAAATGCCCAGGTATACAACGCCAGTCACCTCAAGGAGGGGCTGGAATGCAACCTCATCATGGGCTTCCCAGATCCAGACCCCCTGCCCAACGACACACAAGATGTGCCCAACTTCATCGTGGGGGATGATGCCTTCTCCCTCAGAACCTACCTCATGAATCCCTACACTTCCAGATGCCTCACCCGTAAAGAGAGGATCTTCACCTACAGGCTGTCCAGGGCAAGGCGGGTGGTGGAGAACGCCTTTGGCATCCTGGCCAACAGGTTCCAGGTACTTCTCACCACCATGTAGCATCGCCCAGAGACTGTGAGGAGCATCGTGGAAGCTTGCTGCATCCTGCACAATCTCATGCGCACCTGCTACCCAGTGTTGCAGAACAGGCTCATGGACCGCCAACAAGGCAATGGGGACATGGAACCTGGTGAATGGAGGCAAGGGCGAAACCTGATAGATACTGTGGATGTGCAAGGCCCCAACAGAGCTTCACGTGAAGGAAAGAAGCAGCGCAACCTCCTGAAACACTGGTGCAACTCCCCAGCTGGAGCAGTGGAGTGGCAAGACAGGATGGTAGATGCTTAATGGATGCTTTCTTCAGCCTGTCTCATCACACTGATGAGATTGTGCCATGTATGTTGAGTAGCCCTACAATGAACAGGGCATTTAATAAAAAGTTGTGTTTATGTTGAAATGTGTGGATCAATGATTAAATTTTTATTGACAATAAAGGGCCATAGGTGTGGCACCTGGTAGGGTGGACCATACAGTCCCACTATGCTTGCAGTGGAGGTTTATCTATCCCACAACTATTACCCATTCCAAAGGTATCCCTGCTCATCCCACTGCTATCTTAATCTATCCCACAGCTATTACCCATCCCACAGGTATACCTGCCTATCCCACAAGTATCCCTGCCCATCCCACAGCTATTACCAATCCCACAGGTATCCCTGCCCATCCCACTGCTATTCTTATTCATCCCACAAGCATGCAAAGGCTTAAACCATTTCTAAAAGTTTCCACCAAGACTTTATTGACTAAAAAAACTGAACCAAGTGTGTGAAGCAAAGATAAACTTTATTAATAACAAACTGTAAAAGCAAAATGACCCAAGAAAAGTGTCCCAAGCAAAGATAAAGTCAACAGGTAGCAACCCAGTCTCTGGCACTCTTCTCAGTCACTCTAAGGCGTGCCCATAGTCTCAGGGGTGAAGGGTCCAGGTGCTGTGGAGGTGGCTGCTGCTGGAGTGAAGGAAGGAGGAGTGTAGTGGGGCTGTCTGGTCTGCAGCTGAGCGAGGTGAGGTGTGGGTGGCATCTGTGGCGTGGGTGGCATCTGTGGCATTGGTGGCATTGGTGGCATTGGTGGCATCGGTGGCATCAGTGGCATCAGTGGCATTGGTGGTGCTTGATGAACCTGTGCCTGGACTGCGAAGGGCTGCCTGTGCTGCTGGAACTCCTGGTAGCCATAGCCTTGGTAGGTGAGGGCCTGTGGAAAGCATTGGAAAGGCTGTGACATCACCTGGGGTGGAGGAGCAGACCTGGACTGGGTCGGAGCAGGTTCAGCTGGGCCTTGAGGGTTGTGCAGAAGACCGGTGATCCTCTCCTTTATCACCTGGTACTGTGATTCGGACATGTCCGTGAGGGTCTGGTTGATGTAGGTGAGGAAGGGCTTGTGCTTTGAGGATGGTATGTCGGTGTGTACCAGCTGAGAGAGGAGATCTATGTCCAACAGGACAGTGTGGCTCTGTCCCTCCTGTCTGGCTCTCTGCCTGCTTTCTGTGGAGGTGGAGCTGGGGTGGGTGTGGCTTGGTCTCTGTTGAAAGTGCCCTCTCCTTGCTCCCACTGCATCAGGGTGTCCTCCACACACTCCGCCACGGGGAGTGCAGCTGTCAGGGGGGTCTCCGTCATGGGACACTCCACAGATACCTGCCTGGACACAGAAGCTGACTCTTGGCCAGAAGAGGACTGGCTCCCTGTGGGCTGCCTGAGAGAGAGTGTTGTCAGAGGGGCTGTTCCTTGGTGGCGGATCTCACCCTCCAAGAAGCTGCACTTGGCCATCACATAGGTCTTCCGGTCGGTGAGCTTGACCACAGCCTGGCCAGACTTCTTCAGATGCAGCTTCCCATACCAGGTGTGCATGTGCTTCCACCCCCCAAGGAGGACCTCCGAAGTGTAGCCCAGGCTCTCTGCCTTCTCTCTCCAAGCAGCCTGCTTCCTCTTGGTGTCTCAATAGAGCCTGTGTCCCTTCCGCCATAGGTACTCATTCTCCCTCAGCCATTTGAGCACCTCATCCTCATGTTCCTCTTCAATGGAGTATTGCCTCCTCTCCTGTTTTCACGTATGCCTCTTCCTCCCTCTGGCAGGGCCATCTGGGCCCTCATCAGAGGGGCTTCGAGGTTCTAGGGGCTCCTCCACCACACTACCACCACCAGCAGCAGCAACAACAACAACAGTAGTAGCAAAAGCAGCACCAGCAGGACCAACAGCACCAGCAGGACCAGGATCAGCAGCAGCAGAGTAAGCACCATCAGCACCAGGAGCACCAGCAGCACCAGCAGAACCAGCAGGACCAGGAGCACCAGCAGCACCAGCAGGACCAGCAGGACCAGGAGCAGCACCAGCAGAGTAAGCACCAGCAGAAGCACCAGCACCAGGAGCAGCGCCAGCAGAGTATGCACCAGCAGAAGCACCAGCACCAGGAGCAGCGCCAGCAGAGTAAGCACCAGCAGAAGCACCAGCACCAGGACCAGCGCCAGCAGAGTAAGCACCAGCAGAAGCTCCACCATAAGGAGCAGCACCAGCAGAGTAAGCCCCAGCAGAAGCACCAGCACCAG
>BLBF01000039.1:23594475-23610935 GCA_015471245.1 Laticauda colubrina
ATCATCCTCTTCGCCATGGTCGATGCTGACTACAAGTTCATGTACATTGATGCTTCAGGCAACAGGTCAGCTTCAGATGCCCAGGTATACAACGCAAGTGACCTCAAGGGTAGGCTGGAACGCAACCTCATCATGGGCTTCCCAGATCCAGAACCCCTGCCCAACGAAACGCAAGATGTGCCCTACTTCATCGTGGGGGATGACGCCTTCTCCCTCACAATCTACCTCATGAAGCCCTACACCTCCAGACTCCTCACCCATGAAGAGAGGATCTTCAACTACAGGCTGTCCAGGGCAAGGCGGGTGGTGGAGAACGCCTTTGGCATCCTGGCCAACAGGTTCCAGGTACTTCTCACCACCATGCAGCATCGCCTGGAGACCGTGAGGAGGATCATGGAAGCTTGCTGCATCCTGCACAATCTCATGCGCACCCGCTACCCAGTCTTGCAGAACAGGCTCATGGACCACCAACAAGGCAATGGGGACATGGAGCCTGGTGAATGGAGGCAAGGGCGAAACCTGATAGACACTGAGGATGTGCAAGGCCCCAACAGAGCCTCATGTGAAGGGAAGAAGCAGCGCAACCTCCTGAAACACTGGTGCAACTCCCCAGCTGGAGTGGTGGAGTGGCAAGACAGTATGATAGATGATTAATGGATGCTTCTTTCAGCCTGTCTCATCACAGTGATGAGATTGGGCCATGTATGTTGGGTGGGCGTACAATGAACAGGGCATTTAAAAAAGAGTTGTGTTTGTGTTGACATGTGTGGATGATTGATTACATTATTATTGATAATAAAGGGCCATAGGTGTGGCACCTGGGAGTGTGGACCATACAGTCCCACTATGCTTGCACTGGAGGTTTATCTATCCCACAGCTATTACCCATCCCAAAGATATCCCTGCCCATCCCACAGGTATCCCTGCCCATCCCACAGCTATTACCAATCCCACAGGTATCCCTGCCCACCCCACTGCTATTCTTACTCATCCCACAAGCATGCAAAGGCTTACACCATTTCTAAAAGTTTCCACCAAGACTTTATTGACAAAAATAAATGAAGCAAGTGTGTGAAGCAAAGATAATCTTTATTAATAACAAGCTATAAAAGAAAAATGACCCAAGTCAAGTGTCCTAAGCAAAAATAAAGTCAACAGGTAGCCACCCATTCTCTGGCACTCTTATTGGTCACTCGGAGGTGTGCCCAGTCTCAGGGGTGAAGGGTCCAGGTGCTGTGGAGGTGGCTGCTGCTGGAGTACTGGTCTGAGGTGCCACTGGGGTGCCTGGCCCCAAGATGACAACAGGGGATGGTGTGTTGAGGAAGTTCTCAGACAGCTGGCTCAGTCCCGTGATGTTGAGAGCCCCTTCCTCCATGACATGGGGTTTCAGCCCCAGTAACGATGACAGATGTACTGAGGCCAGGCTTGGCTGTGGGGTGGAGGAAGGAGCAGTGTAGTGGGGCTTTCTGGTCTGCAGCTGGGTGAGGACTGGCATCGGTGGCATCGGTGGCGTGGGTGGCATCGGTGGCGTGGGTGGCATCGGTGGCGTGGGTGGCATCGGTGGCGTGGGTGGCATTGGTGGCATCAGTGGAACCGGTGGCATCCAATGTACCTGTGCCTTGACTGGGAAGGGCTGCCTGTGCTGCTGGACCTCCTGGTAGCCATAGCCTTGGTAGGGGAGGGCCTGTGGAAAGCCTTGGAAGGGCAGTGACATAACCTGGGGTGGAGGAGCAGGCCTGGACTGGGTGGGAGCAGGTTCACCTTGGTCTGGAGGGTTGTGAAGAAGATCAGTGATCCTGTCCTTTACCACCTGGTATTGGGATTCCGACATGTTCATGAGGGTCTGGTTGACGTAGGGGAGGAAGGGCTTGCGGTTGGAGGATGGGGCGTCAGATTGTACCAGCTGAGAGGAGATCTACGCTGCTCCTGATGGTGTCTCTTATCTCCAGCAGGACAGTGTGGCTCTGTCCCTCTGGTTTGCCTCTCTGCCTTTCTGTGGAGGTGGAGCTGGGGGTGGATGCGGGTTGGGCTTTGGGGGAAGTGCCGTCTCCTTTCTCCCACTGCATCAGGGGGTCCTCCATGCACTCCGCTAGGGGTAGTACAGCTGTCGGGGGGGTCTCCATCGTGGCACGCTCCACAGATACCTGCCTGCACACAGGAGCTGACTTTTTGCCAGAAGAGGACTGGCTGTCAGCAGGCTGCCTGAGAGAGAGGATTGTGACAGGGGCTGCTCCTCGGTGGCGGATCTCACCCTCCAAGAAGCTGCACTTGGCCAGCACGTAGGTCTCCCAGTCTGTAAGCTTGACCGCGACTTGGCCAGATTTCTTGAGGTGCAGCTTCCCGTACCAACTGTGCATGTGCTTCTACCAGCCGAGGAGCACCTCCGAAGTGTAGCCCAGGCTCTCCGCCTTCTCTCTCCAAGTAGCCTGCTTCCTCTTGGTGTCTCGATAGAGCCTGTGTCCCTTCTGTCAAAGATATTCATTCTCCCTCAGCCACTCCAGCAGTTCCTCCTCATGTTCCTCTTCGATTGTGCATTGCCTCCTCTCCCGTTCACGCGTCTGCCTCTTCCTCCCTTTGGCAGGGCCATATGGGCCCTCATCAGAAGGGCTTCAAGGTTGTAGGGGCTTCTCCTCCACACCAGCAGCAGCAGCAGCAGCAGCAACAACAGTAGCAGCAAAAGCAGGACCAGCAGGACCAGCAGCACCAGCAGCACGAGCAGGACCAGGAGCACCAGCAGGACCAGCAGGACCAGGAGCACCAGCAGGACCAGCAGGACCAGGAGCACCAGCAGGACCAGGAGCACCAGCAGGACCAGGAGCACCAGTAGGACCAGCAGGACCAGGAGCAGTGCCAGCAGAGTAAGCACCAGCAGAAGCACCAGCACCAGCAGCAGTGCCAGCAGAATAAGCACCAGCAGAAGCACCACCACCAGAAGCAGTATCAGCAGAAGCATCACCACCCGAAGCAGCATCAGCAGAGTAAGCACCAGCAGAAGCACCACCACCAGAAGCAGCATCAGCAGAAGCACCACCTCCAGAAGCAGCATCAGCAGAAGCCCCAGCAGCAGAAGAGCGAGCCCGGGCAGCAGAAGCCCCAGCAGAAGTAAAGTCAGGGCCAGAGGGTGGGAAGGTGGCCCTGCCCCTCTTGCCATGGCTGGCAGCAGATTGCAGAGGCTTCCATTTCTTCCCCATGGTTGTTGGGTTGCTGGCTGGCTGGCTGGCTGGCCGGTTGGCTGGCTGGCAAGCTGTGCCTGGAAGCAAGTCTTTCCTCTGAATGGTAACCTGCTTGCGAGCTGCTTCCCTTTATAACTGCAGGGCTGATGCAATGCCTCCTCCCCGCATGCGCAGTGAACGCTAGGCATCCGCTAGGCATCTACTAGGCATCCGCTTGTCTTCCACTCTGCATCCGCTTCATCCGCTCGGCATCCGCTTGGCATCCGCTCAGCATCCACTCGGCATCCGCTCGGCATCCGCTCTTTCCGTTCCGCGTCCGCTTTACTGTTCTCCCCCAGAAGCCCTGTGGATGTGGCATCCGCTTCCATCTGCTTCCATCTGCTAGGCTTCCGTGGAGCATCCGCTTTCCATCCGCCCTACGCCCTCCCCCCATCCGTTCCTTTCTGTGTTGTCCGCTCTGGTTATGCAAATTCGGGGCACTTTTGAGAGTGGATAACAACGGATGGAACATTTTGCTCATCCACTGTGTCCTTTTTACAAACGTTTTGCATCCGTCGGCCAGTGTGACAGGGCCTTTAGCTGCTGTTTGTGTTTTTGCTTATGAAAGAAAGAATCTACAAATGGTATTTTAAACTTTACTCACATTATTATGTATATTAAGAAGTTATTGAATCCTGCTGAATTAGTCATCTGTGTATTTTTCTTCTCTCTTTCCCTCTCGCTCCTTCTCCCTCTCTCCCTCTCCCTCCCTCTCCCTGCTCTCTCTCTCTCCCTCTCCCCCTCTCTTTTCCTCCCTTTCCCTCACTCTCTTTTCCCCCCTTTTTCTTTCCCATTCTCTCTCCCTCCTTCTTCCTTCCTCCCCCTCCCTCCCTCCCTCCCTCTCCCTCCCCCTCTCTCTCCCTCCCTCCCTCTCCCCACTCTTTCATCCACTCCCTCTCTCCCCCTCCCTCCCTCTCCCCCTTTCCCTCTCCCTCCCTCTCCCTCCCCCCTTTATTTCCATCAGAGTGTATCATATGCCACAAAATAGGCCTGGTTGAAAGACAGCAATCCCACCCAAGATTCTTCTGCTAACATTGCAGGGCTTCTGAGATTGGTGGAAACATTATAATGAGCATTAGTACGCAGACAAGTCCTATGAAGTTAATGGGCTTTAAAACTGACACATTGCTCTAGAAAGAGTCATTAGCTCAGTCTTTGGCTTCATGGCTGAGGAAAAACAAAAGGAAAAACCTCCAGCAAGTTGCACTGAATTAATTAATCTGAAGAAAAGTCGAGTACCAACGCATATGCCAGTATGACATTGGAACACTAAAAGTAACTGCTAATTAAATAAATTTCAAAAGGGACTGTGAGTTCCAGCATACAAGAAACCGCAACAATTAAAGTCTCATTTCAGGGTCACCTCAAGGAAACTCATCCTGGTTCATAAGGACCAAGATTTAGAAGCCCACCCAGAATCCACTAAAAGAGTCCTTCAACAGTTCAAGAAGATAAGGACAAATTCTCAATGTAGTTGAATGTATTTCAGAGCATATTATTTATTAATAGAGGAGAATATTTGTAGCTCAGGGTTGAAATGAAGGCTCCTTGGCCCTCTCTGAGCTTGGTTGTTTTCTTGCAGACATTTCATTACCAAACTAGATAACTTCATCCATGTTAGTGGGAGTGGAGCTTGGACTCTGTTCATATACTAGTATATAAATACTAACATATACAACTATATTTAGCACATAAAATGAGAGAAAACCCCACTCCCTTCTCACATGGATGATGTTGCCTAGTTGGGTAATAAAACATTCACAAGAAATCACCAAGCTCAGAGAGCACCAAGGCTCTCACAATCTTCCTCCCCTTCCCTGCAAACTAACTTCCTTCTAATGCTGATGATGTTACCTAGTTTGGATAATGAAATGTCTGAAAGAAAACAACCAAACTTAGGGACCATCAAGGACCCCATAGATTCCTCTTTTCAGGGGTGGAATTCAAATTTTTTAACAACCGGTTCTGTGGGCGTGGCTTAGTTGGTGGGTGTGGCTTGGTGGTCATGTTATTGGCTGGCCATGGCTAATTCAAATCACTCACATCGAGGCACGCATCTCCTCGCCTGGCCTCTCATGACTGTAGGGATGACAAAGTGTGAAAAATGGTCATAAGTCACTTTTTTCAGTGCCATTGTAACTTTGAATGGTCACTCCACACAAGCAAAGTACCAGGAAAGGAGGGAAAAAAACTCCAGAGAAGTTCCTGAGACAGGAAGTCTAGTCCTGCCAAGAATGTAATAAGGGTTAATGGAGAGGCAGTTTCTGTAATCAACACCAGAATATTTCCTTCCTGCCTTCCTTACAGGATAACAACTAGTTCTCCGAACTGCTGATAATGTTAACAACCGGTTCTGGTGAATAGGTGTGAACTGGTAGAATCCCACCCCTGCTCTTTCTCCTTCTCCTTCCCCTTCTCCTCCTCCCTGCAAACCAACTACCTTCTAATACTGATGATGTTAGTTTAGATAATGAAATGTCTGAAACAAAACAACCAAGCTCAGAGAGCACACTCTGATATTATTTATAGTTAGCAACAGTTTAGTGAGACTGCATTTTCTGAATTAGAAAATGAGCATGCTCATTCTGCATTCATACTCAACCAGCAAAGAATCACAAATGAAATAATGCCTCCTTTAAACTTATTGTTTTTTCCCATAATGTTAAGAGAACCACTATATCAGAGGCCCCCAATCTTTTGGGCACCAGGGACCGGTTCCATGGAGAGAGGTTTGTCCATGGACTAGAGGGGGTATGGTTTCATGTGCTGCCTGCATACTGCAGATGAGGCTTCAGTTGTTTGTGCAGCCTGATTTCACACAGAATAACAAAGTTGGAAGGGATTTTGGAGGTCTTCTGGTCCAACCCTCTACTCAAGCCATTCCAGACCAAAGGCTGTCCAGTCTCTTCTTACAAACTCCTAGTGATGGAGCACCTACAAATTCTTGAGACAGTTAATTCCACTGAGTAAATATCCTAGTTGTCAGGAACTGTCTCCTTATTTGCTTCTCTCCTTCATTAGTTTCTAACCATTGCTTCTTATTCTGACTTCAGGTGTTTTGGAGAACAGTTAAGCCCCTCTTCTTTGGGGGAGCCCCTGAGATATTATAAGACTGCTATCATGTCACCCCCAAGTCCTTCTTTTCAGATTAGACTAGACTTGTGATGGTGAACCTATGGCACGCGTGCCACAGGTGACACACAGAGCCATTTGTGCCGGCATGCGAGCTGCAAGCAAACTTACCTCACTGCACATGCGTGCACCTCACAGCTGATTTTTGGCCAGTTTGAGATCTTTTTCAGCCTCCCAGAGGCTTGAGGAAGGCTTCTGCAGGCTTTTCAGGATGAAAACTAGGCCCGTTTTGTCACTTCCTGCTTTTCTGGGGTGCATGCATTGCCCTCTGGGTGTTGGCACATGAGTGCAAGTGTGCAAGGAGTCCAAAAAGGTTAGCCACCACTGGACTAGACATACCTAATTCCTGCAACCATTCTTCCTATGTTTAGGCTTCACTCCCATAACCATCTTTGGTCTTCTTTTTTGCACTCTTTCCAGAGTCTCAACATCTTGTTTCTATCATGGTGACCAGAACTGGATGCAATATTCGAAGTGTGGTCTTACCAATACATTATAATGTAGTAAATTTCTGGCATTCTGTGCCCAGTGCCAATCAATGGACTGGGGACCCCTGCACCAATGGTATTCAGAAGGTTCTGACCAGTTCTGGAGAACTGGTAACAGAAATTTTGAGTAGTTTGGAGAACTAGCAAATACCACTTCTGACTGGCCCCGCCTCCCAATTCCCAGCTGGCTGAGTCTTCTTTTGTTGCCCTTGCACAGGAGAACAGAGCTGGAAAGCAGGTTAGTGGGGTGGGGTGGGGTGGGAATGGGGATTTTACAGCATCCTTCCCCTTCCATGCCCACCAAACCATGCCCACCAAGCCATGCCCACAGAACCGGTAGTAAAATTTTTTGAATCCCACCACTGTCCTGCACTATATCAACAGTAGATTCCAAATATTTGAGCAGATCTCTCTCTTAGTTCTCCTTACCCCCTTACTTTAAAATAATTAAGCAGAAACACACTTACTGTAAGAGGATACACATCGTAAAGGAAGCATGATTTTCCAGCATCATTATTTTTTCTTTCAAAAGAATTTGTATTTCTTCTTAGAAAATAAAAAGTAGAGGTTTGCTTCAGCAAACTTTTTAGAAGTGGCCCCCTTATCTTGTTTTTCTTCAAGCGATGACTGTGAAGTTAAGTCTGTTCTGGAGACCTAAAGAATTATTTGATTTGAGTGAACTCCACTGAAACAAGCCATCACTGCAGCTCAGTAATCCCAGGGTCATTTTTCTGCCATTATTTCCCAAGTTATGTCTCCTTGCAGTTTGCAATGTCTCAGGCAATCTGGATTTACAGAATGCAGCACTAAATAAAAATGGCTCACCTATACATGTGGAGAGCACAGTCGGTTGCCCAGCCCATGAAAACAGCTTATGCTTGTTTTTATCATCATTATTTAATATATTTCATGATATGAATCAATACACATTGTCCATAATTACTGGAGCCTAAAATTTCCAGACATTAAACAGATTGTTCTTGTGAGTGCAATCAATTCCATTCCGTGTCCTGACATGTCACGGTAAACTTTATGAGCCAGTCAGTCATGCATGAAACGTAAAAAGCTTTTACATGGTGGGCAGAGAACCAGAGAGGTGGAGAGAATCAAATCAAGAAAGCCTCTTTCAAATATTCTCTGGCCAGCTTTGATTTTGTTAACCTAGCAGTAGGGATTCAAATTGGAAAAATTTTCTAAGCTGGCCTGTTGACTTCTGTTCTGACCCAAACCTTGTTCCAAGGAAACAAACATGAAACAGAGGTAACAGCAAAACCTTTTAATGATTCTTTATGAATTCTGTTCCTTCATGGTTAAAAGGCTATTTCAAACTAATTGTCTCTGATAAGAATGAGCCTTGCCAAGGTTGTGAAAGTCTGCCAAGAACACTAGATAAAGTTACTAAGAAATATTTCAAACACAAAGAGTCTCCAAACACCAAGCAAGATATTCCAAATGTCCACAAAGCTTGAGTGCAAAAACTTCTTTGCTTCCTGCAAAGAACTCCAGTTTCTCAGCTGGCTTTTATCTCTTAAGCAAGGGGCCATTACCTTGCAGCCTTACTCCCGAGTCACCCGTGTTGCTGCAGCTGCTCTTTCCTTCGAGCAGCCCTGTATGCACGTACACTGGGCACAGGCTCTTTGGGAACCTCTTCATCACTTCTGCCAACCTCCACAATCTCCAAAAGTAGCATTCCACTCCCTGATGGTCCTGGCCCCATCCCTGCATCACACACAGGGCCCTCATCTGAGTCCTCACTCTCCAAGACCTCAGGCGTCCGTTTCTGCTGCTGGCGAACCACAACAGCTTCCAACAACTCACTTGTTCCAGTGCAGAACTGTTAACCTGAAGTACTATTTTCTGGGTACAGATATGATAATGCAGTTTAAATGTTTAAGTCAAAGTGATGGATCAACTCTAAACACTTTTTTAAACATTTGTGAATGACAGTGTTCCTGCCAGGCATAAAGAATCTGAACCATCCATTAGGTTACTGCATAGAAGATTTATTCAATCCTTGTATACAACAATCTAGTAAACTAAAATTCAATACTAAATTGAATAGATCAATGGAATCCAGGACCAGTTGGATTTAAATTCCTTGTAACAATTTAATGATTCTAAGCTGATGACGTAACTCCACCCACCCCAACTTTACCGCCTCTTCTCTTACAGTTCTGTCTCTATAAGTAACAGTACAGATAGTCCTTAACTTACAATCACAATTGAGGCCCAGAGTTCTGTCACTATGTGAAACATTTTTGTCCCATTTTAGGGCTCTCCTTACTATAGCTGTTAAGTGATTCCCTGCAGCTGATAAATTAGTAACCCAGTTGTTAATGCTTCCCTATTGTCTTTGCTTATCAGAAGGTTGCCAAAGTAGATCATGTGAGCTTGGGACACAGAAATGTGAGCTTGGGACACAGCAATGGTCATAAATATGAACCACTTGCCAAGCATCTGAGTTTGACCACATGATCACGGGGAAAGTTGCAAAGGTCATAACTGTGAATAATGGCCATAAGTCATATTTTTCAGAGCTGTTGTTACTTTGATCACTAAATGAACTGTTGTAAGTGGAGGACTAGCAGTACTTACAGATACCCAGAGGGTTTTCCCCCAAGAAATGCAAATTAAATGCTCTTTCTCAAATCTATTTTAATAATGCTAAATTGATCAATGTCTTTATTACTAATTTTTATTTCAGATAAAAGCATTGATATCTCTTCTTTATTTTGCCTTCTCAGCCTTAAAAGCAAAACCCCAATGCAAACTGAATTATAATCTTACTACTATATAGGTAAAGGTAAAGGTTCCCCTCGCACATATATGCTAGTCACTTCCAGCTCTAGGGGGCAGTGCTCATCTCCATTACAAAGTCAAAGAGACCACTCTGTGGTCAGGTGGCCAGCATGACTAAATGCCAAAGGTGCATGGAACATTGTTACCTTCCCAGCAACGTGGTCCCTATTTTTCTGCTTGCATTTTTTACATGCTTTTGGACTGCTAGGTTGGCAGAAGCTGGGACAAGTAATGGGAGCTCACTCTGTTACGCGGCACTAGGGATTCGAACTGCTGAACTGCTGACCTTTCTGATGAACAAGGTCAGAATCCTAGCCTCTGACCCAACACATCTCCGTATTACTATATTTTGGTGAATAAAATGTACAGACGTCAAAAGTGAGTTATCACAGAGATATTATAATTAGCTGTAAGAATAAGAATATTTTTTCTTTTGTTAAAAAGAAAAAAAAGTATACACATTTCTCTCTACTTTGAAGTAATTTTTCCTTGGAAAATGCAAGATTAAAACATCACCCACACAAAAACACACATGCACACCCACACATGCTGGTCCTCTTACTCTACGAACCATTACTTACAGAAAATGGATTGTCTCTCTGAAAGGCATCACTTACCAAGAGTCATTTTATTTCTAGTTGAGAGTTAAACATTTTTTAAATTACCGATTCTGAAAGTATCATTAAAGTGCCAATCTGTCTCTGTCAAAGTTATGTCTCAAGTTTCATGATGATCCTTTCCTTCTATACTACCCCAAATTCAAGTGTGGTAACTTTTAAAATTGAAATTGAAAGCTGTCGAAGCTACATAAGTTTCTACCATCCTTAAAGGAAAATCAACATCTGATTCTAGTTGTCATGATAGTACTAGCAATTAGACTTATATACCACTTTATAATGCATTACAGCCCTCTCTAAGCAGTTTACAGAGTTAGCATATTGCCCCCAACAATTTTGGCTCCTCATTTTACCCACCTCAGAAGGATGAAAGATTGAGTCAACCTCGGAAGATTTGATCTCTCAAACTGCAGGCAGCCAGCAGTCAGCAGAAGTTGCCTGCAGTACTGCACTCTAACCACTGCACCACTGTGGCTTATACAATGAGCTTCATGTCAGGTTCATCATAAATGTTGGGAAACAGAGGTGGTATTCAGCCAGTTTGGACCATTCTGGCACACTGGTAATAGAAATTTTGAGCAGTTCGGAGAACTGGCAAATACCACCTCTGATTAGCTCCACCCCTGTGGTTACCTCTACCTATATTTCCTTGTTTTTTAGCTCAGCTGATTGTCCCGTCTCAACTGAGCTAAAAAACAGTGCACATATAGAACTGGTCGGGAAAAATTTAGAAACCTACCACTGGAAGTGAACCTAATAATATGATGGAGGCATAGCATATGAGGTAAGTCTCAAATTTTGCAAGCCAAAGACCGCCAAGTTCTTGCCATAGCTACATCATGCTAAAACACATCAGGCAAGCAAGCACTAGGACATAAAATTCTAGGAAGGGACCTTGGAGAACTTCTAATCCAACCCCCTTCTGAAGACAGGATATCTTATTCCATCCCTGTCAAATGATTGTCCAATATATTTTTGAAAACCTCCAGGGATGGAACGCTCACAAACTTTAAAATTTAGCTAAATTTCTTCTTTGCTGCTTTTCAGTACAAAAGATACCGAAACTACATAGCGATACCTAAAATCCAGTTTTGGTTACCACTGTGTAAAAAGATACTGAGACTCTTGAAAGAGTGCAGAGAAGAGCAACCAGGATGATTAGGGGACTGGAGGCCCAAAGCTTATGAAGAATGGCTGCAGGAACTGGGTTTGTCTAGTCTAATGAAAAGAAGGACTAGGGGTATAACAATGTTTCATTTTCTAAAGGGCCTGTCACATTGGCCAATGGATGCAAAAAGTATGAAAAAAGGACACAGTGGACGAGAAAATTTTCCATCCATTGTTATCCGCTCTCAAAAGTGCCCCAAATATGCATAAACAGAGCGGACAACAACGGAAAGGAACGGACGGGGGAAGGACGTAGCCAGGATGTAAAGTGGATGCTCCACGGAAGCCTAGCAGATGGAAGTGGATGGCACATCTGCAGGGCTTCCGGGGGAGCACAGTGAAGTGGACGCGCAGTGGAAGGAACGGATGCAGAGCGGATGCCGAGCGGATAAAACGGATGCATCATGGACGCCTAGCGGATGCCTAGTGGATGCAAAGCGATCACTGCGCATGCAGGGAGGATGCATTGTGTCAGCCCCATGGATATAAAAGGATGCAGATCGCAAGCAGGTCACCATTCAGAGGAAAGACCTGCTGCCAGATACATCTCCAGCCAACAACCATGGGGAAGAAGAGGAAGCCTGTGCCATCTTCTGCCAGCCCTGGCAAGAAGGACAGGGCCACCATCCCACCCCCAGGCCCTGACTCTGCTTCTGCTGGGGCTTCTACTGCTCGAGCTGACTCTGCTGGTTCTGGGGCTTCTGCTGGTGCTGCTCCTGGTGCTGGTGCTGCTGCTGGGACTTACTCTGCTGGCGCTGCTCCTGGTGCTGGTGCTTCTGCTGGTGCTTACTCTGCTGGCACTGCTCCTGATGCTGGTGCTTCTGCTGGTGCTTAATCTGCTGGTGCTGCTCCTGGTGCTGGTGCTTCTGCTGGTGCTTACTCTGCTGATGCTGCTCCTGGTCCTGCTGGTGCTTCTGGTGCTGCTGGTGCTGCTGGTCCTGCTGGTGCTCCTGGTCCTGCTGGTCCTGCTGGTGCTTACTCTCCTGCTGCTGATCCTGGTCCTGCTGATGCTGCTGGTGCTGCTGGTGCTGCTGGTGCTGCTGGTGTTGCTGGTGCTGCTGGTGCTGCTGGTGCTGCTGGTGCTCCTGGTCCTACTGCTCCTGCTGGTGCTGCTGGTGCTGCTGGTGCTGCTGGTCCTACTGGTGCTGCTGGTGCTTACTCTGCTGGTGCTGATCCTGGTCCTGCTGGTGCTTCTGGTGCTTCTGGTGCTTCTGGTGCTTCTGGTGCTGCTGGTGCTGCTGGTGCTGCTGGTGCTGCTTTTGCTGCTACTGTTGTTGTTGTTGTTGCTGGTGGTGCTGCTGATGTGGTGGAGCAGCCCCTACAACCTCGAAGACTCTCTGATGAGGGCTGAGATGGCCCTGCCAGAGGCAGGAAGAGGCATACGTGAAAACGGGAGAGGAGGCAATACTCCATCAAAGAGGAACATGAGGATGAGGTGCTTGAATGGCTGAGGGAGAATGAGTACCTATGGCGGAAGGGACACAGGCTCTATTGAGACACCAAGAGGAAGCAGGCAGCTTGGAGAGAGAAGGCGGAGAGCCTGGGCAACACTTCGGAGGTCCTCCTTGGGTGGTGGAAGCACATGCACACCTGGTATGGGAAGCTGCACCTCAAGAAGTCTGGCCAGGCCGTAGTCAAGCTCACTGACCGGGAGACCTACGTGATGGCCAAGTGCAGCTTCTTGGAGGGTGAGATCCACCACCGAGGAGCAGCCCCTCTGTCTACCCTCTCTCTCAGGCAGCCCACAGGGAGCCAGTCCTCTTCTGGCCAAGAGTCAGCTCCTGTGTCCGGGCAGGTATCTTTGGAGCGTCCCATGATGGAGACCCCCCCGACAGCTGCACTCCTCATGGCGGAGCATGTGGAAGACTCCCTGACACAGTGGGAGGAAGGAGAGGGCACTTCCAACAGAGACCAAGCCACACCCACCCCCAGCTCCACCTCCACAGAAAGCAGGCAGAGAGCCAGACCAGAGGGACAGAGCCACAGTGTCCTGCTGGAGATCAGGGACACCATCAAAAACAACATAGATCTCCTCTCTCAGCTGGTACACACCGACATACCATCCTCAAACCACAAGCCCTACCTCACCTACATCAACCAGACCCTCATGGACATGTCCGAATCACAGTATCAGGTGATAAAGGAGAGGATCACCAGTATTCTGCACAACCCTCCAGGCCCAGCTGAACCTGCTCCGACCCAGTCCAGGTCTGCTCCTCCACCCCAGGTGATGTCACAGCCCTTCCAAGGCTTTCCACAGGCCCTCACCTTCCAAGGCTACGGGTACCAGCAGTTCCAGCAGCACAGGCAGCCCTTCCCAGTCCAGGTAAAGGTTCATTGAACACCACCGATGCCACCGATGCCACTGATGCCACCGATGCCACCCAGGCCACAGATGCCAGCCATGCCACAGATGCCACCCATGCCACAGATGCCACCCATGCCTCACCTTGTTCAGCTGCAGACCAGACAGCCCCACTACTCTCCTCCTTCCTCCGCCCCACAGCCAAGCCCGGCCTCAGAACATCTGTCATCGGTCTTGGGACTGACATCCCATGTCATGGAGGAAGGGGCTCTCAACATCACAGGACTGAGCCAGCTCACTGAGAGCTTCCTCCACACATGATCCCCTGTTGTCCTCTCGGGGCCAGGCACCCCAATGGCACCTCAGACCAGCACTCCAGCAGCAGCCACCTCCACAGCACCTGGACCCTTCACCCCTGAGACTATGGGCACATCTCAGAGTGACTGAGAAGAGTGCCAGAGACTGGCTTGCTACCTGTTGACTTTATCTTTCCGTGGGACACTTTTCTTGGGTCATTTTGCTTTTACAGTTTGTTATTAATAAAGTTTATCTTTGCTTCACACACTTGGTTCAGTTCTTTTTGTCAATAAAGTCTTGGTGGAAACTTTTAGAAATGGTTTAAGCCTTTGCTTGCTTGTAGGATGGGTAAGGATAGCAGTGGGATGGGCAGGGATACCTGTGGGATGGGTAATAGCTGTGGGATGGGTTAAGATAGTGGTGGGATGGGCAGGGATATCTGTGGGATGGGTAATAGCTGTGGGATGGGCTAGGATACCTGTGGGATGGGTAATAGCTGTGGGATGGGTTAGGATACCTGTGGAATGGGTAATAGTTGTGGGATAGATAAACCTCCAGTGCAAGCATAGTGGGAATGTATGGTCCACCCTCCCAGGTGCCACACCTATGACCCTTTATTATCAATAATAATTTGATCATTCATCAACACATGTCAACATAAACACAGCTCTTTATTAAATGCCCTGTTAATTGTAGGGGCACTCAACATACATGGCACAATCTCATCAGTGTGATGAGACAGGCTGAAGGAAGCATCCATTAAGCATCTACCATCCTGTCTTGCCACTCCACTGCTCCAGCTGGGGAGTTGCACCAGTGTTTCAGGAGGTTGCGTTGCTTCTTTCCTTCACGTGAAGCTCTGTTGGGGCCTTGCACATCCACAGTATCTATCAGGTTTCGCCCTTGCCTTCATTCACCAGGCTCCATGTCCCCATTGCCTTGTTGGCGGTCCACGAGCCTGTTCTGCAACACTGGGTAGCAGGTGCGCATGAGATTGTGCAGGATGCAGCAAGCTTCCACAATATTCCTCCAGGTGTACTGCATGCTCCTGTACGTGGTTCCTGAGGCCAGGGGGCACAGAGTCAGTGCCACCTTCAGCCCAGGGTCCAGGCTGGGCCGGAGGTTGGTGTTTGCCTTGGTCAACCTGGGTCTCAGCCACTCCACAACTTCATCAAACATGGCTGGCGGCATCCTCATGAACTTCTGGAATGCACGAGTGTCTTCGTTCCTCAGCTCCACCATCAGCTTGTTGTACAGGCCTTACTTGGCTCTTCTGGTGATCCATCTTCGGACCCAGACACTTCTTGGATGCCTCCTTTTCTTCGCGTAGAACAGGTGAAAGAGCCTGTACAGGGCTTCGCACTGTTGTAGAACGATGGTGGCTACCAAAAGTAGTGTGTGACGATCCATGGTGGAATTGACTGGATGCTGTGGAAGAGCAAGAGCAAGATGAAGGCTGAAGAGGTCTGCACAGCAGGGCTGCTGGACTGAAAGTGAGATCCAGGTGATTTCCTCCCCCTTTTTATAGGAAATATAGGTTTTCCGCTAGGTGTCATTTTGCATCCTCTAGCCCTCCTCCAGACATCCTAAATATCCAAGATACGTCCCCTATACGAACGTTTTTTCCATTTTAATGCTTTGTATGCGAGCTGCATCCGCTTTCATTCTTTCCATGTCCGTGCTACTAACACTGCGTGTGCGTTCCGTGTCCGTTTCGCTTCCTCCCTGTGTCCATTTTCCGCTGGAGCGGATGCAAATAGCACGGATGCGCAGCAGATGCCTAGTGGATATTGTGGACGCGTAACAGATGATGACAGATGTATAATGGATGTTCCCCATATGCGTAGCAGATGTAGAATGGACGCGTTGCATACTTTTTTTGCTCAAAAAGTTTTGTGCAGCTCAAAACTTTTTGAGTGGATGAAATGTCAGTAGACAGATGCTGGACGGATAGAGAGTATGAAAAACGGACGCAGTGAGTACAGAACAGATGCATCGCGTTAACCAACGGATGGCAAGTGTTTCTCTCCGTTTTACATCCTCTTTCCATCCGTTGGTGCTGTGTGACAGGGGCTTAAAGGGCTGCCACAAAGAAGAGAGTCAAGCTTTTCTCCAAAGCACCTGAAAGGCAGGACAAGAAGCAACGGGTGGAAACTCATCAAGGAGAAGCCCCACCCAGAACTAAGAAGACATTTCCTGACAGTGAGAACAATTAATCAATGGAACAGCATGCCTCCAGAATTTGTGAATGCTCCAACACTGGACCTTTTAGAGATTGAATAATCATTTGTTTGAGGTGGTATAGGCTTTCCTAACTTAGCAGGGGGTTGGAGAAGAAGACCTTCAAGGTTCCTTCCAACTCTTGTTCTATTCTATTCTATTCTATTCTATTCTATTCTATTCTATTCTGTTCTGTTCTGTTCTGTTCTGTTCTGTTCTGTTC
>BLBF01000039.1:23610945-23622534 GCA_015471245.1 Laticauda colubrina
TTCTGTTCTGTTCTGTTCTGTTCTGTTCTGTTCTGTTCCGTTCCGTTCCGTTCCGTTCCGTTCCGTTCCGTTCCATTCCATTCCATTCCATTCTATTCTATTCTATTCTATTCTATTCCAAATAAAGAACAAAACAAGATAACCAAACCTGGCTGGCTGTAAAGATAGAAAAGCGCACCAATAATTTCTTCTTTGAAGAAACATCTTCAAAGAAAAAACAGAAAATTCAGTTGCCTCTTGATAAATCACCTTTGGTGTACCAATACTTTACATTTCTATAACACAACATCCTAAATGTTCAAGTGGATTTCCACACTCCCACACATGTACGTTTGACTTCTTCCATTTCTGATTTTTTTTTTTTTAAAGGGGGTGGAAATGATAGACTTGCTTCTAGAGATGATTTGAAGGCACAATTGGTTCAGCTTAAGAGAGATACCATAAAATATTTCAACATTTTTAAAGGACCAGAGGTGTTGCTTTTTTTAATTACAACTCACAGATGGAATTTTTAAGCAACCTTTTGCCACCTTCTAAGTGAAAGAAGAAAATAACAAGTAAGTTGCAGGGATAGCATGGTGAAAAATTTAATTAGTTTAACCTCATTAATAGGCAATTTGATCAGATATACTTGATTGAGCGAGACCACTAGTAGGGACCTGGCCTGAGCAGACAATTATTCATCTCTAATGAGACAATGGCGGCAAGATTTGTGCTTGGTTTTGCTTTTAATGATTCCCAACCCTATTTGTGAAAGATAAATTGATCAATTTTTTGATTAGGCGAGCTAAATAAAATTTCTGAGACTCTCTGAGTTTCATTTATTTATTTAAAGACTCAGTAGTGGGATTCAATTTTTTTACTTCCAGTTCTGTGGATGTGCCTTGGTGGGAGTGGCGTGGCTTCGTGGGCGTGGCAGGGGAAGGATACTGCAAAATCCTCCTTCCTTTCCCACCCCACTGACCTGCTTTCCAGCTCCGTTCTCCTGTGCAGGGCAACCAAAGAAAACCCAGCCAATCAGCTGGGACTCAGGAGGCAGAGAATAGATGGAGGCGGGTGTGTGTGTGTCAGAGGTGGGATTTGCCGTTTCTCCAAACTACTTAAAATTTTCGCTACCGGTTCTCCAGAACTGGTCAGAACTTGCTGAATACCACCTCTGTAAAGACTGCATATGGCCACCCACTTCCCGACAAGGACTCTGGGTGTTAGAGAATGCTTGAAAGCAACAATGAAAAACAAGAGACAGGAGAATAGAGAGAGAATGGAACAGAATTGGAAGGTACTTTGGAGGTCTTCTAGTCCATCTCCCCTTCAAGCAGAAGACGCTAGACCATTTGAGACAAGTGACCATCCAGTCTCTTAAAAATCTCCAGTGATGGAGCACCCACAACTTCTGAAGGCAAAACTGTTCCACTGGTTAATTGGTCAAAACATTTCTCCTTACTTCTAGTTTGGTTCTGTCCTTGATTAGTTTCCACCCATTGTTTCTTGTCCTGCCCTCTTCTTTGTGGAAGACCTTCAAATATTGGAATGTTCCTCCTCCTCCTCCTCTTCCTCCTCCTCCTCCTCCTCCTCTTCCTCCTCCTCCTCCTCCTTTCTGGAAATCTCACTCCCTTCTAGCACTCATGATGTTACCAAGTTACGGTAATGAAACGTCTGCAAGAAAACAACCAAGCTCAGAGAACGCCACTTAATTTCCACATTTTTGCCCTCCCAAAATCTCCTTGGCTGTATCCAGGTAGTCATCAGTAGTCAAGCAATTCTAGAAGGATTGCTCCTACAGCTTTAAATTAGCACCTCTTTTGGTCAAAATAAATAAATAGAAATCTAGTATACTCTTTCTCCATTTATTTCTCTTATTACCAAGACTATGAAAATAAAGAAAAATAAAGGGTCCCTAATTAAGTTGAGAAAGCCTGAAATAGTTGATGCTTGATCAGATAAATATGTCAACATCACACAGAAGTTTATTTCATTTTAATTTCTCGCCTCTTTATCTTTTTTTTTTTTTAATGCTTGTTTGTTTGAAATCCTTTGACCTTATTAGTCTCCATGGAAGTCCAGGAAAGACATTGCAGCTCTCTTCAACTGGAATTCCACTCATTTTTTTTTAAAGAACCCAAAAAACCTATAATTATGCAGACATTGCTCAGTTTGGAAGACATTTCTACACAATATCTGTCATTGTCAAAATAAACTACTGCTTTTAGTGGAACACACACACACACACACACACACGCACATAAATATATATATATATATATATATATATATATATATATATATATATATATATATATATATCAGCTTTCGCGGGTACTTACATGTGTGCTGTTTAGCTTATTATCTGTTTAGCTTATTAGCTGTTTAGGGTATTATCCCACGTCATTGTAGTTCTGTTAGAGTTGTAGCAACGTTTCAGCAGAATCTCATCTGCCATCCTCAGGCTTCTGTATAGAGTTACTTCCTGGTTTCAAATTTGAGGCTGGTCCATTCTGATTGGTTGGGAGCCTGGGTCTGTGTTTATTGGGCTTGGAGTTTGATTGATTGGTGTTTCTGGTTTCTTCTGTCTGTTTTGTGGCTTTGATTGGCTGGCAACACTCTGTTCTTGTGTTGGAGGCTTTCAGTGCAGCTTGGCTCCATGTGAAAGGACGGCTGCTCTTCATTAGCAAGCTGCTATTCATTAGCAAGCTGGGTTTCACCTGGGTGCCTGGTGGGGGGGTGTTTGGGTTGGAGCTATCAGAGGGAGTCTGTTTTTGCCCAGGTGTTTGCCTGGCTTGTGGCATGGAGATCTTTCTATTTGAGAGTGCAGGCTTCCAAATGAATGACAGTCTGGTGGAATCATCTCTTCTATTCATGCTGTCAGGTCTTTTTTCAATCTCTATGGCTTCTCTGATGATTCTGGGGCTGGGGTTTTCTATAGTGGCTAGGGTTTTAGTGCCATTGAAGTTGATGTTGTGACCTGTGGTTTTCATGTGTTGGACTAGTGAGGAGGTGTGTTCCAGCTTTTTTACTGCATTTTTGTGTTCATCTAGGTGGGTACTTATTCTTCTATTGGTCTGTCCAATGTATCTGGCCGGGCATGATATACAGGGAATTTCGTATATGCCTTGGTTTTCCAGGTCAATTTTGTCTTTGGGGTTTCTCAGGATGGCTGCTATTTTTTTGTCTGTTTTGAAGGCAGTCTTGATGTGATGCCTGTGTAGTATCTTACTGATTTTATCTGTGGTACCTCTTATGTAGGGCAGGACAGCTGTTCCATGGATCTGTTGATCTTCTAGGTCTCTATTATGTCTTGGTGTGTTTTTGTGGATCAAGTTGGTGATTTTGTTTTTGTGGAAGCCGTTGGCTGTCAGTACTTTAGTCAGGGTGCATAGTTCAGTCTTTATATGTGTCTTCTCTTCCAGGCATTTGGTTCTGGTAATTAGTGTTTTTGCCACGGAATTTATCTGTGCTGGGTGGTGGTGGGATTGCGCATTGAGGTGGCAGTTGGTGTGTGTTTTCTTCTGGTATACGGTGTGTCCTAGTGTGCCATCTGTTCTTTTGTAGATTAGTACATCTAGGAATGGTAGTTGTTTGTTTATTTCCGTTTCCATGGTGAACTTGATTTTGGGGTGTGTGTTGTTTAGGTGTGTTAGGAAATTGTTTAGGTTTTCTTTCCCATGGGGCCAAATCACAAACGTGTCATCGATGTATCTTAGCCATAGTTTGGGTTTGTGAGTGGCATTAGCCAGGGCTCTGGATTCAAATTCTTCCATAAACAGGCTTGCAATGATGGGTGACAGTGGTGATCCCATAGGGGCTCCTTCAATTTGCTTGTATCTTTGTCCTTTGTATATGAAATATGTGTTGGTTAAGCAGTGTTCTGTTAGTTCCATGAGGTTTAGCTGGTTGGTATTTATTTTTGATGATTTCGAGAGTTTCTTTTATTGGGACTTGAGTGAATAGTGAAACCACGTCGAAACTTACAAGCAGATCTTCTTGTTCCACGTGTAGATCTTTGATCATTTCTAAGAAGTGGAATGAGTTTTGTACATATGAAGCTGCAGTTTCAGCATGGGGCTGTAGTTGTTTTGCTAAGTGTTTAGCTAGGTTTTGTAGTGGTGCTCCTTTGGAGCTGACTATGGGTCTGAGAGGTATGCCTTCTTTGTGTATTTTTGGGAGGCCGTATAGTTTGGGGCATCTGGAAGATTTTTCTCTTGGGATGATTGTCTGTTGGATTTCTTTGCTTATGTGGCTGGTAATAATTTTCTTCTTGGTTAATGTTTCCAGATATGTGACTGGGTCTGTGTTTATAGATTTGTATGTGGAGTCTTGGAGTAGGTCTGTCAATTTTGTTTCATAGTCTTTTCTGTCCATTACTACTGTAGCATTCCCTTTATCTGCTGGGAGTATGATTATGCTGTTATCATTTTTCAGGGTTTGTAGCACTTTGAATTCATCTTTGTTCAAGTTGCTTTTGGGTGGTTTGCTTGTGCACAAGATGTTTGTAACCTGGTGTCTTATTCTGTCAGCTTCATCTGTATTTAATTTGGTTAGGCTGGATACTACTGCACATATGATGGATTCTGTGGGGATTTTTTTGGGTGCTATGGCATAATTGAATCCTTTGGTTCGGACATCTGTTTCTGTTTTGGTGAGTTCTCTGTTGGAAACATTAGATACTAATTGTTTCAGGTGTTGTTGTGAATTGTTGGGGGGTTTATTGTCATGTTCTAATTTCATTAGTTTCTTCAAGAGTTTTTCATTTTTGTAAGTGGTTTCAGTTTCAGCTCTCCAAGTTGTCAGTTGTTTTATCTTATCCCAAGGTAGAGGGTGGATTTTGCTGCTCAATTCCAGGTGTAGTGCTTGCAAATCTTTGTTTAACTGATCCAATTGGTATCTTTTACTGTGGAGTTCGTTCCTGAATAGAGGCATTTCAGTTCTTTTCAGGATACTTTTCGTAGCTGCTGTGCTGTGATGAAATGTTAATTTGAAGCAGGTTGGTGTTGCATTGTTGTCTCTGCAGCTGCGTAGGAATTTCATGTCACATAATATTCCTGCTCTTTTAACTTCCAGCTTCTCATAGCTTTTGATCTGGCTATTTATTTCCTCCCCATAGAGGTTTGATATTTGTTTTTTTTAAAGTTTTCACGGGTACTTACATGTGTGCTCTTCAGCTTCCTTTGGGTATTATCCCATGTCATTGTAGTGCTTTTAAAGTTGTAGCAACATTGTAGCAACACCTGGGCACAGACTCCCTCTGATACCTCCAGCTCAAACACACCCCAACCAGGCACCCAGATGAAACCTAGCTTCCTAATAGATAATAGCTATCCTTTCACACGAAGCCAAGCTACACTGAAAGCCTCCAATACAGGAACACAGTGTTGCCAGCCAATCAAAGCCACAAAACAAACAGAAGAAACCAGAAACACCAATCAAACAAACTCCAAGGACAATAAACACAGACCAAGACTCTCAACCAATCAGGATGTAAAAAAAAACCATCCTGGGACAGCAGTAGGCTAGCCTCAAATTTAAAACTTACGGCTGTGATAGCCTGACTCACATACGAACCCAATACAGAAGCCTGATGGTTTCTGCCCTTATGGCAGATGAGATTCTGCTGAAACATTGCTACAACTTTAAAAGCACTACAATGACGTGAGATAATACCTGAAGGAAGCTGAACAGCACACATGTAAGTACCCATGAAAACTTAAAAAAACAAATATGTATATATGTATATATATTTCATAAAGTTTATTTTTAAAATTCAAAAAAAATATACAAAAACTAATAAACATATTTAAAAAAAACATGATGTGGAAGAAGTTGTCAACTTGTAAAGCATTTTTGCCCTGCTCTTGAGTTCCCATAGGCTGAAGGGGGGAGAACTGATGGAGAAGCTCATTTGCGATGACCAGAAACACATTCCATGCATACCTTTCTCCAGATTGTATCTAGACCAAGCGGGAGAGGTGTGTTTTCTCCAGCCTGTGAGAGTGCGCCATTGGAGAATGTGATTTATGACACACCCTGGGAGTAGGGGCGAAACAGGGCCATAGGTGGGCCATAAATTATGTGGGGCAGAATAACTTCCCTTGGGAAAATACTGACATGTTGCTTGTAATAAATAATTGAATTTCTTTTGAAATTTGGCTCAAGGCTCATGAATTAATTAGGGCATCTGTTGGAACCCTGATAGAAGGTCTGGTAGAGCTTGGGGAAGGGTTAAAAGAGGAATCAGCCTGGAATCATTACATAGTCACAAACTAAGTCCAACTCCCCTTGATTGTCATTGATCCTTATCTAACACTTATCTAACACAACCACGCATTGACCATTAGTTGAGAATATTCCTGCACATAGGCTTTTATCAATCAAGCAGTTTAATTGGGCCTTCATGTGTGGGCCTGGATTTTTAGGCATGACACATCTATGGGAAAATGCTTTGAGGTGTAACCATGATTCTGGATCCTCAGCAAGCATGGACTTAATTATTAGAGGAGCATTACAAGCAATCAATGTCTCAAGTATACTGATTTCTCTTTGGTAGAAATCACAGCTGTAAATAGCAAACAATGCAATGGCTTAGTTTTCTCTAACTGCCTTGAGGCTTCTAACTTTGTAACAATAAGTTATAAGATTGCTGGAAAAAAATGCACTGTGTTTAGTATTCCTGAACAATATTTATCCAATATTTTAGAACTCAGCTATTATACTCTGGGATGTTCTGATTCTCAGCAGTGCTGTTCAGTTTGAAATGAAAAGAGCAGGTTAAATATTATGACTATTTCCACCTCCCCACCAAGTAAGCATTTATTAGATAATAAAACAAGCCTGGAATGACATGAGTGTTGGAATTCTTGGGCTTTCTTCCAGATGGTGGTATGACATTTTAACCTAAATAGGAGGCTATGTAAATAAAGTAGAAATCTAAAATAGTGGTCCCCTTCCATAGGTTATGTTTTCTGTATAAATACAGGAAAAGGTAAAGGCTTGCTGTCTGTTTTAAACAGCTCAAACAAATCTATTAAATTAAGTTTGATTGCTAATTCAAAAAATTATGCATGCTTCTCTGAATAGCACATAGTGTATCATGTTTTCAAAAAGAAAGCATTGAAAATGAAAGTGGGATGTTTTGCCTCTATTACAAGGATATTTCTGATTGTAAACTTTTAATTGATTTTTCTCTTTATTTCATATTTAAAATTTGATTTCTGTTGTTGGTTTACACCCAAGAGGATTCTCCCGTTTCTGCTTCTAAATTCAATGAGTTATTATAATACATTATAATAACATGAAGCCATTCTTCCCCCAGCACTTAGAAAAACAAACCAATAAGGTGATAGTTTTCATTTTTAAAATATGTGTTTCTTCAATTCCTTTCCCAAATGATGTCTTAAGTCAATATCATTTCTTCTTTATTCTTCCTTGATTAGTCATGCAAGTAAACCTAGATAATTACAGATCAAGGAATGAAGATAACATATAGGAAATCAGTAATATGTTTGCCAAATCTCTTGGTAATAAGAAAAACGCAACTACTTTACTTATAGGAGGAAATCACATGGAGGAAATGATAATACATGGAAGGCAGTAATATCTAGAAAATTAATATCTGGAAAATTTGATTTGCTCCAACATGAATAGAGAAAGATTCCTTTGGGGTATATGATTGTATGGGATTTTTTTAAAAAATCATTTTTTTAGCTTTGGAATATTTTTCAATACCATGATTATTATTTATCTTATTTTTGTTGTGTTGATCCTGTTTACCAATCAGTGATTGGAGCATTGTTGTAAAAGAAACATGGAACAAACAAATATATAAATAAATAAAAATGTAGTATTGACTTGAAGGTTAGCCTTAAGGATAATATGAAGCTATCAGAGATATGCAATGTCAGAAAAAAGAACCAGGCCACCAAAGAGCATTGTCAACTCATAAAACATTTACATGGCCATTTTAGAGTTGTCAACAGAAAGGGAGGGGGGGGGGGAAAGGGATTTGAAAGAGCAGTGGGGAAGCTTGGAAATATTTCTGGACTTTCTCAACTGTGTCAATATCAGATACGTAATGTGGGTTCCAGACTGATGAGCTGTATTCAAATATTGGTCAAGCAAATGTTTTGTATGCTCTAGTTATTAGTGTAATATTACCAGAGAAAAAACTACATAAGATTAGGTTAACAACTCTTAACGCCTCTTAATGCTATGTAGTTACAGTGGGCTCTAGCATTTAAGTCATTAGAGATGAGTACTCCAAGATCCTTGACAGAGTTTGGATCATCAACAAGGTCTTGACTATTCAGCCTGTATTTTATTTTCTGTTGGTTTTTTTTTTTTTTTGCCAATATGTAGGACAGAGCATTTATCTGTTGAGATTTGAAGTTGCCATTGGGTTGACCATTCTGATACATAGTCGAGGTATTTTTGAAGGGTAGCAGTATTGTTTGTGGTGTTCAATAGCTTTACATCATTAGTGAAGAGATCACAGTTGCTCTTAATATGATCACATAGGTCATTTATGTAGAGTATGAAAAGAGTTGGTCCTGGAACATTGCTTTGGGGGACACCATTGTTGACAGGTACAGAATTTAATAGGACACTCCCAATTTTGATCATTTGTTGTCTGTTTGACAGACAACAGTTATGCAGGTGTCCAGAGATACCATAAGATTTTAGTTTTAGTTTTAGGAGTAGTTTTTCGTGTACCACTGAATCAAAGGCTTTACAGAAGTCTATGTAGATTGCGTCTATTGCTTTGCCCTGATTGAATTGTGTGGTCCATATGTTTTTGCAGTGTAAGAGTTGCAGATTACATGATAGTTTTTTCCTGAAACCAAATTGTTTATGAGAGATTAGTTGTTTGTTTCTAAGTGGAGGATGATGGATTGATTAATAATTGATTCCATGACTTTACAGGTGACACAGCACAAGGAGATTGGTCTGTAATTTTCAACTAGTCTGGGATCTCTCTTTTTGAAGATGGGGATGACCATGGCTTGTGACCATAGATTTGGCAAGGAACTGGTCCTGAAAGATTTTTCAAAGATTATGCTTAGAGGGTCAGCTACAGCAGTGGATAGCTTTTTTAAAAAGTAGGCACATGTTCCATCAGGTCCAATAGATAGAGATGGTTTTAGATTGCGTTGTGCTTTTTCAACACTGTCTTCTGTAAAATTGATATATATTAGATCATTGTAGTTGTCTGTGGTTCGACAAGGAAGTACTGGGCTTGATCCATTGGTGTTTACAAATGCTGAGCCAAAGAATGTTAAAGAGGTTGGCTTTAATAGTGTTGTTGTTGCAGTGCTTACCATTAGGTAAAGGACACTACGGACAAGAAAAATGTTCCATCCGTTGTTATCCGCTCTCAGAAAGGGCGAAAATTTGCATAACCGGAGCGGATAACACAGAAAGGAACGGACGCGGGGAGGACGCAGAGCGGATGGAAAGCGGAAGTGGAATGGAAGCCCAGTGGATGGAAGTGGATGGGAGCGGATGGCACATCCGCTAGGCTTCTGGGGGACCGCAGCAAAGCGGACGCGGAACGGAAAGAGCGGATGCCGAGCGGATGCCGAGTGGATGAAGTGGATGCAGAGTGAAAACCTAGCGGATGCACAGCGGAAGCCTAATGTATGCCTAGCATTAATTGCGCATGCAGGGAGGATGCATTGTGTAAGCCCCGCGGATATAAGGGAAGCAGCTCGGAAGCAGGTCACCACTCAGAGGAAAGACCTGCTGCCGGAAGGATTGACAGCCTTGCCTGCCCTGCCTGCATGCCTGCCTGCAAGCCTTGCTGCCAGCCTTGCTGCCAGCCTCCCTGCCAGCCTCCCTGCCAGCCTCCCTGCCAGCCTTGCTGGCTGCCTGCCTGCCAGCCTTGCTGGCTGCCTGCCTGCCAGCCTTGCTGCCAGCCAGCCAGTCTGCCTGCCAGCCTTGCTGCCAGCCACTCTGCCTGCCAGCCTTGCTGCCTGCCTTCCTGCCAGCTTTGGTTCATGGCTGCCTGCCAGCCTTGGTGCCTGCCTCCCTGCCAGCCTTCCTGCCAGCCTTCCTGCCAGCCTTGGTTCCTGCATGCCTGCCAGCCTGCCTGCCAGCCTTCCTGCCAGCCTTGGTGCCTGTCTGCCTGCCAGCCTTGGTGCCTGCCTGCCTGCCAGCCTTCCTGCCAGCCTTGGTGCCTGCCTCCCTGCCAGCCTTTCTGCCAGCCTTGGTGCCTGCCAGCCTCCCTGCCAGCCAGCAACCCCACAACCATGCAGAAGAACAGCAAGCCTCAGCCATCTGCTGCCAGCCCTTGCAAGAGGGACAGGGTTACCATCCCACCCCCTGGCCCTCACTCTGGTTCTGCTGGGGCTTCTGCAGTACAGGCTCGCTCTTCTGGGGCTGGGGCTTCTACTGCTTCTACTTCTGGAGGAGCTGATGACAAGCACTCCAGCACCAGCCACCTCCACAGCACCTGGACCCTTCACCCCTGAGACTGAGCGACCAAGAGGAGTGCCAGAGACTCATTTTTGTTTTATAGCTTCTTGTTAATAAAGTCTATTTATGATTCACACACTTGCTTCATTTCTTTTTTTTAAGAAAGTCTTGGTGGAAACTTTTAGAAAAGGTTTAAACCTTTGCATGCTTGTGGGATGGGTGAAGATAGCAGTGGGGTGGGCAGGGATACATTTGGAATGGGGAATAGCTGTGGGATGGGCAGGGATACCTCAGGAATGGGTAGTAGCTGTGGGATAGATAAACCTCTAGTGCAAGAATAGTGGGACTGTATGGTCCACCCTCCCAGGTGCCACACCTATGGCCCTTTATTATCAATAACAATGTAATCAATCATCCACACATGCCAACATAAACACAACTCTTTATTAAATGCCCTGTTCATTGTAGGCCCACTCAACATACATGGCCCAATCTCGTCCGTGTGATAAGACAGGCTGACGGAAACATCCATTAAGCATCTACCATCCTGTCTTGCCACTCCACGGCTCCAGCTGGGGAGTTGCACCAGTTTCTCAGGAGGTTTCGCTGCTTCTTCCCTTCATGTGAGGCTCTGTTGGGGCCTTGCACATCCTCAGTGTCTATCAGGTTTCGCCCTTGCCTCCATTCCCCAGGCTCCATGTCCCCATTGCCTTTCTGGAGGTCCACGAGCCTGTTCTGCAAGACTGGGTAGCGGGTGCGCATGAGATTGTACAGGATGCAGCAAGCTTTCACGATGCTCCTCACAGTCTCTGGGTGATGCTGCATGGTGGTGAGAAGTACCTGGAACTTGTTGGCCAGGATGCCAAAGGCGTTCTCCACCACCTGCCTTTCCCTGGACAGCCTGTAGTTGAAGATCCTCTCTTCATGGGTGAGGCATTTGGAGGTGTAGGGCTTCATGAGGTAGGTTCTGAGGGAGAAGGCATCATCCCCCACGATAAAGTAGGGCACATCTTGCGTGTTGTTGGGCAGGGGGTCTGGATCTGGGAAGCCCACGATGAGGTTGCCTTCCAGCCCCTCCTTGAGGTCACTGGCATTGTATACCTGGGCATCTGAAGATGAGCTATTGCCTGAAGCATCGATGTACATGAACTTGTAGTCAGCATCGACCATGGCGAAGAGGATGAT
>BLBF01000039.1:23633265-23660413 GCA_015471245.1 Laticauda colubrina
TATCTATCTATCTATCTATCTATCTATCTATCTATCTATCTATCTATCTATCTATCTATATTCTGGGGTTTTTGCGCATATTTGTATGTGGAACTTTGGTTATTCGGGTTTTCTCCCTCGTAAAATTGGAAGTATCTAGGCGATGTTTCGATGAAGTCTCATTCATCATCTTCAGGCTTGTTTCTTCAGTTCTGTGCTTCTCAGAATAATGTGAGCTTGCAGCTGCTTCTTCCTTTTAATTGCTAGTGATGGTGTGACTTGATTGGGTGGGGGCTTGGCTGTGTTCTGATTGGCTGGGGGTGTGTTCTGTTCAGGTGGGGGCTTGGTTGTGCTCAGGTTAGTCTTCATTGCTGGGGGATTTGAGCTGGTGACCTGTGATCCTGTTGTTTGGGTTCGCATTCGTGGTCATGCCACAACTTCATGGTGGGTGTCATTTTGCTTCGGAGGGGTTTGAAGTGGGTAGTGGTGCAGCTGCACTACGACTTCTGGTCCATGGTCGTGTCTCATCTTGTGTGTGGGTGTGAGTCTTTTTTCTGTGTGAAAATGTGGTGGTAGCATCTTGTGTGGCACTCGTGTGTGTGGGTCTGGTGTCATTCTTCATGTTAGGTACTCATTTATTAATGAGGGCAGGTTTCCAAATGGCTGTTAGGAGGGAGGTATCATCTCGTTTATTCATGCTGTGTGGGTGTTTTTCTATCTCTATGGCTTCTCTGATTATTCTGTTGTTGAAGTGTTCAATTTTGGCGATAGTTCTGGTATTTTTAAAGTCAATTTCACGTCCTGTGGTTTTGAGGTGTTGAACCAGGGAAGATATCAGTTCTTCTTTTTTGATTGAGTTCTTGTGTTCTTCAATGCGTGCACTTATTCTTCTGTTAGTTTGTCCAATGTATGGTGTTGCAAGGGATTTCATATACTCCTTGGTTTTCTAACTCGATTTTGTCTTTAGAGTTTCTTAGGATGGTGGATAATTTTCTGTTTGTGCAAAATGCTGTTTTAATGTTGTGTTTTTGGAGGATCTTGCTGATTTTGTCTGTAGTGCCTTTTATATATGGGAGGAAGGCTTTGCCATTCTCTTGTTCTCTGTCTTAGATTTTGACTGGGGTTTCTTTTTGGATTAGGTGGGTAATCTTCTTTTTTGGAATCCATTGGCTGTTAGTACATTAGTGAGAGTGTGTATTTCGGTTTTTTGTCGTCTAAGCATTTTGTTCTGGAGATGAGTGTCTCAGCTACGGAATTGATCTATGCTGGGTGGTGGTGTGAGAGTGCATGTAGATAGCAGTTTGTATGTGTTTGGTAGATGGTGTGTCCTTGGGAGCCATTGGATTTTTTGTATACTAAGACATCTAGGAAGGGAAGTTGATTGTTGGCCTATAAAAGTCCTATAAAAGAAGCCTTACAGCCATCTAAAACAAATACAACCCCCCCAAGTACATCCTAGATCTTACCAACCACTGCCTTCCCAATACATGCTTCACTTACAATGGACAAAAATACAAACAAATAGAAGGAGCACCCATGGGATCACCCCTCTCACCTGTCATCGCAAACTTCTACATGGAACATTTTGAAACACAAGCTCTAGAAAAATATGATCACAAACCAAAACTCTGGCTCAGATATATAAATGACACCTTCATAATCTGGCCACATGGGAAAGAAAAACTGAACAACTTCCTCACACACCTCAACAGCCTACACCCCAAAATACAATTCACCATGGAAACAGAAGCCAACAATCAACTTCCTTTCCTAAATGTCTTAGTATACAAAAAAATCCAATGGCTTAATACAGGATTAATCTTAAATAAAAACAAGGCAAGTTGTTTCATGTTCCAGGATATGGCTAACAAAGCTAGTTATACCTGGGTCTACAGTAACTTCTACACTGGATTAATGTCTCAAGAACAGCACTGAAGACAGATTGATTTGCACACTGACAATGCCAGCACAAAGTTGAATGTTGGAGTGCCAGACACAAACAGAACTAGTCCTTCTTCTGCAGTGATTCAGTTCCTCTTTATGACAGCTGAGCAGCCTAGATCTACAAGCTCCTGGCACCAAGACCCAATTAAAAATGAAGGGTTGTTTCTTTTTTACAGGATGAAACGAAGAAGAAAGAACTTGGATGTAAGCCATTGGGCAGGAAAGGGATGAAAATGCAAGGGAGCCAGGAACAACTCTACAAGCAGCAAAACAATACAGCACCCCCCCCCCCAAAAAAAAGCAATCTTCCAGAGTTCAAATCCAGAGATACTAGTTATTTTCCCCCTTTCTTCTCTAACGTTTCTTACTCTGCTCAAACATGTGGGATCTTGGGCAATGAATCTAACTTCAAGAGGCATTAGGAGGGAGCAATACTGAGGCACTAGTGTAGGAGATAAGCAGGCTGAGCTTGAGGGTGTGGTTAAACATGTCATCAGTTTGGAACCATTATGTTTCCACAAGAGACTCAAGTCTGTTGAGCCTTATCTAGTGCCAATTTGGCTTGATCATTTGTAGATCAGATTCATAGAATAGAATAGAATAGAATAGAATAGAATAGAATAGAATGGAATGGAATGGAATGGAATGGAATGGGGTGGGGTGGGGTGAGGTGGGGTGGGGTGAGGTGGGGTGGAGTGGGGTGGGGTGGGGTGGCGTGGGGTAGAATAGAATAGAATAGAATTAGAATAGAATAGGATGGGATGGGATGGGATGGGATGGGATGGGATGGGATGGGATGGGACGGGACGGGACGGGACGGGACGGGACGGGACGGACCTTTACAGAACGGAACAGAACAGAACAGAACAGAATACAATACTTGTATTGGTCAAGTGCATTTGGATACACAAGGAATTTGTCTCTGGTGCACAAGCTCTCAGTGTACATACAAACAACAAAGTAGTAATTCATAGATCATAAATTATAAGATACCAACAACAAGTGAGAAATCATGATACCAATATGAGAAGGCAGTAGGAAAGATGAGAGGATGAGAAGGATAATCGCAATATAGGCCTATTCCATGGTTAGATATCCTTAGTCATAAGATAGGACTATGGGAATTTAGCAGAGCACTCTGTTTAGCAGAGTGATTGCATGGGGGAAGACTGTCTTTGTGTCTAGTTGTTTTGGCATGCAATGCCCTGTAGAGTGGTAAGTAGGTAGCAAGTAATAAAACATTGATTTAATGCTTTGAATTCATCTCCCATTCCTGGTTACCTGCACCTGATAGTTAGCCCAGAATACCTAATGTGGTAAAAAGAGGAATTTTGGAAATCCTATGATCAGAAATGATGATCTTCCACCAGAACTAAAAGACAGTTGAAGAATGGGCTATATAGACCTCAAAAATTTTGCTTTAAGAGCACCATTCTTCTTGGAAAGTTTTATCACTTGAAAATTTAGAAACATTCACCAGACCAAACAGGAACACCTCACAATTACATTCATTCACCTTGTCATTCAAGATTATCATTTCCCTTGGCCAAGCTTGTGCAGAAAATTACAACACCAATATTATATTTCATTGCATTATATGGTCCTTCATTCTACTATTGTCAGACATCATTAGAAGGAGATGCAAAGGGAAGTAACTCTATTCCATCAGGTTTGATGGAGTAGAGATGTTTAGATTGGATTTGGCATTATTGTCCTCATAACCAGTCCTTTCACAAAATTCTGGGATATGCAGATGCTGTTGTTTAATTATATTATAGGTTTGATCACTGTAGAGTCTGTGAAAGATGCTGTGTAGATGAAGGTCATGATGCATTGTCACTGTTCTGACCTAGGCTTCCAAAAAGCATGAAGCTTACTCCTCATCCTGATAAAAACCCCTTTTATTTAGTTTAAAGTGAATTCCTCTCCAGCAAAGTCCCGGCCAACGGTCTTTCAAGAGATTTCATAACTACAGATCTTTATCAGACTGGGAGAGCTGCCAGGCTGATATCTTCCAAATGCCACTCTGTAGCAGACAATACTTGGCAAGAAGTCAGGAACAGATCTTCACCCTAATGAATTGAATTAACTGTCTTCTGAAAACAACACTCTCCTTTTGCTCCTCTTTATTCCCTATTGGGGGGGGGGCATTCACTGTCCATCTGTGGCTTTACTCCTGAGTTGATCTTTGTTCCTTAACTATTCCCCTTCTACTTGCAGCTCTGTACATGTGCACATGGGAACAGGCTCCAGATGTTCTTCTGCACCACTGATGTCTGGCTCCGAAGGCAGCTGATAACTGTCAGACGTCCCTGGCCCCATCTCTGCCTCCAATGCAGAGTCCTCATCAGAGCCTTCCCCAGACTCCAGGATTGGCCCATCTCTCCAACCTCCTCACTGTCTGAATCTGCTGCCAGCTCTGCTGGCTACTGGTGGGCCACAACAAATACTTTTCTGCTCTTCTACCTGTTGAACACCTTGATGTTGTTTTCTCCACTGAGTTTGACTTTTAAGATTGTCTTCAATCTCATGATGCATTCACTTCTAACCTTCTTTTTGACTTCTGTGTGCTTGATGCTATCAATGTGATAGATGCCCAGGTATCTGTGATCTTCTTCATCCAGACACTTAATCTTATTTCCATAGGGCATCTTGATTCCTTCAGTTTTCACTATTTTCCTTGGCTGATACTAAGAGTAGCTCATTTGTTCAGTCCAAACTCCATTGCAATATAACGGCTGTATATTGTTGAGCAGCAACTATTTCAGATAGTGTTCTCTCATACATCTTCAAATTATTAATGGGTAGGAGGAGGTGGGAGAAGTTTGGCAGATGTTTTTGATGTTTCAGAACCAAAGCCTGATTTGTTCGGTATCATTGATGGAGGAATCAATGTAATAACAAACAGTATTTGTGATAGTAATAGAGTTTGCTTTTGTCTTGACGTATAAGAGCCTGTTACCACTGACCAACAACTGTGTCTAACATTCTGCCATTGATCTTCACACAGAGCTTCTGATATTTCTACTGACTCCTATTATTTCTACTCACCTTATTCAGCCATGTCGCAGGGAGTTGAATGCCTTATTACAATCCAGCCAAACTGTCTTCATGTTGGTCTTCCTTCTCTTGCAGTTTTCCAGAAGCATCTTTTCACTTAGGAAATGATTGTGTGTGTGTGTGTGTGTGTGTGTGTGTGTGTGTGTGTGTGTTCTTCTGCTATTTGGGTAGTTCTCTTTCTGCTCAGGTAGAAAGAGTTTGTTTAGAACTAGATGCTGTTGGACTGCACACAATAACCCACACAATAAGAGCCATCATGATACAGTGGTTAGAATACAGTACTGCAGGCTAATTCTGATGACTGCCAGCAGTTCGATTATCAGCAGTTCAAGGTTAACCTAGTCTTCCATCCTTCTGAAGTTGGTAAAATGAGGACTCAGATTGTTGGAGGCAATAGGCTGACTCTGTAAATTGCTTAGAAAGGGCTGTAAAAGGCTATGAAGTGTAATATAACTCCAAATTCTATTGCAATTGTTATATACTGTGAGCCATGGTGGCACTGTGGTTAGAATGCAGTATTGCAGGCTATTTCTGCTCTGCTGGCTGCCAGCAATTCAGCAGTTCGAGTCTCATCGGCTTATGGTGGACACAACCTTCCATCCTTCCAAGGTCAGTCAAATGAGGACTAGATTGTTGGGGGCAAGAGGCTGACTCTGTAAACCACTGTAAAGTAGTATATAAGTCTAAGTGCTATTGTTATGAGCAATCTGAATGTTGTAAGTAAAGGCAGTGTCCCACTGCATTTAGGGATGCAAAGAGGATGTAAAACGTTAAAAAAAGCTTGCCATCTGTTGGAAAACGCTACGCATCCATTGTGTACTCATTGCATACGTGTTTCACATGCTCAATCCCTCGAGCATCCGTCCACTGCAATTTAATCCATGCAAGAAGTTTTGAGCTACACAAAACTTTGTGAACGGATGAACTTTCCGCCGCGTACAATGTACATCCGCGACATATATGGGCAACAAACGTTCTATGTCTGTTATAATCCGTTAAACATTCGCTGTATCCTCTCTGTATCCTATGGCCATCCCCTCAACTCACATCCGCTGCAGCTGAAAACGGAAAGGGGGAGGAAATAAAAGGTGCACAAAACATCCACACAGCGTTAGTAGCACGGAAATAGAAAGGATATAGTGTATGCATCTCGTATATAAAGGATTAAAACGGACAAAATGTTTGTATCTGGGATGTATCTCATATATTTAGGATGTCTGGAGTATGTCTAGAGTATGTAGAAGGACACCTAGCGGACAACCGATATTTCCTATAAAAAGGGGGAGAAAATCATCTGGATCTCAGTATGAGTCCAGCAGCCATGGTGTACAGACAGCTTGACCCTTGGTCTTGGTCTTCCATATCATCAATTGTTCTCCACCATGGATCATGACACAGTCCATATGATAGCTGCGATCATTCATCACCAGAACCAAAACCTGTTCAGGCTGTTTCACCTTTTATACAGAAGGAGAAGAAGGAGACGTCCAAGAGCTGTGTGGGTCCGAGGATGGATCATGAGAAGAATGGAGTTTGAACTGTATGACCAGTTGATGGTGGAGCTGAGGAATGAAGACCCTCGTGCATTCCATCACTTCGTGAGGATGCCACCAGCCATGTTTGACGAACTTGTAGAGCGTCTTAAACCCAGGTTGACCAAGCCTAGCACCAACCTGGACCCTGGACTGAAGGTGGCACTGACTCTGTGGCACCTGGCCTCTGGAACCAGATACAGAAATATGCAGTATGCGTGGAGGGTGCCACACAACAGCATCAGCAAAGTGGTCAGAGAAGTGGTGCAGGCCATCATCGAAGAATACATGGAGGAGCTCCTCAAGTGCCCCACTACTGAACAAGGCTGGAGAAAACTTGCAGAAGAGTGGTATCAACGGTGGAACTTTCCCCACACCGTTGGAGCCATAGATGGGAAGCATGTGGCCTGCAAAGCTCCAGCCAACTCAGGGTCCTCTTATTACAACTACAAGGGTTTCTTCAGTGTCATCCTCTTTGCCATGGTTGATGCTGACTAGAAGTTCATCTACATCGATGCTTCAGGCAACGGGTCAGCTTCAGATGGCCAGGTATACAACACAAGTGACCTCAAGGAGGGGCGGGAATGCAACCTCATCATGGGTTTTCCAGATCCAGACCCCCTACCCAATGACACACAAGATGTGCCCTACTTCATCATTGGTGATGACGCGTTCTCCCTCAGAACCTACCTCATGAAGCCGTAAACTTTAAGATACCTCACCCGTGAAGAGAGGATCTTCAACTACAGGCTGTCCAGGGCAAGACGGGTGATGGAGAACGCCTTTGGCATCCTGGCCAACAGGTTCCAGATACTTCTCACCATCATGCAGCATGAGCCACAGACTGTGAGGAGCATTGTGGAAGCTTGCTGCATCCTGCACAATCTCATGCACACCCACTACCCAGTGTTGCAGAACAGACTTGTCAACTGTCAACAAGGGAATGGGGACATGGAGCCTGGTGAATGGAGGCAAGGACGTAACCTGATAGACACTGTGGATGTGCAAGGCCCCAACAGATCTTCACATGAAGGGAAGAAGCAGCACAACCTACTGAGACACTGGTGCAACTCCCCAGCTGGAGCAGTGGAGTGGCAAGACAGGATGATAGATGATTAATGGATACTTCCTTGAGGCTGTCACATAACACTGATGAGATTGTTCCATGTATGTTGAGTGGTCCTACAATGAATAGGACATTAATAAAGAGCTTTGTTTATTTTAAAATGTGTTGATCAATGAATAAATTATTATTGATAATAAAGGGCCAAAGGTGTGGCAGCTGGGATGGTGGACCATACAGTCCCACTATGCTTGCACTGGAGGTTTATCTATCCCACAACTATCCTTATCTATCCCACAAGCATGCAAAGGCTTAACCATTTTTTAAAAGTTTTCACCAACACTTTATTAAGTAAAAAAAAAATGAACCAGGTGTCTTAAGCAAAGATAACCTTTCTTAACTTTTTTAGGTAAACTTTATGACTTTATTAAATAAGCAAAATGAACCAAGTAAACTGAATTAAGTGTGTTAAGCAAAGATAACCTTTCTTAACTTTCTTAGGTAAACTTTATGACTTTATTAAATAAGCAAAATGAACCAAGTAAAGTGTTTTAAGCAAATATAAACTTAACAAGTAAACAACTCAGTCTCTGACACTATTCTCAGTCACTCTGAGTCATGTCCATGGTCTCAGTTGTTAAGTAGCCAGGGACTGTGGAGGTGGCTGTGGCTTAAGTGCTGGTCTGAGGCACCATTGGGGTGCTTGGCCCCGAGGGTATAACAGGGGATGGTATGTTCAGGAAGCTGTTCGAGAGCTGACTCATTCCTGTGAGGTTGAGAGGCCCTTCATCAAGGACCTGAGATTTGAGGCCCAAGACTGATGACAGATTGTCCATTGATAGGCTTGGCAGTGGGGTGGAGGAAGGAGGAGTGTAGTGGGGCTGTCTGGTCTGCAACTGGGTGAGGACTGGCATCTGTGGCGTGCAATGAACCTGGGCCTGGCCTGGAAGGTCTGCTTCTGCTGTGGGAAGTCCTGGTAGTCGTAGCCTTGGTAGGTGAGGGGCTGTTGAAAGCCGTGGAAGGGCTGTGAGATCGCCTGGGGTGGAGGAGCAGACCTGGACTGTGTAGGCGCAGCTTCAGCTGAGCCTTGAGGGTTGTGCAGAAGTGCTGTGATCTTCTCCTTCATCACTTGGTAGTGGGCCTTGGGCAGATCCCTCAGGGTGGGGCTCACGTAGGTTATGAAGGTGTGGTTGCCCGACGATCCTCTGTCCAAGTGGACCAGCTGGGAGAGAAGTTCTGTGCTGGTCTTCATTGTGTCCCTGATCTCCAACAGCACACTGTGGTTCTGGCCCTCCAGTCTGCCTCTCTGCCTGCATCCTCTGGAGCTGGGGGTGGGTGTGGGATGGGTTGGCCTCTGGTGGCTGCTGCTTCTTCCTCCATTTGTGACCGGGGATCCTCCAAGTCTACCGGCATGGGGAGTGCAGCTGTCGGGGGGGTCTCTGCTGCGGGGCCCTCTGAAGACACCTGCCTGGACAGGCTCACTGGCTCCTGGCTGGAAGAGGACTGGCTGTCTGTGGGCTGTCTGAGGGAGAGGGGTGTCAGAGGAGCTTCTCCTAGGTGGCGGATCTCACCCTCCAGGAAACTGCACTTGGCCATGACGTACATCTCCCAGTCAGTGAGCTTGACAGCAGTCTGCCCGGATTTCTTGAGGTGTAGCTTGCCTTACCAGGTGTGCATGTGCTTCCTCCATCCAAGGAGTACTTCTGCAGTGTACCAGTGTACCCCAGGCTCTCTGCCTTGTCTCTCCAAGCTGCCTGCTTCTTCTTGGTGTCCCGATACAGTCTGTGGCCCTTTCTCCAGGGGTACTCATTCTCCCTCAGAATGAGTACCAGCACCTCATCCTCATGGTCCTCGGAAACAGTGTACTGTTTCCTCTCTCCCTTCTGCTTCCCTTGCCTCTTCGTCCCTCTGGCAGGGGCTTCAGCAGGGCTTTCAGGGGCTTGAGCAGCAGGGCCTTCAGGGGCTTGAGCAGCAGGGCCTTCAGCAGCAGGGCTTCGAAGGCCTTGGGGCTGGTCCACCACAGCAGCAGCAGCAGCAGCACCAGCACCAGCACCAGCACCAGCAGGTTCAGAGTCAGTGCCAGGGGGTGGGATGCTGATTCTGTCCTTCTTGCCAGGGCTGGATCGAGTAGGCACGGGCTTCCTCTTTTTCCCTGACTGACAAACCATGGTGTTCCTGCTAGATTTATGCGGTAGCACGTCTTTCCCCTGAATGCTGACTGCATGCGTGCTGCATCCTTTTATATCCGCGGAGCTGATACAATTCATACTCCCCGCATGTGCAGTGAATGCTTTGCATCCGATATACATCCGCGCTGTATCTGCTTTGTTTCCTATAGGTATCCATGATGCATCCGCTTCATCCACTATGCATCCACCCCTTCCGCTATGCATCTGCTTCGCAATTCTCTCCCGGAACCCCTTTGGATGTGTCATCCGCTTCCATCCACTTTCATCCGCTAGGCTTCCTATGAACATCTGCTTAACATCCCCGCTACATACTACCCACGTCCGTTCTTTTCCGTTCTTTTCTGTTCTTTTCTGTTCTTTTCCGTTCTGTTTATGCAAATTTTCACCACTTTTTGGAACGGATGACAATGGATGGAGCCACCCCCGAAATTTTGCTCGTACGCTGTGTCCTTTATGCATACGGTTTGCGTCCATTGGCCAGTGGGACCTAGCCTTAAGCAGTTAATTGGTAGTTGTTTGGTTCTGCCCCTTTTGTTGAATCTCGATGTTAATTAATCTCCAATTTTACCTCTTTGCAGGATTTTATTAAACTGTTAGGAAAGCGTGGGTGTAGGTCAATCAGATATTTAAACTAAAAACCATATAGTTCAACTTCACTTATTTTTGACCAATTCTTGATCCTTCCTATCGTTTTCTCCAGCTGTGGGAACAATGGTGCCTTTCATTCATCTTTCATTTCTAAGACAGATTTAAAGAATGTCATTCCATGCAGATAGAAAGTAATCTACAGTACATGTCATCCTAACAACCACAATTGAGCCCATAATTTCTGCTGCTAAGTGAAACATTTGTTAAGTGTCAACTCATAAAGCATACCTGCCCTGCTCTCAAGTTACCATAAGAAGGAGGATGGGAGATCTGATGAAGCAGTTCTGTTGTTTTGATCAGAAGCACATTTCATGCATACCTTTCTTCAGATGGTGTCCCACATTACCAGAGCCAACCAGAGAGATGTGTTTTCTACAGTCCCTAAAAGTGCTTCATTGGAGAATATGATTTATGACACACCCTGGGAGGAGGAGAGAAACAGGGTCATAGGTGGGCAATAAATGATGTAAGGCAGAGCTGACTGCACTTGGGAAAAGTGTGGACATATTGCTCCTAATAAATAATTGGATTTATTTTGAAACTTGGCTCAAGACTCATGAATTTGTTGGAACCCTGACATTAAGTAAGTTTTGCTCCATTTCATGTTGTTTTTGGCTATTGCTGTTCAGTGAATCATTGTAGTTGTTAAGCTAGTGACATGATTGTTAAGTCAATCTGACTACCCCAATGACTTTACTTGTCAGAAGGTCACAAAAGGAGATCCCAAGACCCTGGTACATAGCAACCGCCATAAATATGAGACAGTTACCAAGCATCTGAATTTTGATCGTGTAAACTATGGGGATGTTATAATGGTGCCTAGTATGAAAAATGTCATAAGTCACTTTTTCATGTGCCATTGTAATTTTGAGCAGCCAGCAAATGAATTGTTGTAAGTCAAGGACTACCTATATGGAAGTTGATTTGCCTCTTTTCACTCCTCCCAAATCTTATTCTCTTTGGAAGAAACTCCACAGAACTAGCTTAAAACCCAACAAACAATTCCATTTATTTCGTCTCCTTTCGACGTTAGTTAAAATGATTAGTGTAGGGAAGCATATTTGAAGCATAAGCATTTTAGTGGCATTAAGGAGGTTTATTTCTGCCAAAAAATGTCCAACCCTTATAACAGTTTTCTGTTTTCCTCTAGTAGAAACGTCAAAGTATAAGATGGGACTAATATCACTGTCATTGAATTCACATATTTCAATGCCATTTTTATCGTACTTTTTTCCTTTGGCAAATATTGGTCAGGAGTCTCGTGAGTTTTCATGCAGTTCAAAAGAAAAAAAGAAAAAATAGAAGATAATGGATAGCACTCATTTGAAACCACAATGCTTTCATTAAAAGCATTTCAACACCAGATGGATCATAGCTATCGGTTTCCTTTCTATCTTTTTGTGGTGAATTGCTTAGGGAAACCACAATAGTGACATAGAGTAATTTTCAAACAAGGTAAATGCACAGAAGCTTGGAAGGAGGAGGAGTGGAGGAAACACATCCAGTTTTATTTTCTTTCTTATCCCTTCCCTTCTCCCCATCCCCTTGTGAACTGACTTTATATATTCCTTCTCTAGAACATTTGTGTCTAGCAAAAACCACCCTGAAATATTCATTGGCTATACTGAGATAGGTTTCTGACTTTTTTTTTCCCTCCCAAAATTGAACTTTTTAAAATACGGTCTTCCCAAGACATTTGATCATAATGAATTGGCCACTGTAAAAAATAAAATAACCCTCTAAATGAAATGCAAAGGTTTAAGGCCCTATAAATTGCCATGATGGGTCCAAGGGTTGCTTAAAATACAAGATTAGGTCTCCATATTTGGCATAAGCCGATAGAAACTATTAGGCACAGATATTTTGCATGACAGTTATTCAAACTGTTTGGATCTATTCAGCTTGCTGAACATTTCAGTCATGGAATGTTGCTGTAACTAAATAATAATAACAAGATGATGAAGAATAAGTGCTTTTTTTTTAGCACAGAAATAGAAGTGGAATTGAGCCTTGAGACATGTGCTAGGGCAAATCATGTACAGTAATAGAATTGAAATGCCAAATGACTGAACCATCAGGAACCAACAGAATGAATTTGTCTCTGGTGCATAAATTCTCAATGCACATGCAAACAACAAAGTGATTAGTCATAGATCATAATTCACAAGATACAATCATAAATCATAAGATACAACCAACAAGTGATAGTCATCAGGTATCAATAGGAGTATGAGATGATATGCTGCTGGATTTATTAACTCGACACAAGCTGAATTGGACAGTTTTGTCTGAAAAACAAGAAAATGCATAACTATTCACTCTGCATAACATCCTCGTAGTAATGTTGACAGATTATACTTGCTCTGTAGAAATGTTGGCAGAGATTTACTCCAGGTTAAACAAACAATCAATGAAGAAAAGCTTGGATTGGCTGATTATGTAAAGAAAAACAAAAAACAGTTGAGACCAAGCATTGATGCAAATTAAAAATAGTGACTTACTAAATGTACCAGAAACAAAAAAATGAAAACCAAAATAATGTACTAAGAACACAAACAGAACACTGGCAAATAACAGGATCACATGGTGTGCTGGATATGTTCACAGCCTTGAGTTCTTTGTAAAAACAATAAAAGTAGGAAAAAAATAATGAATGTATAACTAAAAATATGTAGCAGTTGCATCAACCAAGACAATCGTCTGTGTGGCTCATTTGCTATGATGGACAGGAGAACCAATCTTAAAAGACAGTTGGCCACAGTAAACAAAGGGTAAAGATGATCTTCCTTTGAAGAACCTCTATTCTTTGCCCAGTGGTGGGTTTCCAAATTGTTTCCTACTGGTTCTATGAGTAGTTCTATGCAAGTGTGCTTTGCCTAGGGCTCAAAGACCAACTTCTGTCAATGCTGGTAAGCTGAGCTCAGCTGAGGCATGGCAATCCAGTCTGCCACACAAATCAGCTAAGCTAAAAACAAGGAGAGGTAAAGGCAGGGGTGGGTGTTCGGGGCCAACCAGAGGTGGTATTTGCTGGGTTCTCCAAACCAGTCAAAATTTCCACTACCGGTATGCCATAACTGGTCCGAACCAGCTGAATGCCACTCTGTCTCTGCCCCGAAGCCTTCTTGACATCAAGAAGGAAACAGAGAGAAGAAGATCCCTTATTACCGCAGGGTTGGAAAAACCCAACACAGAAAAAGAAAAACAGTTGAATCAAGATCAAAGCAAAAAAGCTCGCTAGCTCACTGAAGGGTAGCAATTCTTACAGGAGTTCAATGTTTTGCTTGTTTTTAAATCTCTGTAGAAGGTGGAAGAAGCAAACACTTTTTTATTCCTAGCATGGTGCTTTTTCAGGCCAAAGGTTGATCCTGAACCTCAGGTGAAAAAGAAAATTGCTAGGTGTGAAGGGTTCCAGTTGGGTCAAGTGGACAATTTTTTTTTGCCTTTTTTTCCTTCTCTATCTTCTTCAGCTTCCCATCACAACACCCACAGCAATGCTCACAGCAGCACATGGTCCAGTCACAATAGGTGGAAAGCATCAGATCATGCATTATCGGGCTGACACTTAGCAATATTGTAGTTATCCATTATAATCCCCTTTAATTCTCATGGCGGTAAGATAATGTCCAAGGTGGGAGGGGAGAGCAGCCAGAGCACAGCTGTGATTGATTAAGAATTAGCCTTATAGCTGTTTAAGTGAACTTACTCTACACCTGCTCAGGGTTTGGCTTTGACTCTTAGAAGGCTGTGGTTGGTTTTTTTTAAAATTCCCTATTACAGGAAGTCCTCTGGGTACAAATGCAATTGAGCCCAAGATTGATGTTGTTAAGCGAAGCAGTTGGGTGTTTTTTTTCTTGCAATCATTTTTATTGTTCTTTTCCACTTTTTACACATATTGATCTTCATTTTAACACTGCTGTGTCACCATGATTACATAAATTATTCTATGTGAGAATATGATAAAATAAAACAACAGACTGTGATAATCAGAATCTGTAGAAGGCTTTTAATATAAAAGATATTGCAATAGCAGCCCCCAACCCTAAACAACACTTTAGGAGGAAGGAGACACCCCCTTCCAGTAAATACAGCCTTATATAGGATTATCACATTTAAAATATTACACAACACTTCCTGTTTTTCACATATAGACATTTCAGAGATTCTCATAAGAAAATCCCATCCTTCCTTGGAAATCCCCCCAACTTTCTCCTCTCCAGATTTCCTGTTTTTCACTTAAAAGATTATACAAGAGATCATTAATAATTCTATAATGTCACGGCAACCTCTTATGAATCTCAAACCAAGCCAAGGACATAATATTTTGCAATTCTACAGAACTTTATCAGAATAACAAGTTAATAACAAGTTAATATAAGTGTTCTGATCTCCAGCAGGTCAGATTAAGAGCAGACATGGGGTCTGCCTTGCTCTAAGTTCTCAGGTATATGTAAATATCTAAAATTATATACATTTATATGCATTCATGTACATTTATATATACTTTTCTTATCTCCTTTTTCCATATTTCTAGTGTTCAACCATTTAAACCAATTATCCCAAATTTTGTAACACTTTCACTCTTCATTATCTTTTAATTTTAATGTCAATTTGTCCATATTGGCACAATCTAGAATTTTTTTTGAATTACTAATTTCTCTGTGGGCATGTTATTTTGTTTCAACGTTGTGCATATACTATCCTTGTTGCTGTCAAAATACGTAGTAAAATATATTTCATCTTTTTCCTTTAATTCCCTTCAATTCTAGCAGTTTAAGATCCGGTCCCACTGCACTTACGGATGCAAAGAGGATGTAAAACGTTAAAAAAAGCTTGCCATCCGTTGGAAAACACTATGCATCCGTTGCGTACTCACTGCATACGTGTTTCATATGCTCTATCCGTCAAGCATCTGTCCACTGCAATTTCATCCACACAAGAAGTTTTGAGCTGCACAAAACTTTGTGAACGGATGAACTTTCCGCCGTGTACGATGTACATCTGCAACATGTACGGACAACAAATGTTCTATGTCCGTTATCATCCGTTAAACATCTGCTATATCCTCTCTGCATCCTCTGGCCATCCCCTCAACTCACATCTGCTGCAGCTGAAAACGGAAAGGGGGAGGAAACGAAAGGTGCACGGAATGTCCACACAGCGTTAATAGCATGGAAATAGAAAGGATATAGTGTATGCATCTCATATATAAAAGATTAAAATGGACAAAATGTTTGTATCTGGGATGTATCTCGTATATTTAGGATGTCTGGAGTATGTCTAGAGTATGTAGAAGGACACCTAGTGGACAACTGATATTTCCTATAAAAAGGGGGAGAAAATCATCTGGATCTCAGGAACATCGTGGAAGCTTGCTGCATCCTACACAGTCTCATGTGCACTCGATACCCAGTGTTGCAGAACAGACTTGTCGACCATCAACAAGGGAATGGGGACATGGAGCTTGGTGAATGGAGGCAAGGACGTAACCTGATAGACACTGTGGATGTACAAGGCCCAAACAGAGCTTCACGTGAAGGGCAGAAGCAGCGCAATCTACTGAGACACTGGAGCAACTCCCCAGCTGGAGCAGTGGAGTGGCAAGACAGGATGATAGATGATTAATGGATGCTTCCTTGAGGTTGACGCATAACACTGATGAGATTGTGCCATGTATGTTGAGTGGTCCTACAATGAATAGGGCATTAATAAAGAGCTTTGTTTATTTTAAAATGTGTTGATCAATGAATAAATTGTTATTGATAAAAAAAGGTCCATATGTGTGGCAGCTGCGATGTTGGACCATACAGTCCCAGTATGTTTGCACTGGAGGTTTATCGATCCCACAACTATCCTTATCTATCGCACAAGCATGCAAAGGCTTAACCATTTTTTAAAAGTTTTCACCAACACTTTATTAAGTAAAAAAAATGAATCAAGTGTCTTAAGCAAAGATAACCTTTATTAACTTTCTTAACTTTATGACTTTATTAAATGAACAAAATGAACCAAGTAAACTGTGTTAAGTGTGTTAAGCAGAGATAACCTTTATTAACTTTCTTAGGTAAACTTTATGACTTTATTAAATAAGCAAAATGAACCAAGTAAAGTATCTTTAAGCAAAGATAACCTTTCTTAACTTTCTTAACTTTATGACTTTATTAAATAAGCAAAATGAACCAAGTAAACTGTGTTAAGTGTGTTAAGCAAAGATAACCTTTCTTAACTTTCTTAGGTAAACTTTATGAATTTATTAAATAAGCAAAATGAACCAAGTAAAGTGTCTTTAAGCAAAGATAAAGTGAACAGGTAACAACTCAGTCTCTGGCACTATTCTCAGTCACTCTGAGGCATGCCGTGGTCTCAGCTCTCAAGCGGCCAGAGACTGTGGAAGTGGCTGTGGCTTGAGTGCTGGTCTGAGGCACCATTGGGGTGCTTGGCCTCAAGGGTACAACAGGGGATGGTGTGTTCAGGAAGCTGTCCAAGAGCTGACTTAGTCCCGTGAGGTTGAGAGGCCCTTCATCAAGGACTTGAGATGTCAGGCCCATTACTGATGAGAGACTGGTGTCTGTGGCGTGCGATGAACCTGGGCCTGGACTGGGAAGTTCTGCTTCTGCTGTGGGAAGTCCTGGTAGTCATAGCCTTGATAGGTGAGGGTCTGTTGAAAGCCATGGAAGGGCTGTGACATCGCCTGGGGTGGAGAAGCAGACCTGGACTGGGTAGGAGCAGCTTCAGCTGGGCCTTGAGGGTTGTGCAGAAGTGCTGTGATCTTCTGCTTCATCACCTGGTACTGGGCCTCGGGCAGGTTCCTGAGGGTCTGGCTCACGTAGGTGATGAAGGGCTTCCTGTCCGAGGATGGTATGTCGCTGTGCACCAGCTGAGAGAGAAGTTCTGTGCTGGTCTTCATTGTGTCCCTGATTTCCAACAGCACACTGTGGTTCTGGCCCTCCAGTCTGCCTCTCTGCCTGCATCCTCTGGAGCTGGGGGTGGGTGTGGGATGGGTTGGCCTCTGGTGGCTGCTGCTTCTTCCTCCATTTGTGACAGCAGGGCATCATCCTCCACAGGATCCTCCAAGTCTGCCAGCATGGGGAGTGCAGCTGTTAGGGGGATCTCTGTCGTGGGGCCCTCTGAAGAAACCTTCCTGCATAGGGTAGCTGGCTCCTGGCTGGAAGAGGACTGGCTGTCTGTGGGCTGTCTGATGGAGAGGGGTCTTAGAGGGGCTGCTCTTTGGTGGCAGATCTCACCCTCCAGGAAACTGCACTTGGCCATGACGTACATCTCCCAGTCAGTGAGCTTGACAGCGGCCTGCCCAGATTTCTTGAGGTGTAGCTTGCCATACCAGGTGTGCATGTGCTTCCACCATCCAAGGAGTACTTCTGCAGTGTACCCCAGGCTCTCTGCCTTGTCTCTCAAAACTGCCTGCTTCTTCTTAGTGTCCCGATACAGTCTTTCTTTCTCTTTCTTTCTTTCTTTCTCCGGGGTACTTGTTCTCCCTCTGCCATTCCAGCACCTCATCCTCATGCTCCTCGGAAACGGTGTACTGTTTTCTCTCTCCCTTCTGCTTCCCTTGCCTCTTCATCCCTCTGGCAGGGGCTTCAGCAGGGCCTTCAGGGGCTTGAGCAGCAGGACCTTCAGGGACTTGAGCAGTAGGGCCTTCAGCAGCAGGACTTTGAGGGCCTTGGGGGTGGTCCACCACAGCAGCAGCAGCAGATTCAGAGTCAGTGCCAGGGGGTGGGATGCTGGTTCTGGCCTTCTTGCCAGGGCTGGAACGAGTAGGCCACGGGCTTCCTCTTCTTGCCAGACTGACGAACCATGGTGTTCCTGCTAGATTTATGTGGCAGCATGTCTTTCCCCTGTATGCTGACTGCATGCGTGCTGCATCCTTTTATATCCACGGAGCTGGTACAATTCATACTCCCCGCATACGCAGTGAACGCTTTGCATCTGATATACATCCGCGTGGCATCCCCTTTGTTTCCTATAGGCGTCCGTGATGCACCCACTTCATCCGCAATGCATCCACCCCTTCTTCTATGTGTCTGCTTCAAAATTCTCCCCTGGAACCCCTTTGGATATGTTATCCACTTCCATCCGCTGTCATCCACTAGGCTTCCTATGAACATCCATTTAACATCCCCGCTACATACTACCCACATCCGTTCTTTTCCATTCTTTTCTGTTCTGTTTATGCAAATTTTCACCACTTTTTGGAGTGGATGACAACGGATGGAGCCACCCCCGAAATTTTTCTCATCCACTGTGTCCTTTATGCATAGGTTTTGCGTCTGTCGGCCAGTGGGGCCGAGCCTTTATTAATGGAGTTTTCCCCTCCCATTTTACAATTTTTCTTGCTGCGTTGATTAAGTAAATCACGGCAGTTGTTGAATGAGTAAACCTGGTTGTTAAGTGAATCTGGCTTGCTCCTTGTCTTTGCTTTGTCAGAAAATTTGCAAAAAAAAAGGGGACATGACAACTGCAGGCAGTTATCCATGCATCCGCACCATGCTTTTGTCCAGAAGTCCATCTAATAAGCACTAATAGGGACTTCTGCTTTTTCTGCTCTCCGATTTTTGAGAAGTCTCATCCAATCAGTGGTGAGCAAATGAAGTTGCACTTGAGTTCCGTTGACCAAGAGATTTATTCAGATCTAATCCCAGGTAAAGGAAAATAGAAAGTTGTGATTGGTGGTTCTTCCTCCTCCTTCTGCTTCTTTCTCCTATTCTTCTTCCATTTCCTCTTCTTTCTCCTTCTTCTCTCCTCTCCTCCTCCTTTCTTTCTCCTATTCTTTTTCCATTTCCTCTTCTTCCTCTTCTCCTCTTTTCTTCCACTCCTCCTTTCACTATCAGAATATAAAATGGCCCCAAAGCAGCTGAGCTGACAAGGTTTCAGCATATGATCCTGCTACTCCCTTGAAACCAGCAACTAATCCATCTGCAGTTCAGATGCATCAGGATTGCTGCTGTACTGTGAAGTGTGAAATCAGACCTGGCTCATGTAAAGGCTAGTTCCCACTGGCCGACAGATGCAAAACATATGCATAAAGGACACAGCGGACGAGCAAAATTTTTGCGTGGCTCCAACCATTGTCATCCACTTCAAAAAGTGGCAAAAATTTGCATAAACAGAACGGAAAAGAACGGAAAGGAATGGACGTGGGTAGTATGTAGCGGGGATGTTAAATGGATGTTCATAGGAAGCCTAGTGGATGACAGTGGATGACACCTCTGAAGGGGTTCCGGGGGAGAATTTTGAAGTGGATGCATGGCGGATGAAGCAGATGCATCACATATGCCTAAAGGAAAGAAAGGTGATGCCGCACGGATGTATATCGGATGCAAACACATCCTTTCTATTTCTGTGCTACTAACGATGTATAGTTTCCATGTACCCTTTCTTTCCTCCCTCTTTCCGTTTTCAGCTGCAGTGGATGTGAGTTGCGAGGATACCCAGCGGATGCAGAGAGGATACAGCAGATGTTTAATGGATGATAAACAGACATAGAACATTTGTTGCTCGTATGTCACAGATTTACATCATACACGGCGGAAAGTTCATCCGTTCACAAAGTTTTGTGCAGCTCAAAACTTCTTGCGTGGATGAAATCGCAGTGGATGGATGCTTGATGGATAGAGCGTATGAAACACGTATGCAATGAGTACACAACGGATGCATAGCGTTTTCCAATGAATGGCAAGCTTTTTTTAATGTTTTACATCATCTTCGCATCCGTAAGTGCAGTGGGACCGGGCCTTAAGGACAAGTGAAATAAAATCCCCACAAGTTTCTCACAAATACCCAGTAACCCAGAAAAAATAAAAACAGCGGGGGAACAGATCCAGTGCTATTGACTTCATTTTCTGTGCTCCCAAGATTATTCAAGGGTAACCTGGTGCACAATGATAGAGACATAGATTCTCTAAAATGCAATTACCTGGTGAGAGGGAGAGAGAGAAGGGGGAAAAAGTCTGTTGTACTTTTAGGAAAGATGCACAGTTAGAACTGAGTTTTGTTCCTTCCAATCAAATGCAAATACCCAAGAGGTTGGAATTACTGTCTGTATGGCGTTTCAAGTGGGAAAACACATTTGCAGAGAGTTGAACAAATTATCTCTCTATTTGGGAAATTATGTCTACCATGGAAATATCTATCCAGCTGTTTTGATTTCGGGTGTTATCTTTGGAGAGCTAATTTCACTTTTAAATCTTCTGATTTCCTTATCAGTTTGACACAAGCTGAATTTTGCTCTTATATGCTGGCATAAATGGTCTCCTGCGGTTTCAAAATATACTGAATGAAAGACGACTTTATGATCAAGAGATGGTGGGAGGTAATTCTCATGCAACAGACTTTCCTCTGCTTTATTCAAAAGGTCAGTTCACACAAATAGGTTGTTGGCAGAAGCAGGAAGAAATAAGTCCTATATGATGATTTTACGGTCTCATAGGAAATTTGCAAATACTGAGGCAGGGCCTTGCCAGGAGTAGGCACTATCTCATTGAATTATGTCCTAATGGACAAGTACCTTGTATTTAGTTGTTAATAGATACCATACCTTTCCTCCAAAGTTGACCATTTTGGGAAAATGGAGATTACACTAGGAAATCAGTGGAGAAAATCCCTGAAATATAGATTACAAATCATTGCTATACCAGTGCCAAGAAAACAAGATATACACATGGCCACACTGCATTTAGAAGAGAAGAGAATTCTTTATTGGCCAAGTGTGATTGTCTTTGGTGCACTTAGTGTACATAAAGAAAAAATAAAATACATTCATCAAGAATCATAAGATACAACACTTAGTGATAGTCATAGTTTGCTAAAGGCTAGGTCCCACTGGCCGATGGATGCAAAACGTATGCATAAAGAACACAGCGGATGAGCAACATTTCAGGGGTGGCTCCATCCATTGTCATCCACTCCAAAAATTGGCAAAAATTTGCATAAACAGAACGGAAAAGAATGGAAAAGAATGGATGTGGGTAGTATGTAGTGGGGATGTTAAGCGGATGTTCGTAGGAATCCTAGCGGATGACAGCGGATGGAAGCAAATGACACGTCCGAAGGGTTTCTGGGGGAGAATAGCAAAGCGGACGCATAGCGGAAGGGGCGGATGCATAGCAGATGAAGCGGATGCATCACAGACCCCTATAGCAAACAAAGGGGATGCCGCGTGGATGTATATCGGATGCAAAGCATTCACTGTGCATGCGGGGAGTATGAATTGCATCAGCTCCATGGATATAAAAGGATGCAGCACACATGTAGTCAGCATTCAGAGGAAAGACGTGCTGCCACATACATTTTCAAGAAACACCATGGTTCGTCAGTCAGGCAAGAAGAGGAAGCCCGTGCAACTCGTTCCAGTCCTGGCAAGGACAGAACCAGCATCCCACCCCCTGGCACTGACTCTGAACCTGCTGGTGCTGCTGCTGGTGCTGCTGTTGTTGCTGTTGCTGCTGAAGGTCCTGCTGCTACTGCTGCTACTGCTGCTGCTGTGGTAGACCAGCCCCAAGGCCCTCAAAGCCCTGCTGCTGAAGGTCCTGCTGCTCAAGCCCCTGAAGGCCCTGATGCTGAAGGCCCTGCTAGAGGGAGGAAGAGGCAAGGGAAGGAGAAGGGAGAGAGGAAACAGTACACTGTTTCCGAGGACCATGAGGATGAGGTGCTGGAATGGCTGAGGGAGAACGATTACCTCTGGAGAAAGGGCCACAGACTCTATCACAACACCAAGAAGAAGCAGGCAGCTTGGCGAGACAAGGCAGAGAGCCTGGGGTACACTGCAGAAGTACTCCTGGGATGGTGGAAGCACATGCACACCTGGTGTGGCAAGCTACACCTCAAGAAATCCAGGCAGGCTGCTGTCAAGCTCACTGACCGGGAGATATATGTCATGCCCAAGTGAAGTTTCCTGGAGGGTGAGATCCACCACCGAGGAGCAACCCCTCTGACACCCCTCTCCCTCAGACAGCCCACAGAGAGCCAGTCCTCTTCCAGCCAGGAGCCAGCTACCCTATGCAGGAAGGTATTTTCAGAGGGCCCCACGGCAGAGACCCCCCCCAACAGCTGCACTCCCCATGCTGGTGGACTTGGAGGATCCCCTGTCACAAATGGAAGAAGCAGAAGCCACCAGAGACCAACCCACACCCACCCCCAGCTCCAGAGGATGCAGGCAGAGAGGCAGACTGGAGGGCCAGAACCACAGTGTGCTGTTGGAGATCAGGGACACAATGAAGACCAGCACAGAACTTCTCTCTCAGCTGGTCCACTTGGACAGAGGATCCTCGGGCAACCACACCTTCATCACCTACGTGAGCCTCACCCTCAGGGACCTACCCGAGGCCCAGTACCAGGTGATGAAGCAGAAAATCACAGCACTTCTGCACAACCCTCAAGGCCCAGCTGAAGCTGCTCCTACCCAGTCCAGGTCTGCTCCTCCACCCCAGGTGATGTCACAGCCCTTCCACGGCTTTCAACAGCCTCTCACCTACCAAGGCTATGACTACCAGGACTTCCCACAGCAAAAATAGACCTTCCCAGTCCAGGCCCAGGTTCATCGCACGCCACAGATGCCACACCTCACCCAGCTGCAGACCAGACAGCCCCACTACACTCCTCCTTCCTCCACCCCACAGCCAAGCCCATCAACGGACAATCTGTCATCAGACTTGTGCCTCACATCTCAGGCACTTGATTTAGGGCCTCTCAACCTCATGGGACTGAGTCAGCTCTCAGAGAGCTTCCTGAGAACACCATCCCCTGCTGTACTCTCAGGGCCAAGCACCGCTTACAGCTGAGACCATGGACATGACTCAGAGTGATTGAGAATAGTGCCAGACACTGAGTTGTTGTTCAGTTTATCTTTGCTTAAGACACTTTACTTGGTTCATTTTGCTGATTTAATAAAAGTCATACAGTTTACTTAAGAAAGTTAATAAAGGTTATCTTTGCTTAACACACTTAATTCAGTTTACATGGTTCATTTTGCTAATTTAATAAAGCCATAAAGGTTACCTAAGAAAGTTAAGAAAGGTTATCTTTGCTTAAGACACTTGCTTCATTTTTTCACCTTAGTGAAGTGTTGGTGAAAACGTTTAACAAATGGTTAAGCCTTTGCACGCTTGTGGGATAGATAAGGATAGTTGTGGGATAGATAAACCTCCAGTGCAAGCATAGTGGGACTGTATGGTCCACCATCCCAGCTGCCACACATATGGACCTTTATTATCAATAACAATTTAATCATTGATCAACACATTTCAAAACAAACAAAACTCTTTATTAATGCCCTATTCATTGTAGGACCACTCAACATACATGGCACAATCTCATCAGTGTTATGCAACAGGCTCAAGGAAGCGTCCATTAATCATCTATCATCCTTTCTTGCCACTCCACTGCTCCAGCTGGGGAGTTGCACCAGTGTCTCAGTAGGTTGCACTTCTTCCTCCCTTCACGTGAAGCTCTGTTGTGGCCTTGTACATCCACAGTGTCTATCAGGTTACGTCCTTGCCTCCATTCACCAAGCTCCATGTCCCCATTCCCTTGCTGACGGTCAACAAGTCTGTTCTGCAACACTGGGTAGCGGGTGCATGAGATTGTGCAGGATGCAGCAAGCTTCCATGATGCTCCTCACAGTATGTGCCTCATGCTGCATGGTGGTGAGAAGTATCTGGAACTTGTTGGCCAGGATGCCAAAGGCTTTCTCCACTACCCGTCTTGCCCTGGGCAGCCTGTAGTTGAAGATCCTCTCTTCACGGGCGAGGTATCTTGAACTGTACAGCTTCATGAGGTAGGTTCTGAGGGAGAAGGCGTCATCACCAATGATGAAGTAGGGCACATCTTGTGTGTCATTGGGTAGGGGGGTCTGGATCTGGAAAACCCATGATGAGGTTGCGTTCCCGCCCCTCCTTGAGGTCACTTGTGTTGTATACCTGGGTATCTGAAGCTGATCCGTTGCCTGAAGCATCGATGTAGATGAACTTGTAGTCAGCATCAACCATGGCAAAGAGGATGATACTGAAGAAGCCCTTGTAGTTGTAATAAGTGGACCCTGAGTTGGCTGGAGCTTTGCAGGCCACGTGCTTCCCATCTATGGCTCCAATGGTGTGGGGAAAGTTCCACCTCTGATACCACTCTTCTGCAAGTTTCCTCCAGTCTTGTTCAGTGGTGGGGCACTGGAGGAGCTCCTCCAGGTATTCTTTGATGATGGCCTGCACCACTTCTCTGACCACTTTGCTGATGCTGTTGTGTGGCACCCTCCACCCATACTGCATGTTTCTGTATGTGGTTCCAGAGGCCAGTTGCCACACAGTTAGTGCCACCTTCAGTCCAGGGTCCAGGTTGGCACGGAAGTTGGTGCTAGGCTTGGTCAACCTGGGTCTCAGATGCTCTACAAATTCATCAAACGTGGCTGGTGGCATCCTCATGAAGTGATGGAATGCACGAGGGTCTTCATTCCTCAGCTCCACCATCAACTGGTCATACAGTCCAAACTCCATTCTTCTCACGATCTATCCTCGGACCCACATAGCTCCTGGACGTCTCCTTCTTCTCCTTCTGTATAAAAATTGAAACAGTCTGAACAGGTTTTGGTTCTGGTGATGAATGAGCGCATCTACCATACGGACTGTGTCATGATCCATGGTGGAGAACAATTGATGACGTGGAAGACCAAGGCCAAGGGTGAAGAGGTCTATACACCATGGCTGCTGGACTCATACTGAGATCCAGATGATTTCCTCCCCCTTTTTAAAGGAAATATCGGTTGTCCGCTACGTGTCCTTCTACATACTCTAGACATACTGCAGACATCCTAAATATCTGAGATACATCCCAGACACAAACGTTTTGTCCGTTTTGAATACTTTTCTATGAGATGCATACGCTTACATCCTTTCTCTTTCCGTGCTACTAACACTGTGTAGACGATCCGTGTACCTTTTGTTTCCTCCCTCTTTCTGTTTTCAGCTGCAGCAGATGTGAGTTGAGGGGATGGCCAGAGGATTCAGAGAGGATACAGCGGACATTTAATGGATTATAACGGACATAGAATGTTTTTTGCCCTTATATGCCGTGGATGTACATTGTACGCGGTGGAAAGTTCATCCGCTCACAAAGTTTTGTGCAGCTCAAAACTTCTTGCGTGGATGAAATCTCAGTGGACGGATGCTCCAGGGATAGAGCGTATGAAACACTTATGCAGTGAGTACACAACGGATGCATCGCGTTTTCCAACGGATGGCAAGTTTTTTTTTACGTTTTACATCCTCTTTACATCCGTTAGTGCAGTGGGACAGGGACTTAATAAGTAAGAAATCATATTAGGAAACAAATAAAATAGTATAAATTGTAAAGATACAAGCAACATAATTATAGTCATAAGAGGGAAGAGATAGGTACTAGGAAGGGTGAGAAGATTAATAGAATACAGTCTTACTAAATAGTTTGACATTGTTGTGGGAATTAATTGTTTAGCAGAGTTATGGCATTTGGGCAAAAACTGTTCTTTTGTCTAGTTGTTCTGGTGTGCAGTGCTCTATAGTGTCGTCTTGAGGGTAGAAGTGAAAACAATTTATGTCCAGGATGTGAGGGGTCTGCAGATATTTTCACAGCCCTCTTTTTGTCTCATGCTCAGGTTGGTAGCCATGTTTTTTTTCTGCAGTCCTAATTTCTCTCTGAAATCTGTGTCTGTCCTGTTGGGTTGCAGAACCAAACCAGAGAGTTATAGAGGTGCAGATGACAGACTCAATCATTCCTCTGTAGAACTGGATCAGCAGCTCTTTGGACAGTTTGAGCTTTCTAAGTTGACAGAGAAAGAATGTTCTTTGTCATTTGGGAGTTGAGCTTAATTCTTGAAATGTTTTATAGACTGTTTCTATCGATTTCATAAAATTCATAAAATGAGTGTAGCTCTTATTTGACTGGAGACTACTTGACTAGATTTTGGGGTGGAAATCTCAGAAAAAGCTAGCTTTGCTTGTCAGAAAGTCATAAAAGGAGATCACATGACCCCAGGACAATGAAACTGTCATAAACAAACTGTTGCCTAGCATCCAGGTTTTGTTCCTGTGAACATAGGGATGCTGCAAAAGTTATAAGTGTGAAAAAATGGTCATAGGTCATTTTTTTCAATATCATTGTAACTTCAGTCATTGTGAACTGTTGTAAGTCGAGGCATACCTGTAGTGATAAGAATGGAAATGGAAAAGAATGGAAAGAATGGTATTGAAGTCCAATTTTCTGGAAGTTTTCCAGCTGAGAAATATTGGGTGGTGGTTTATTGTCAGATAACTAGGAAAATCAAGAAGTTAAAAGCATGGGATTATAGGCTGATTATAAGTCATTATAATTGATGAATATATATTTATGTACACTGAGAGCTTATGCACCAAAAACAAATTCCTTGTATGTCCAATCACATTTGACCAATAAAGAATTCTATTCCATTCCATTCCATTCCATTCCATTCCATTCCATTCTGTTCAATATTCTTCTATTTTATTCTATTCTATTCTGTTCAGTTCTGTTCATTTCTGTTCTATCCAATCCTACCCTAGTCTATTCTTCTGTTCTGTTCTTTATTCTTCTATTCTATTCTGTTCTGTTCTGCTCTGCTCTGCTCTGCTCTGCTCTGCTCTGCTCGACTCAACTCTATTCTATTGTTTATTATTCTATTCTATTCTATTCTATTCTATTCTATTCTATTCTATTCTATTCTATTCTATTCTATTCTATTC
>BLBF01000039.1:23661819-23673679 GCA_015471245.1 Laticauda colubrina
AGATAGATAGATAGATAGATAGATAGATAGATAGATAGATAGATAGATAGACAGATAGATATAAACTGAGATAGATTTAAACTGGTAGTCCTTATCTTATGACCACAATTTAGCCCAACATTTTGTTGCTAAGCGAGACAGCTATTAAGTTAGTTTTTCTCCATTGACCTGAAGCTTTAATTTTCCATCCATTTGCCAATGATACATGTTGTTTACTTGTGGACATCTTTACAAACCTTTTTTTAATCTTTAGTAATGCATTGTGATGCTCCACTATCAACAACACACAAATCATGTTTTACAGTTGAATTGCTAGACATAGCTAAACTAACATTCTTTTTAGGCTTCTGGTGTTTGCCAGTATTCTGTTGTTTTCCCTTCTTACAGAATTTAGCTATATGTCCCCTAGCCCCACAAGAAAAACATTTCCTAACAGAAAAGGCAGTTGAAGACAAATCCTCTTCTTGTGGTTGTTCCTTCCTCAGTTAGTCCCTATCCAGCTGTCTTCTTGCTTCTTCTAGCAACCTTCCTGTTATGTCAGTCAATGTCAGTTTATCTCTGGGCAGGATTTCCAGTAAAGATACATAACCATCATAGCTTTCATCCAATGAGGAAAGAATGATGTAAACTTGATACAGCTCTGAAACTATCAGTTCCTTTTCATGTAGCTCTTGAAAAGTTCTTTTCATGAAGTTCAAATGAGCTAACATATCTCCACCTTTCAGAAGATGTGCTCTAAACAGTTTACATGTAAGATGTATGTGTGCAGCTACACTGTCACGAACATAAATCCTCTTCAAATTCTTCAAACACCTAGCAGAAGACTCTTCTCCATTAATATGGACTAGCTGCTGGTCACTCAGTGTTAGTCCAATTATACAAAGAGCTCGTTTGTTGTTCTGTTTAAAGTCAGCAAGCTTCTTGGCATCCTCCTCATTTTCTGGATCCCAAACATTTACATCTGGTGGGTCTTGAACTACATTCCATAAACCTTCTCTACACAGAAGTAGACTGCAGTTCATAGACCAGGAAACATAGTTTGTTTCATCCAACTGGGTTATCAGTGATAGACATGCTGAAGTGACTTGTGCCATCTTTACCAGGATAGTAAGCCACAATTAAACAGTAAACAGCTGTCTGTATATAGTACTGTGCATTCACACTAGGTCTCAGTTATCTGAGCTTGGTATGGCCTGGGCCCATAACCAGTGTTGAGGTAATTCCCCATGAGGAGAATGAAAGCATACAGAGAGATGTATTTGAGAGTAGTGTTTGAATAATACACATACAGCACACAGATACACTGTACAGTAAATGTAAGTTTTTAATTCCAGAAACGTTAAGCAAAGTCCAAACAAGCAATCCAAAGTCATTCACAGGTAAATCAGTCAGTTTTTTCAATCCAGGGATAATTCAGTAACAAAGTCCAGTGTCAAAAACAGTTCAGTAACAGACTTACATTAAATCCAGAAATATCAGTCAATTAGGAAAAATTCTCTCCAACAGAAGGAAACAGAGACTTACTCACACTCTCTTCTGAGACTCAGACTAAGACTAAAACAACCTAGGTTTCTGGCTCCATCTTATGGCCGTTTGAGAAACCACACCCAACTACAGTTTTGCATTTTCTTAAAGATACAGTTTTAAAATGCCTATCCTGGTTTATATATTTCTAACCCAAATACCTGTTAGGTGACTATATTCCTAACACATTTTACAACCTTTTTTGCCACAGTTGTTAAATGAATCACTGTAGCTGTTTTTAAAACTTTGCTGAAGAAAAAGAAACTCTTGGATTTGGTGATCAGGATGTGTGATCACAGTTTTCAGATGTGTGCTGAAATTGTGCGATGCAGACAGATAATGTACTTCTCTTGGACTTCCAATCAAGACTTGTGATTATATTCAAATGATTTTTTAAACCATTCTTTGTCAACAAATTAATTAACAATTGTTCATTTACTCAGTTAAGTTTTCTTACTGGTCTAAATTCACTTACTCAGTTAAAGTTCTTCTTATCCTTTCTTTGCTTTAAATAAACAAAACAATATTGTTTTAATTGTCCTTTCCCTTTCTTCCTGGCAATTAATAGGAAGGGAGGGAGGAGGAAGGAAGGAGGGAAAGAAAAAAGAGATGGGAGGAAGAAAAAAATGAAAGAAAAGGAAGGAAGAAAGAAAGAAGACAAAAAGAGGAGGGAGGGAAGGAAGGGAAGGAAGGAAAAATGAAAGAAAAGGAAGGATAAAAGAGAAAGGAAGGAGCTATTTGAACTGTTTTAATATATTTAGCATTAATGACAGAAAGTTATTTTTCATCTTCTTAAACCAGGAATGAGTCAGAACCTATTTGCCATTGGATTGACATCAGGTTAATAAGATTATTTCCAGAATGTGAAGTTAACCTATAAAATAGATGTGGTGATCTCTTGTCAGCCCTGATTACATCTGTTAAGTGATAACTTCTTTTAAAATTTTGTAATGGGATTGAAAGCGCTGGAGGTTACCTATGACAGTTTGACCTTTACAGAAAAATAATCAACAATAAACATATACACATCCACATATGTGCAGAGAGAGGGAGGGGGAGGAGAGTGAGACTAAAATAGTACTTGGTTATTATATCTAGCTTAACACATATTTCACTTATTTATGGAACCCTACAAAAGTATACATGAGAAATATTGCTCCCTGATCTAAATTCTGCTTCTCCAAGGTGGCAGTATTTGGAACCAATCTATTCTTTTTTACTCTCAGACGTTATACATCTGTCACCGCTGAATCAATTTTGAGTTGAAACCATTTTGCCACAGCCCGGTCAGTTGGAGCTGTGAGAACCTAAGGTGTGGGTGTGTGATAGAGATAGCTGGGAATCATGTGTAGCCAAAACAACATTCATCCCATGCAGTGGTATAATTCAAAATTTTTTACAACTGGTTCTGTGGGTGTGGCTTAGTGTGCATGGCGTGGCTTGGTGGCCATGGCAAGGGAAGGTTACTGCAAAATCTCCATTCCCTCCCAACCCCACTAACCTACTTTCCAGTTCCATTTTCCTATGCAGGGCAACCAAAGAAGACCCAGTCAATCAGCTGGGACTCCAGAGGCAGAGAATAGATGGGGGCAGGGCCAGTCAGAGGTGGTATTTGCTGGTTCTCTGAACTACTCAAAATTTCTGCTACCAGTTTTCTAGAACTGGTCAGAACCTGCTGAATACCACTTCTGATCCTGTGGGAGCTCAGGACATCTACCAGGTGTTGGCAAGGCCTCTCTGCTCAAAATGTGAAATTTGCCATCTTCAAAAGAGAGACCTGTGTCTTTTAAAAGCAGATAGACTGCTGAATCTAGTCCTGATGTGTTTGTTCTCCTATGTTGTGCCATGCGCTTGTGGAGTAGTTGTTTTGTTTCCCCAATGTATAGATCTGCACATGGCTCATTGCCTTGTACTGCATATATCATGTTGCTCAGTTTATGTCTGGGTGTTTTATCTTTGGGGTGGACAAACTTCTTCTTCCTTAGTGTATTCTTGAGTTTGAAGTGTGCAATGTTTTGTTGCCTCTTAAAAAAACAAACAAACAAACCCCAGTTGCCTCTTTAAAAAAGCACCTTTGGGACAACCATGACCTGGATGACTGAGAGTCTCCACAGATGAAGTCATCCATTTTGTTGAAGAAGTAATGTTTTCAAAAGTGAGAAATATTCCAAACTGCAGGTGTTTCGTCCACCACAATTATTTGCCAGAGTTTTCACCATGGCCTGAAGGTTACTGTAGAACAGGGGCAGAGGTGGTATTCAGCAGATTCTGACCATTTCTGGAGAATTGGTAGTAGAAATTTTGTGAAGTTCACAGAACCAGCAAATACCACTCCTGATTGGAGATTTTACAGTCTCCTCCCCTGCCACGCCCACCAAGCCATGCCCACAGAACTGGTTGTAAAAAAAATTGAATCCCACCACTGAACAGGGGTCTTCAAACTTGACAGCTTTAAGACTTGTGGACTTCAACTCCCAGAATTCCTCCTCCAGTCCTGTTAGTTCAGGAATTCTGGGAGTTGAAGTTCACAAGTCTTAAACTGGCCAAGTTTGAAGACCCTTGCTGTGGAAGATGACACCAGTGGGCCACTTCGAAATAACAATGGAACCCTAAACTTTCTGTGGCTAAGCAAGACTGTTAAGTGACTTTTCTTGCCACAGATGTTAAGTGAATCACTGCAGCTGTTAAGTTAATAACAGGATTTTTAAGTGAATCCAGCTTCCCCATTGACATTTGTGTTCTGATCCAGCTCCCCAAATACTTTATGAACTCTGAGGTGAACTGAAAAGATTCCTTTTTGGGGAATGCCAGCAGCCCTGGAAAAAAGTTTCTCACACACTAACAAGTCTGTCCAGCCAGAAGATGAATAGTTGTCTGCCACACCTGTTCATCTCTGCCCCCTGCCTTTTATCCCCAAGAACTAAGGTGGGGCTTCTCTAGCAGTGGTGGCTCTTCCTTCCCAAGGATGGGTCCACAGATTTCCACTGCTCTCCTCTCCTCTGCCTTCTGAGCATCCGTGCATCAGGCACTGGATCCAGGTGTTCCTCCTCTTCTTCATCAGCCACCTCCAGACCTGGGGGCTGTTAACTCTCCATCTGAAGGCTGACAGATGGCCCAGGCTCCACATCTCCCTCTCTCTCCCTCTTCCAGCTCCAATCTCTCTTCCCCCTCAGAGCTCTCACCTTGATGTTGACCCCAACTCCCACACTCCTCTGATTTCACTTCTGGAGAGGCCGACAGCCAGCAGACCACAACGGGTAATCACAAAAGGGATCACATGATCCGGGACACTGCAACCATCATAAATATGGGTCAATTGCCAAGTGTCTGAATTCTGACCACATGGCCATGAGGATGCTGCAACATTTGTAAGTTTGAAAGTAAGTCACCATAAGTCCCTTTGTTCAGTGCTATTGTAACGTCAATCTCCACGAGCTGAGTTTTGACTCAAGGAAAACTTCCACTTTTACATTCAGAGTGAAGGAGTTTAAGCCTTTTCCACCTCAACATCTTCACTTTGAACTCCCATCTTCGTTTCGGTCCTGTTTTCTAATATCTTGGCATTACGATTTAATTTCAAAGCCTCTACAATCACATTTAACTCACCGCTTTAATAAATATGTAGAAGTCAACCAATCCAGCCTTAAAGTGCCCAGTCTCCAGAAAGCCAATTAGACTGGAAGCAATTTATTTCATGTTGGTGGTATCAGGGACAGATCTCCACGCAGTGCCAAACAAAAGGAAATAATAATCCTTCGAATCTCAGTAAGAATTATTGAAAAGTAAAGGGTTCTGCTATCTTGTATCTGCTGTCTGATATTCTTGGGTGCTCCTTTATTAAATTCACAAGAGATAATATTGCCTCCCAGATAACTTGCTTTGTTAGCATTTGCTCTGAAATTTAATTTCCTAAGCTTTTTCTCCCCCCCACCCTTTTCCTTGCAGATAGCAAACAAAGTTCTTTGCCTTTGCTTCAACAGGGTTAATTTTCTCAAAACTGACTATAAAACCAAGAAGGACAGCTGTTGGCTGAAAGATAACCTTTCTTTGCACTCCATCTAAAAAATGCCAAATCCATTTTCTGGGCCAAAGATAGCATTCCAATGCAAATCTTTCTCAACCTCAATGAGTGTAAAGTGGATGGACTTCAATTCTCAGAATTCCCCTGTGGGATTAGGGATGTTGAAGTCCATCCATGTTAAATCTGCTGGGGCTGAGAAACCCTGTCTTATGGTAAGCTCATTTGGGTAGAACCTTTTTGCTGTCATCTGTAGGGTGGGCTACATTTTGAGAGACTTCCCATTTCTCAGTAAGGACCTGGTTTTGTGAGGCACATTTTACATGGTTGTCCTCAAGGTGCTTTTTCAAAAATGCAACTGGAATTCCTTTGTTTGTCCTTGAAGACTTCTCATCTAAGAAGCTTCTTAAGTTCTGACTGAACAGAAAAGGATGGAAAGATTTATATTTCTTGCAGTTGTCTGGTTGTTAGCACTCTTTCTGAAGTCATTGAGGCCACTTGGAGATTTATCTGTGCCTTCAGGGTCACTTGAATAGTGCAAATGGGTGTAGAAACTTCTTGGAACTGGGTTATAAACAGGGTAGGAAATAAAACATTAGGAAAATAGTATTCAAGAGAAGTATGTGGTATCCAAAATGGACCTATGAAAGTCAACCTTTGCTAATATTATCATGTTGACCTAATGGGAACAAAGACCTTAAGAAGCTATTTTCAAGAACCTCAGCTTATTTTATTGTATTTTTAGTAACTCAGTTATATAATGACTTTCATTTGGCTGCACTTAAAAGTTAACCAAAGCAATTGGATAGACCTTAGGTCAATTAAATGGGACATGATTTCAGATGTAATTAGACAGTCATTTCAAGTCAAGGAATAGAATCTTAACTTTTCCGCGGAGACGAGCAACTGAATATTATAGTACAATGAAACATTGTATTTCTCTATCCGAACAAAATCTACTTAACACAATACCCTTGAATAAACATGTGTGGTAAAGCATCTGGTATGTGTTGTCTTTGAGAGGCTTAAATTGAATTTTGTTGCATTAGCCTCAACAATTCTAATATGTAAATGCTTCTCTTCAAGGCAGAAGCTGTTGAATGATTTAAATCTGGAGGGAGCTTGAAATACATTTTTTACTCATCGTATTGTGTCATATTGCATTGTACTTGTAGGGCACTGCATGCTACATCTTTTTACTTCCCCGACATTTATTCTTTCTCACTCTCAAATATTTAAGAATTACCTTATTTAAATAGTCAAGGGTTTATTTAAAAAAACCCACAAAACAATAACAATGGCAAATTGATATCATTGCGATTATAGCCATTTAAGCTCTGTATTCATTTAAAATCTCCCCTCCCTCTACAAACTACCATCCTCCATAGAAAGAAGGAAACAAAAAGAAATGTAGACATATTTATGCTTAAAGAGAGGGTTTTGAGGATTAAATTTTTGCCTCCCTGAAGTATCTTCTTGAGAAAGAGGAGCAACAAATAATTACTGAGTAATTGCTTCAGAATTAATTGGACTTCAATGAAGAAATACATTATACATCTATATTTATTTTACCGGCTCCATCGTCTCTTTGTAATTTGTTTATCTGGCATTAAATCTATTCCAATTGTTTTGCTTTATATTTTTTTTCTTCCAGTTTAACATTTTATTAGTTTAGAATATAAAATACAAAAGAAAACAGTAGGCAAATAAGGGAGGGAAGATAAAAGCAAAGGTGATATTCAGCAGGTTCTGACCAATTCTGGAGAACTGGTAGAGGAAATTTTGAGTAGTTTGGAGAACCAGCCAATACCACCTCTGACTGGCCCTGCCCCCATCTATTCTCTGCCTCCCATTGAATACCAGCTGATCACCTGGGTCAGGCACAGGAGAATGGAGCTGGAAAGCTGGTTAGTGGGGTGGGGAGGGAATGGGGATTTTACAGTAACCTTTCTCTGCCATACCCACAAAGCCAAGCCCACAAAGCCATGCTATGCTCACCAGCCATGCTCACAGAACCAGTAGTAAATTTTTTGAATCCCACCACTGAATAAAAGTGTAGGGCAAAAGGAAAAAAGAAAGAAAAGTTGTTAACTCCCAACCCCTTTTGGTGCAGTATAAGGTAATAGCATCAGACCTCAACTTTTTACTTTTACATAGTGTTGGAAGAAATATCCATCTAGTTCAGTTCCAAGCTGGAAGAAAGACACTAAAAACATGGAGGGTGATTGGAAAGATGGTTTATTGATGAAGCAGAACCATCAGGGTTTGTGGTTCTGGGCAGCTGACAAAGTAGAGTTGAGAGTAGGGGGGTTTATATGATTTTTTGGGCTTTGTATTTTGAGCTTCCTTTTCCTGTGCAAGAACATGTCATTTAGTATTTTACTGGCTGTTGTCAGATTCCTATGGAGTCATGCAGGGATTGTATAGGGGTCATAGCTGGCTCTATAGGCAAAAGAAGAAATGCAAATCCTGAGCTAATCTGGTCAACCTCTGGTTTATTGTTTATCTGAGGTCCCAAGTTTGAAGTTTGGACTGCTCTGGGATAGTGCAATGAAGGGTCTTATGTTCTGGAAGGGTGTTGGACAATTCCTATTTTGGCTTAATAGCTTTTGTCTTGTTTTGGATCTTGCTTGAAGGGCTGCTTCTAATCCTACCATTCTGTCTTTGTTTCAACATATTCTGTCTTGAATGGATTACTAAATCTGCATTCTTAAAAGTTGTCTCCTCATTTTCTGCTTGGGGGCAAGAAGATTCTGCTTCCTGCCTCTGAATATGCTTCTCCATTTCTCATTTAGGGAAATATAATATTCTGCCTTTTTAAAATATTCCTCAAAATATTTTATTCTTCTAGGAGAGCGGGGCTGCCCACAGTAGTAATATAAACTACCCTGTTTCCTCAAAAATGTGACCTACCCTGAAAGTAATTCCTAGCTTGATTTTTACATGTGGGCCCATATAAGCCCTACCCCCACTCAAATAAGCCCTAATTAAGATCCTACTCACTCCAGAATGGATGGGTAAAAATTAAGCTAGGATGGGGCTGGAGGGGGATAGAGCTGCCCTACTACTTACCTTTGGACAGTGATGGCCAGGCCTCACACACCCCAACACCTGCCTTGCTGGCCCATTTCTTATGCAGCCAGCAAGGCTGGCAAAGCTTTCCTGAAGGCCTTTGTAGCTCTGGATCAATCCAGAGCTCTGTTACCAGTTGTAGAGGCTGTCAGGAAAGCTCTGTTGGCCAGAGAAGAAGAAATTCCTGAAGGCCTCTGACAGCGAAAAGGAGGCTGGGGGTGATGCGCTTAAGTGAGGTTAATCAATAGATGACGTCCCCTGAAAATAAGACCTGGTGCCTTTTTTTGGAGACAAAAAATATATAAGACAGAGTCTTATTTTTGGGAAAACACAGTATATAACAACAAACTATCTAATCGGTAAAACCCAAAATCAACATTGCATTTCGCCCCCCCTCCATCTTGAGCACAAAGTCCAGAAGTGTTTCCAAGTATTAACAAAAGTAATCATGTTTTTTTTTTTCTTTCTTTAAATCAAAGCAGTCGATTTAACCATCTCTGCTAACTCCACCAACTGTTGCGGCCATTTGTCCATTGTGGAAATCAAAGTGTCCTTCCATTTTTGTGCACAAAGTCTCATTGCAATCAACATACATACCATCAAAGTTCCATTTTTTTGCCCAAATCTTTTTTCCATTAAGCCTAAAAGAAATTTTCTGGTATTATCTTTATGTTCACTTTGAGAATATCTGTTGTGGCCCGACAGTGGCCAGTGGAGCTGGCAGCACATTTGAGGAGGTTGGGGATGAACATGGGCCAGTCCTGGAGTCTGGGGAAGGCTCTGCCAAGGATTCTGCATTGGAGGCAGAGATGGGGCCAGGGCTGTCCGATAGTTATCAGCTGCCTTCGGAGTCAGACATCAGTGATGCAGAAGAACAGCTGGAGCCTGTTCTTTTTTCTTTTATTTTTCCAAAATTTTATTGATTTTTAAAAAACAAACAGATACAAACAAAACACATAACATAAAAACATGAAACATCTTTTTTGAAAGCAGCTTGATCCCGGGTTACATCTCTTCGTACATACATAAATTCAAGTTCATGCTCACTTTAACAGCTGGAGCCTGTTCTTGATGTGCGCATGTGCAGAGATGCCAGAAGAAGGGAACAGCTGAGGAACAAGGCCCAATTTGGGAGTAAAGCCACAGGTGGATGGTGAATGTTCCCTCCCCTAGAGAATAAAAAGAGGAGCAAAAGGGGAATGGAGCTTTGCAGGAATTAGTTCATTCTGGCATGTTTGCCAAGTATTGCAGTGTCTGAAAGATATTGGCCTGGCCACTCTCCAAACTTGATAAAGGTTTGTAATTAGGAACTATCTTGAAAGACTGTTAGCCTGGACTTTGCTGGAGAGGAAATTCATCGTAAATTAAATAAAAGGGGTTTATGGACAGAAATGGACAAATTGATGATGTTATTGAAAAACAAGGAAGGAGAGTATCATAAAGTAATGGATGTTTGGTACAAATAGCTAAGGAAAAGGTGCAAAGGTGTCAAATGATAGTGATGAGAGAGAGAGTATAAAATAATATTGTATATATTATGTATATATGTACAAAAATGCTTAAAGCGAGGAAGTATCTAATATAGCTATAGATAATACAGTTATAGATGTTATTAACTGATGTAAACACTGTTACAGTATTATTGCAAAATGTGGAAATTTGCTTTTAATTGTTGAAACATTGAATTAATTAATGTATGTATGTATGTATGTATGTATGTATGTATGTATGTATGTATGTTGTGGTTCTTCGGCAGCAGGTGTGGACAGTTAGGGTTAGAGTAAGGACTCAGAAGAGGGGCCTGCAGCTGCAGCAACTCGAGTAACTCAGGAATAAGGCTGCAAGGTAATTGGCTCCTCCCTTAAGAAATAAAAGCCAGCTGAGAAACTGCAGTTCTTTGCAGGAAGCAAATAAGTTTTTGCACTCAAGCCTTGTGGACATTCAGACTATCTTAGTTTGTGTTTGTCTTTGTGTTTGAAATATTTCTTGGCAACTTTATCTAGTGTTCTTGGAAGACTTGCACAACCTTGGCAAGGCTTGTTTTTATCAGAGACAATTAGTTTTAATAGCCTCTTAACTGCAAATGAATGGAATTTGTAGATAAGCATTAAAAGGTTTTGCTGTTACCTCTGTTTGGTGTTTGTTTCCTTGGAACACGGTTTGGGTCACAACAACAAATAAATAAAAGGAGTTTATCACGACTCGGCTTCATGCTGTTGGGCAAGCCTAGGTCAGAATAATATCTGGCATCAAATCAAGAAATGTAGTAATTTGATTTGAATTTGGCATCATTACAGTTTCTTCTTACAGTTACTGCAGTTGTTCGAGCATTCATTTCAGACAAATTTGGATAAGATGAGCTCTTAAGAATGAAGGAAAAAAATAAGTTTCTTGATTTAATAATTAGGTTATACAGGTAAATCCTGTAAGTCCAAATTTTTTTTTGTTGCAAGCGAGAGAGTTAAGTGCATTTTGACTCATTTTTATGACCTTTCTTGCCACTGCTGTTAAGTGCATCATTGCCATTGTTAGATTAGTCACACCATTGTGTCATGAGTCAGTTGCCAAGAGTCTGAATTTTGATCACATGACCATGCAAGTGTGAACAACAGTCAAAAGACACTATTTTTTTCAGTGCTGTTGTAATTTCGAATGGTCACTAAAAGAAAAGTTGGAAGTCGAGAACTTCCTGAAAATATTATACCTGAAAAATGTTGAATTACAACAGGATTGCATTATCTGAATTCTTTCCATTCGTTAAATTGCCCATCATTAGCTACACATTTATCCATTAATTTAATTGGCAGATATATTTTTTACATTAATTATTTGTTCAGATATGGTCCATCAGATATAGACAGTAGCCAGTTTTACCAAGGAGAGCAAAATGCAGTATTGTTGAGTAGTTTTTGCTTACATTGTTACAGACCTTCTTGTTGCAATTAATCACCATAAGGGTCTGCATAAAGACATTTTGAATGCTCCAATTATATAGTTCCCCAAAGAACAGTTATCCAGTCTTTTCTATTTGTATTTCTTAATCAAACCGAAAGGCAGCAAACCTTACATTTTGTCTGAATTCTGTAGAGCAATTTTCTAAGGAAGGTGTGTGTGTGTGTGTGTGTGTGTGTGTGTGTGTGTGTGTATGCGTATGCACACATGAGTATGTGCAGGCAGGCAGGTAGACAGACAGACAGATGATAGATAGATAGATAGATAGATAGATAGATAGATAGATAGATAGAT
>BLBF01000039.1:23677731-23720878 GCA_015471245.1 Laticauda colubrina
ATCTATCTATCTATCTATCTATCTATCTATCTATCTATCTATCTATCATCTATCTATCATCTATCTATCTATCTATTTATCTATCTTTATCATTTGTTTTATCATTTTATTTATCATTTTATTTAATTATTTATTAATCAGATTTATTTGCTGCCTATCTCATGGTTCAAGATGTATCTGAGCAGTTTGCAACGTCTTGGCCCTTGTCACGCAATTTGCTTCAATCTAGAGATGGGGGGAAGTTTCTGAAGAATCAGCATTTTTCCTGTGTGTTTTATAAAGGCCAATGAAGGACTACTTGAAACCAGTGAACTTTGATAAATGTCACCTTAACTGATGTCTTCAGGAATGAAATGATAATAAAACAAGCAAATAAATAAAGCCAGCAAGTAAATAAATGAATAAAATCCGAAGTATTTGGACATCTGCACAGCCTTTTGATTTTTATACTGTGGATCTTTCTTTAAAAAAAAAAAAACTTCTTATAAGGTCCTTTATGAAGTATCTGAGATGGGTAGGGAAAGTAATATAGAGATTTATATCAAAATATATGTTATTCTTTATACTGTTTCCATCTTCCTTTAAAACAGGGGTATCACACTTGATTTCATTAACAGCCACCTCAGGGTTGTGTATTACCTTGGGAGAGTTGGGGTGGGCATGGCCAAGGTGGGACTGCCAACTCAACATCACTCATTCAAAGGGTGCCTGTGCATCCTGCCAGCAAAAATGAGCTCCTGAGCTCCATTTTTGGCTGTGACGGCCTCCTGCAATATTCTGTCAGCAAAAATGCACGCGACCCTCCCAAGCTCTATTTTTGCAGGCAAGGCACCATGGGCCAGATCTAAGCACCCCACACACCTTGAGTTTGACTCCCCTGCCTCAAAACAGAATCCACAATGGACTGAGAATCAGAGTCTCCACCAGGTAATGGATAGTCCAGGTGAAACTAAATTTATCAAGTTAAAAATAGCAGACAGGGGAAAATCTTTATTCAAGCTTTCTCAAACCCCCAAATAAGTTACCCAGACCTATCAGATAACAGATAATCAGACTTGGAAGGGACCTTGTAGGTCATCTAGTCCGACCCCCAGCCCAAGCAGGAGACCCAACACCATTTCTGACAAATGGTAGTCCAATCTCTTCTTGAAAGTCTCAAGTGATGATGCTCCCACAACTTCCGAGGGCAAGCTGTTCCATTGATTGATTGTTCTCACTGTCAGAAAGTTTCTCCTGATTTCCATGTCAAATCTCTCCTTGTTCAGTTTCCATCCATTATTCCTTGTCTGGCCTTTGGATGCTTTAGAAAATAGTTTGACCCCTTCCTCTCTGGGGCAGCCCCTCAAATTTGGAACCCTGCTGTCCTGTCTTCCCTGGTCCTTCTCTTCCCTAGACTAGCCATGTCCAATTTCTATAACCATCCTTCATGTTTTAGTCTCCAGTCCCCTAATCATCCTGATTGCTCTTCTCTGCACTTTTTCTAGAGTCTCAACTTCTTTTTTATAATATGGTAACCAAAACTGGATGCAGTACTCTAGGTGTGGTCTTACTAAGGCTTGATAGAGTGGTATTAGTACCTCACTTAATCTCAATTGTATCCCTCTGTTAATGCAATTTAGGATTGCATTGGCTTTTTTGGCTGCTGCTGCACGATATTGGCTCCTATTTAGCTGGTTGTCCACTAAGACTCCAAGATATCAAAGTATAAGGTAACCAGAGTTAATTAAATCAGGTTTCATGTCTTCACAAGAATAAACATACTTATCTGCCCACATGTACCTTAAGTCACACCCTAGAACTGGCACGTAGATACTTCCATACCCAGGACATGTAACTATTTAACTGTGTCACTCTTCCCCATTTCTCTGCAGCTGCCCCTAAGGCAAACTGTTTTTTGAAATGAATATGTTTTCTTTCCTCACAGCTCTCTGGGTCTCATTTTTATTCTTCACAAACCTGGCGCAAGCTGGAGCTCCAGATTATTCTTCTGACAATAGGTATACAATATTTCAGCTCTTGTAAGTTTTAAGCATTAAGTTTTAAGAGGCTGACAGACATTCTTTACCACATGAAATAAATCCAGAAGTAAATTTCTCAACCAATGGATTAGTTCATGCTGCAGGAGTCAAAGATCTACAGGAGGGGTATCAAACTTGTGGCCTGTGAGCCAGATGTGTCACACGATGGTCACGCCCATGTGCAGTTTAGTGAAGGGGGGGAACATTGTGATACGTCAAGTGATGCTACCATGAAAACATGAGGTTGACACCCTGATCTATAGGGAATGCACAAGGTTTGATTTCAACATTGTTGTGGAGCGGCGGAATAACCTGAGGCAAACAGTGAGCGAACTTCAGCTTTTTACTTTATTGAAATAATAAAGGGTTGCTGTGGCTGCCGCGCTAACAAGGCAGCCAGCTAGTGGACAACAGCTGATGCCGTTTGACAGCTCCCTTTGAAAGCCAGCTGTCAAACAGCATCAGCCAATAGGAACGGTCTGCATTCCCGCTGGAAACACGGACCGGAGTGAAGATTTCAGCTCAGTCTTTTCCAAACACCACACTCCTTTCCCACAGAACGGAGCATACGTAGTCCTTCAGATAACTCAGGTGCTTGCACAGGCGGCCAGATCTAAGTCCTGACAATGCTTGCTGCTGGAAGGAACTTTTCCACTTGCTGGGCAACTTCTGGTGCCGACGAAGCTGGTGTCTCAGCTTCAGGCATTTCTGAGCGAGGGACAGATGACTGTTCAGGTAGACTTGCATTCCTGTCGGATCCGTGGGAAGTTTCTATGGTCTCTGGATGTTTCTCTGTTTCAGGAACGTCTTGAGGGCCATCTGCAGACGCACTCCAATGCCTTCTAAGCTGATCGATATGGCGGCACCAGATGCGCCTGTCTTGCAGTTGGACCCTGTAAGACTTAGGACCAGTTACCACCACAATTTGCCCAGGCATCCACAAAGGGTGTCCCGCATAGTTTCAGGCATAGACCTGGTCATTCTCAGCGAACTCCCTTGCCTGGCTTTTTGACCCTAGGGGTGTGACTGGGGCATAATGCAGATGGAGTCTGTCTAGGGTGGTCCTCAGACGTCTACCCATGAGAAGTTCAGCCGGAGACCTATTAGTGATGGCACAGGGAGTTGTGTGCTGGGTCAGGAGATACTTAGAGAGCCTAGTGTGCCAATCTATAGGCCCAAACCTTGACAGGGCCTCCTTAACTGATCTGACTGCCCTTTCTGCCAGGCCATTACTGGCAGGATGAAAAGGAGCTGTAAGTGCGTGCCTTATCCCTAGGTTGGCTAGGAAGATCTCAAACTCACAGGAAGTAAACTGGGGGCCATTATCAGACACGATGGTGTCAGGGAGGCCATGGGTAGCGAATATCCTTGATAGAGCCTTAGTGATAGCTTCTGAAGTTGTGGAGGTCATCAAGGTCAGCTTCACCCATTTAGAAAAAGAATCAACCATCACCAGGAATGTACGCCCATGAATGGAGCCAGCCAGATCAATATGCACCCAGGACCACGGGGCCATAGGTTCTTCCCACCTGCCTGGAGTAGATGTGGGTGGAACAGGTCTGGTAGCTTGGCATGGCTGGCAAACATTCACCCAACTTGTAATCTGAGCATCCATGCCTGGCCACCATACATAACTGCAAGCCAGGGCCTTCATCCTGACAATGCTGGGATGGCCCTCCTGTAGGACTTTTAAAACTGGCAACTTGGAAGGGATAACTACCCTAGTTCCACAAAGTAAACAGTCTTGCAAAGAAGATAGTTCTTGCTGGCGAGTTTTGAAAGGCACAAATTTGGGGGCATAAGGAATTGCCAGCCACCCCCTTCCCACCCAGTCAAGAACTTGGGTGATTACCTTATCCCTGGAAGAGTGGGCAGCAATATCGAGGACAGTGATGGGGAAGTTGAGATTGTTGATCTGGAAAACAGCATTAATTGGTGCAAGATCCTCTACAGGAACAGGTAGGGGGCAGCGACTAAGAGCATCAGCATGGCATAGACTCTTGCCAGGTCGATGAGTCAGTGTATAGGAATAGGCAGCCAGAAATAAAGTCCACCTGGTCATCCTTGGAGACAAAATCTGAGGAGTTTGTCTTTTGCCTGACAGAAGGCCTAACAGAGGCTTGTGATCCGTAATCAACTTGAAATAGTGTCCATATAGAAACTCATGGAATTTTTTGACAGAAGCAACTGCAACCAAAGCCTCCTTGTCAATTTGGCTATAGTTGCACTCAGCTGGGGAAAAAGTTCTGGAGAAAAAGGCAATGGGTGCCTCAGAACCGTTAGACAGTCTATGACTTAAAACAGCATCTATGACAAAAGGAGAAGCATTTGCTGTTAAAACTAAAGGTAAATGTCTATTAAATTGGATCAGGACAGCATTGGATGGAAGTAATGATTTGATAGCATGAAAGGCATGGGCTTCCCTAGGTCCCCAGTGCCTAAACAGGGGGACTGTTTCTCCAAGAGTCTGTGCAGAGGCTCTGCAACAGAAGCTTTATGTGGTAAAAATGAAGCATAAAAGTTAAGAAGTCCTAAAAAGGCCTGGAGCTGAATTTTGTTCGTTGGCATGGGTGCCTCGTGGTTGGTAGGCCTGTGACATGTCTAATTTCACAAAAATGGTTCCTGGCTCAAAGGAATGTAGTAGGTGCTGGATAACAGGGACTGGATAAGCACTGATTTGTAAATATTTATTCAATGACGTCTTGTAATCCGCGCAGATTCTTACACTAGCATCTTTCTTTAGGGGTGTCACTATTGGGGTTTCCCATTTTGTGAAGTCCACAGGTTCTAATACACCCTGTTTAATTAATTTGTCAGTCTCCATGTTTAGTTTGGGGTGGATTGCAAAAGGTACTCTTTGAGGCTTTAAACAGATTGGTACTGCCTGAGGGTCCAAGATGAAAGATATTGGGGTTCCTGAATAACAGCCCAGCCCCTCGCTGAACACATCAGCATAGTCATTAAACAAGGTGCCCACTTCAACATTTGTAATAGAGTGGATTCCGCTTATATGGAGGCCACGGCAGGGAACCAGTCTAACCCCAACAGGCTAGGGAGGGCACCATCCACTACTACTAAAGGCAAGTGACCTTTAAAATTTTGAAATTGTACAAAAAAGTTGCCTTTTCCGATGACTGGGATGGTTCTGCCTTGGTAGTCACGTTGGTGAGTGAGTTAACAGTCATGGCTATTAACTGGTAGCCATTAAGCTTCTTCTCAGTCATTGTGGGAAGTAGTTGTTTCAAGGTGCTCCATGAGATGATGAACAGTGCTGAGCCTGTGTCAAACTCCATCCTGCAAAGTTTTCCTTCTATAGAAACAAAAACACTGATTTTGTTGGAGCCTTTGTTAGTCAGCTTGGCTTGATAGCAGGTAAAAAAAAGTCTTCAACTTGTTTTTGGAAATGTTGGTTTGTCTGAGGCTTTTGTGCAAAAGTCTTTCCTGCTTGACAGATCTTGGCTAAATGACCCTTCCTTTGGCATTTTGGACAAATGGCATTCCTGAACTTGAAGGGTGCCCTGAGGTGGTTTCCTCCACAGCTTAGACAAATGGGCTGAGACCCTGGAGGTAGATTGGGGTTCGGCCTGTTCTCCACTTGAATGGTTCTTTGCTGCCTGAGGCAATTTACATCATTAAGGCCCTGTCACACTGCCCAATGGATGCAAAATGGACACAACGGATGAGCAAAATATTCCATCCGTTGTTATCCACTCTCAAAAGGGGAAAAAAAATGCATAATCGGAGTGGATAACACGGACGTGGGGAGGATGCAGAGCGGATGGAAAGCGGATGCGGAATTGAAGCCCAGCGGATGGAAGCGGATGGGAGCAGATGGCACATCCGCTAGGCTTACGGGGGGCCTCAGCAAAGCGGACGCGGAACGGATGAAGCGGATGCACAGCGGATGCACAGTGGCTGAAGCGGATGCAGAGCAGATGCACAGTGGATGCACAGCGGAAGCCTAACGGATGCCTGGCGTTAATTGCACATGCGGGGGGATGCATTGTGTAACCCATGTGGATATAAAGGGAAGCAGCTCGCACGTGGACAGCATTCGGAGGAAAGACCTGCTGCAGGATACATAGAGTCCTTGCCTGCCCTGCCTGCATGCCTGCCTGCAAATCTTGCTGCCAGCCTTCCTGCCAGCCTGCCTCCAAGCCTCCTGGCCAGCCTCCCTGCCAGCCTTGCTCTCTGCCTGCCTGCCAGCCTTGCTGCCAGCCTGCCTTCCAGCCTTCCTGCCAGCCAGTCTGCCTGCCAGCCTTGGTGCCTGCCTGCCTGCCTGCCTTCCTGCCAGGCTTCCTGCCAGGCTTCCTGCCAGGCTTCCTGCCAGGCTTCCTGCCAGCCTTCCTTCCAGCCTTCCTGCAAGCCTTGGTGCCAGGCTTCCTGCCAGCCTTGGTGCCAGCCTTGGTGCCTGCCAGCCTCACTGCCAGCCTCCCTGCCAGCCAGCAACCCCACAACCATGGGGAAGAAGCGAAAATCTCAGCAACCTGCCGTCATCCCTGCCAAGAGGGACAGGGCCACCCTCCCGCCCCCTGTCCCTTACTCTGCTTCTGCTGGGGCTTCTGCTGCTCAGGCTCACTCTTCTGGTGCTGGAGCTTCTGCTGAAGCTACTCCTGGTGGTGGTGCTTCTGCTGCTGCGTACTCTGCTGAAGCTGCTCCTGGTCCTGCTGGTCCTGCTGGTCCTGCTGGTCCTGCTCGTGCTCCTGGACTTGCTCGTCCTGCTGGTCCTGCTCGTGCTCCTGGTCTTGCTCATCCTGCTCGTCCTGCTGGTCCTGCTCATGCTCCTGGTCCTGCTCGTGCTCCTGGTCCTGCTCCTGGTCCTGCTCGTGCTCCTGGTCCTACTGGGGCTCCTGATGCTTACTCTGCTTCTGCTGATCCTGGTCCTGCTGATCCTGCTGCTGCTGCTACTGATGATGATGATGATGATCCTGCTACTGCTGCTGCTGATGATGATGATGATGATTAAGATAATGATCCTGCTGGTGATGATGATGATGATGATGATGATCCTGCTGGTCCTGCTGGTTGTGGTGGTGTGGAGGAGCAGCCCCTACCACCTGGGAGCCCCTCTGATGAGGGCCCATCTGGTCCTGCCAAAGGGAGGAAGAGGCGTATGCGGGGACAGGAGAGGAGGCAATACTTCATTGAGGAGGAAAACGAGGATGAGGTGCTGGAGTGGCTGAGAGAGAATGACTATCTGTGGTGGAAGGGACACCGGCTGTACAGGGACACCAAAAGGAAGCAGGCTGCTTGGAGAGAGAGGCATCCTCTAGGCATCCTTAATATCCGAGATAGGTCCCCTCTGTGAATGTTTTTTCCATTTTAAACGCTTTGTTTCCGCTTGGCATCCGTTTCTGCATCCGTTCTGCATCCGTTCCGCTTCATCCCTGCATCCGAGCGGACGCGAGTTGCACGGATGCGCAGCGGATCCCTAGCGGATATAGCGGATGCATAACGGATGCAGAACGGATGCGTAGTGGATGCATAATGGACGAATTGGATACATTTTCCGCGCAAAAGTTTTGAGCAGCTCGAAACTTTCTGAGCGGATGAAATGTCAATAAACGGATGCTGGACGGATAGAGAGGAAGCAAAACGGAGGCAGTGAGTACATCACATTAACCAATGGATGGCAAGCTTTTTTGTCCGTTTTACATCCTCTTTGCATCTGTTGGTGCAGTGTGACAGGGGCTTTAGCCTCTTCATAGCCTTCTTCTGAGGAGGCTTCATCATAATGGATGGCTGAGCTGCTCTTGTTAATTGGATTTCCCTGAATCTCTGCTGCCAAAAGTGCTGATAGTTCAGCAGCTTGAGATTCTTCAATTGCTAATTTAAGAGTGAAATCCCCTTTAGCCAATAAACGCTTCTGTAGCCTTAAATCCCTGACTCCACAAACTAGTTGGTCTCATAACATGTCTTCCAGATAGTCTCTAAACCCACAGTGAAAGGCAGCTGTTCGTAGGGCAGCCATGTAGCCACTAATAGTCTCTCCTTCAGCCTGAATTCGTCTCTTAAAAGCATGACGCCTGGCAATTTGGGATGGTTTAAGTGAATAGTGATTGGAAAGAATTTCCTGCAATTCTTCCCATGGACAAGTCTTAATTGAACATGGACCCAATAATGCCGTAGCAGTGTAAAATGCTGTGGCTCCACAAAAACTTAAAAAGTAGGACTTTTTCCTATGGACAGAAATGCCAGCAAGGTCTATGGCATCTACGAAACAGTCAAATCGATTTCTGTAGGACTCCCATGTTTCCGCTGTCGATCTGAAAGGAGGGAATGCAGGGTTCAAGATCATCTCGACTCAGCGGTGCCAGATCTATCGAGGAAAGTTGAAATTCACGATCGCGAATCGTGACAGTAGCTCTTAAAGTGACATTCAGCTCGGTAGTGACTTCGGCTCTTTTTGTCGTGACTTCGCTCAGCAATTCTTTGCCCGGTTGCCTCTTATATGTATCCCACACTCGTCGCCAGTATTGTCGAGCGGCGGAATAACCTAGGGCAAACATGGAGCAAACTTCAGCTTTTTACTTTATTGAAACAATAAAGGGTTGCTGCGGCTGCCGTGCTAACAAGGCAACCAGCTGGCAGACAACAGCTGATGCCATTTGACAGCTTCCTTTTATAGCCGGATATCAAACGGCATCAGCCAAAATGAACAGTCCATGTTCCCGCTGGAAACATAGATCGGAGTGAAGGCTTCAGCTCAGTCTTTTCCAAATGCCACAAACATGTTCCTCCCGGACACAGGGAGGAAGTGGAATGGACACGGAACAGATGCAGAACGAATGCAGAATGGATGCAGCATGGAAACAAAGCGTTTAAAATGGAAAAAACGTCCGCAGAGGGGACCTATCTCGGATATTAAGGATGTCTAGAGGATGCCTAGAGGATGCCTAGAGGATGCAAAGGGACACCTATACTGCCTATAAAAAGGGGGAGCAACTCATCTGCATCTCACTTTCAGACCAGCAGCCCACCTGTGCAGACCTCTGCAGCCTTCATCTGACTCTTCCTCTTCCACAGCATCCAGTCATGTCCACCGTGGATCGTACCACAGTCATTTTGGCAGCCACCATCCTTCTGCAACAGTACGAAGCCATCTACAGGCTCTGTGAACTCTACTACCGGAAGAAAAAGAGCCGGCCAAGAAGCGTCTGGGTCCGAAAATGGATTGGGAGAAGAGCAGAGTACGGACTGTACAACAAGCTGATGGTGGAGCTCAGGAACGAAGACACTCGGACATTCCAGAACTTCATGTGGATGCCTCCAGCCATGTTTGATGAAGTTGTGCAGTGCCTGACACCCAGGTTGACCAAGGCAAACACCAACTTCCGGCCCAGCCTGGAACCTGGGCTCAAATGGCACTGACTCTGCGCCACCTGGCCTCAGGGACCACCTACAAGAGCAAGCAGTACGGCTGGAGGGTGCCACACAACACCATCAGCATTGTGGTCAGAGAAGTGGTGCAGGCCATCATCGAAGAATACGAGGAGCTCCTCCAGTGCCCCTCCACTGAAGAAGGATGGAAGAAAGTTGCAGAGCAGTGGTATCAGAGGTGGAACTTCCCACACACCGTTGGAGCCATCAATGGCAAGCACATGGCCTGCAAAGCTCCAGCCAAGTCGGGGTCCACTTATTTCAACTACAAGGGCTTCTTCAGCATTGTCCTCTTCGCCATGGTCAATGCTGACTACAAATTCATGTACATCGATGCTTCAGGCTACGGCTCATCTTCAGATGCCCAGGTATACAACGCCAGTCACCTCAAGGAAGGGCTGGAAGGCAACCTCATTGTGGGCTTCCCAGATCCAGACCCCCTGCCCAAGGACACGCAAGATGTGTCCTACTTCATCGTGGGGGATGACGCCTTCTCCCTCAGAACCTTCCTCATGAAGCCATACACTTCCAGGCTCCTCAACCGTGAACAGAGGATCTTCAACTACAGACTGTCCAGGGCAAGGCGGGTGGTGGAGAACGCCTTTGGCATCCTGTCCAACAGGTTCCAGGTACTTCTCACCACCATGCAGCATCGACCAGAGACCGTGAGGAGGATCGTGGAAGCTTGCTGCATCCTGCACAATCTCATGCACACCTGCTACCCAGTCTTGCAGAACAGGCTCGTGGACCATCAACAAGGCAATGGGGACATGGAGCCTGGGAAATGGAGGCAAGGGCAAAACCTGATCGACACTGAGGATGTGCAAGGCCCCAACAGAGCCTCACGGGAAGGGAAGAAGCAGCACAACCTCCTGAAACACTGGTGCAACTACCCAACTGGAGTGGTGGAGTGGCAAGACAGGATGGTAGATGGTTAACAGATGCTTCCTTCAGCCTGTCTCATCACTCGGATGACATGGGCCATGTATGTTGGGTGGGCCTACAATGAACAGGGCGTTTAACAAAGAGTTGTGTTTGTGTTCAAATGTGTGGATCAATGCTTACATTGTTATTGATAAAAAAGGGCCATAGGTGTGGCACCTGGGAGGGTAGACCATACAGTCCCACTATGCTTGCACTGGAGGTTTATCTATCCCACAGCTATTAGCCATCCCAAAGGTATCCCTGATCATTCCACAGGTATCCCTGCCCACCCCACTGCTATCTTAACCCATCCCACAAGCATGCAAAGGCTTAAGCCAATTCTAAAAGTTTCCACCAAGACTTTTTTTTAAAAAAAGAAATGAAGCAAGTGTGTGAATCAAAGATAAACCTTATTGAACAACAAGCTGTAAAAAAAAAATGACCCAAGTCAAGTGTCCAAATAAAGTCCACAGGTAGCCAGCTACCCGTTCTCTGACTCTCTTCTTGGTCACTCGGAGGTGTGCCCAGTCTCAGGGGTGAAGGGTCCAGGTGCTGTGGTGGTGGGTGGTGCTGGAGTTCCTGGCCCCGAGAGGACAACAGGTGACGATGTGTTGAGAAAGCTCTCGGACAGCTGGCTCAGCCCCATGATGCGGAGAGGTCCTTCCTCCATGCCTTGCGTTGTCAGCCCCAGGACTGATGACAGATGTACTGAGGCCGGGCTTGGCTGTGGGGTGGAGGAAGGAGTAGTGTAGTGGGGCTGTCTGCTCTGCAGCTGGGTGAGGACTGGCATGGGTGGCATCATTGGCGTGGGTGGCATCGCTGTCGTAGGTGGCATTATTGTCATGGGTGGCATCGGTGGCATCAGTGGAACAGGTGGCAATGGTGTCGCCCGATGACTCTGTGCCTGGACTGGGAAGGGCTGCTGCCTGTGCTGCTGAACCTCCTGGTAGCCGTAGCCATGGTAGGTGAGGGACTATGGGAAGCCTTGGAATGGGAGGGACATCACCTGGGGTGGAGGAGCAGACCTGGACTGGGTGGGAGCAGGTTCCTCTGGGCCTGGAGGGTTGTGAAGCAGCTCGGTGATCCGGTCCTTCACCAGCTGGTACTGGGGATCCGCCATCTCCTTGAGGGTCTGGTTGACATAATTGAGAAAGGGCTTGCGTTTGGAGGATGAGGAGTCGGTGTGGACCAGCTGAGAAAGATCTATGCTGGTGCGGATGGTGTCCCTGATCTCCAGCAGGACAGTGTGGCTCTGCTCCTCCTGCTGTCCGGCTCTCTGCCTTTCTGTGGAGGCGGAGCTGGGGGTGGTGGATGCAGCTAGGACTGTGGTGGACTCGATGTCTCCTTTCTCCCACCGCACCAGGGAGTCCTCTACGCACTCCACCATGCTTACCACACCTGTCCGCGGGTTCTCCGCCGTGGCACGCTCCACAGAACCCTGCCTGGAGACAGGGAGTGACTCTCGGCCCGAAGAGGACTGGCTCTCAGCAGGCTGCCGGAGAGAGAGGGTCGTGAGAGGGGCTAATGATGCTCCTTGGTGGTGGACCTCACCCTCCAGGAAGCTGCACCTGGCCATGACGTAGGTCTCTCTGTCTGTCAGCTTCACAGTGGCCTGGCCAGATTTCTTCAGGTGCAGCTTCCCGTACCAGGTGTGCACGTGCTTCCACCAGCCGAGGAGCACCTCCAAAGTGTAACCCATACTCTCTGCCCTCTCTCTCCAATCAGCCTGCTTCCTTTTGGTGTCCCTGTACAACCGGTGTCCCTTCTGCCACAGATAGTCGTTCTCTCTCAGCCACTCCAGCATCTCATCCTCATGCACCTCCTCAATATAGTATTGCCTCCTCTCCCGTTGTCGCATACGCCTCTTCCTCCCTTTGGCTGGACCAGATGAGCCCTCATCAGAGGGGCTCCCAGGTAGTAGGGGCTGCTCCTCCACACCACCACCAGCAGGAGCATCACCAGCAGAATCATCATCATCATCATCATCATCATCATCATCATCATCATCATCCTCACCAGCAGGATCATAATCAGCATCATCATCATCAGCAGCAGCAGCAGCAGCAGCAGGATCATCATCGGCAGTAGCAGCGGCAGCAGGATCAGCAGCAGCAGGACCAGCTGGACCAGGATCAGCAGCAGTAGAGTAAGCACCAGCAGGGCCAGCAAGTGCAGGATCACAAGCAGGACCAAGATCACGAGCAGGACAAGCAGGATGAGCAAGACCAGGAACACGAGCAGGACGAGCAGGACGAGCAAGAGCTGGAGCACGAGCAGGATGAGCAGGACCAGCAGGACCAGGAGCAATTTCAACAGAGTAAGCCCCAGCAGAAGCCCCAGCACCAGCAGAAGCACCACCGCCAGGAGCAGCTTCAGCAGAAGCCCCAGCAGAAGCAGAGTCAGGGGCAGGGGGCGGGAGGTTGGCCCTGTCCCTCTTGCCAGGGATGGTGGCAGGTTGCCGAGGCTTTCGCTTCCTCCCCATGGTTGTGGGGTTGCTGGCTGGCAGGGAGGCTGGCAGGCACCAAGGCTGGCAGGAAGGCTGGCAGGCAGGCACCAAGGCTGGCAGGAAGCCTGGCAGGTAGGTCGGCAGGTAGGCTGGCAGGAAGCCTGGCAGGAAGCCTGGCAGGAAGCCTGGCAGGTAGGCTGGCAAGAAGCCTGGCAGGAAGGCTGGCAGAAAGCCTGGCAGGAAGGTAAGCAGGCAGGCTGGCACCAAGGCTGGCTGGAAGGCAGGCTGGCACCAAGTTGGCAGGCAGGCATGCAGACAGGGCAGGCAAGGAACTCAAAGTGTCCAGCAGCAGGTCTTTCCTCGGAATGCTGGCCACGTGCGAGCTGCTTCCCTTTATATCCGGGGGGCTAACGTAATGCTTCCCCCCCGCATGCGCAATTAACGCTCGGCATCCGTTCCGTTTCCGCTGTGCATCCGCTAGGCTTCCGCTGTGCATCCGCTTTATCCGCTGTGCATCCACTGTGCATCCGCTTCATCCGTTCGGCGTCCATTCTGCATCTGTTGTATCCGTTCCGCGTCTGCTTCACTGAGGCCCCCCGGAAACCCTGCGTTTGCGCCATCCGCTCCCATCCACTTCCATCCGCTGGGCTTCCGTTCCGCATCCGCTTTGCATCCGCCCTGCGTCCTCCCCGTGTCCGTTTTATCCGCTCCAGTTATGTAAATTTTTGCCCCTTTTAAGAGCGGATAACAACGGATGAAACATTTTGCTCGTCCACTGTGTCCTTTTTGCATCTGTTGGCCAGTGTGACATGGGCTTTACTAAAGGAAGTTAGTTGCAGTAAAATCAGGCTAGTTCTAGGATTTTCCCATGTGAAAAAGATACCAAAAAGGTTTTTTCTTCTCTCCCCCTGTGATCAGCCTTTGTTTTGCCAATTGGAGTTTGCCAAGATGTTCTGAGAATGCTGAGATGTTTTGGGGCAATTCACATTTTTTCGCAGAGTGCATGGCCTTGGTGCCTCTGGTACAATACAGTATTCTGATGTTCATCACCTGTAATTCCCCTCTCTCTATTTCCCATGACCCATATACAGTTGTATTGCCCATTTGCCCACTAGGCTTCCCCCTCCAGATTTTAATGGCAGGATGCCAGCAAGATGCCAGCCAGACTTAGTAGACAGGTTCTATCAAAAGAAAAGTTAGAAATTCCTTATTCCAAAGATAATTGCTGGAAATAAAAACGATGATCCAGAAAACAAAAATGAAAACCAGAGTCTTACATAAGCCAATTCTCTCTTGTATAACTTGCAATAATCAGAACAAAAAGTATTAAGTCTTCTTAATACTTGTATGCCATTTAAAAAGCTGCTAATGTTAATCCATTTACCTGATTTAAATAATGTAAGACATAATGGAATTTCATCAATTTTATTAATACTTCATGCCTGTTGATAATTTTTGAAGGCTTGTGCTACAGAAACAGATAATAAAATATACCTCCCAAATAAATATAGTATATATTTTTCTTCCATTTAATGTGTCTGATTCTCAGAGAGTGACTGGATAAATCCCTCCAAGTTTTCTTGGCAAGATTTCACTGGAAGTGACTTGCCATTACCTCCTTCCTAGGGCTGAGAGAAAGTGGACTGGCCCAAGATCACCCAGATGGTTTTGTGCTGAAGGCAGTAGTAGAATTTTCAGTCTCCCAGTTTCGAGCTTCATTCACTAACTGCTAAACTGGCTCACTTAAATATGATATTAATATGAAAATGGTGGAATTAAGTGAATCACAATTTTGTTTTTGCACCAAAACAATTTGGAACCAATTTTATTTTCTTATGTTTCATAACCAGACATAGCACTCATGTCCAGCCAATTTTTATAGTTAAGCTTATGTCATTTCAACTGAAATTTAAATCTGCAAATCTGGCTTTTTAGTTGTTGTACAGTAGAGCATATTGTGAAGATACACACTCTGCCCATGGATTCATGCCCTTTCCAGATGCAAATTTGTGTCTTTTATCTTATGTTTCAAAAGTCGGTCTTGAGCAGATGGCAAAATCCTGGATGAAATTAATATGTGCACGAGACTGAAATGAGATACACTGCCAATAATTCTCCCTTTGTTTGCATTTCTGTAGCAATCTGTGTCAATCTGATTTAATTGACTATAAATGTGAACAATGTCAAGGAACAGAAGGAGGAAAATCTCTGAAAGAGATTTTTAAAAAACATTACAATACAGAGCATAAGTTTGAGCACTATGGGGAGCTTCAAAGGACTGATTTTAAGGCACCATTTTTCAAAGGCGAGTCGATCAAGCCAGCCTTTCCACTTGAACCTTTGAACTGAATCTCTGCAGCTATTCAAAACATTGAACCAAATCAGGTACCTTTGAATAAACTTTGAAGAGATTCAAACATAATGTATAGATTTAATGAACCTCCTTCCTTTGTGGCTCTTGCAGCTTTCTTCATATAGACGGACAAATCAATGTTCACCTCTGCTTTATAAGAGTATTGCATACAGACTGATTTTATACACAGATATCACAGTTTGTGTTTTCAAACAACACTGCATAAATAATGCTTACGTTAGTTGCTGGGGGAAGGGGATGCAAGTAAAAATCAAAGGTTTGGGCAGTCATGGATGAAAGTGTGGTTATTTATTTAGTGTATGATACGTATGGTGATAATATATTAGCTAGGAGACTGTTATGTTGATGCAAAGAAGTAGTTTGGCTTCCTGTTTACTAGGCCTGTTTAGTTCATACTTGCATGCTTCCCAAATGTCTATGGAACAATGTGGTATATGCAGTACAATGTAGTGAGCCATGTGTAGATATGTACATTGGGGAAACAAAATAACCACTTCATAAATGCATGGCACAACATAGAAGAACAAACCTGTCAGGACTAGATTCAGCAATCCATCTGCATTTAAAAGATAAAGGCCACTGTTTTGAAGATAGCAAAGTCCACATTTTGGACAGAGGGAGCCTCTGGCTTGAAAGAGGAGTCAAAGAAGCCATCTATGTCAAAATTGAACACTCCTCTCTCATTAGAGGGAGAGGGATATGACATCATCTATCTCCAGTGTACAACATAGTCCTTTCAACTGTTCCAGTAATGCTCCATACTCAGTTGCACCACTTGGGTGACCCTGAGGACACAGATAAACCTCCAGATGCCCTTACTGACTCACTAAAAGAATGCAAATGACCAGCTGCCTTCAAGGAGTATAAATCATTTCATTCACCATCATCCAGTCAGAGATGAAGAAGTTTCTTAGATGAGAAGTGAAATATCTTCAAATAAAATCCAGAAAGTCCAGCTGCCTTTTGAAGAAACACTTTGGGGACATGCTTCCCAATATATCCACAGGAGGGCGAATTAGTCCCACACCAGAAAGAAAAATGGGCAGCTTTCCTGAAGCAGCATATGAGGCCCTCTCCCTCATCAAGGTTGCCTCTCAAATGGATGTTGCATCTCGGTAACTTCAGCACTAGAAAGATTCTGACCATCCACATGAAACACTGGGTCATCTCCTCATCAAAGTGGGGAGATGACCCCTCTATTTATCTATTTGCATAGAATATGCTTTCAAATTGCTAGGTGGGCAGAAGCTGGGATGAGTGACACCATGTCATGCATTGTTAAGATTTGAACAGCTACAGCAAAGGCCATCTCCAACGTCATTGAGCCATTGTTATCTTGAAAGTGTGGTAGAGTTAGGTTTCTCATTCCACCAAATAAGTTCTGCACATTTCTGTTTTCCTTTGGTGGGGCTGGTGTCCACATAGTTTAAATGTGGAAATATAGTTTCACCTCTGCAAACATCGCTAAGCGTAACTCATGAATGGAGATTAGTTGATTATTCTACATTAGTGGTGGCTAACCTTTTTGGGCTCCTGTGCTAAAAATTGCATGCACGCTAGCATGCACACACTCACATGCCAGCACCCAGAATGCAATTCACGCTCCCATCCCCATGCCCCATGCACATGTGTGTGCAACCACCACCCCCTTACCCGCACTGTGCCTCACAGCTGATTTTTCGGCTAGTCTGAGGCCTTTTTTGGCCTCCCAGAAGCTTGGAAAAAGCCTCTGCAAGGCTTTTCAGGATGAATTATAGGTCTGTTTCATTACCTTCGGTATTATAGGAAGTGATGAAATGGGCCTATCAGCCTGAAAAGCCTTGCAGAGGCTTTTTCCAAGCCTCTGGGAGGCTGAAGAAGGCCTCAAACCAACCAAACAAAAAAACAGTTATGAGGCGCATGCATGCTCAGTGAGGTAAGTTTGTCTGCAGTTCATGTGCCAGCACAAATGGCTCTGTGGCTTGTGTGCCATAGGTTTGCCATCACAGTTCTACATCTTTTGCAAACATTAAAATTGACTTCTAAATCCTGCCATCAGAAGTGAATTCTGAATCAACTGGATGAAAAATTAATCAGTCTGTAAATTAGTAAACTGCAAGTGGTCAACAGTATGTTTTGGTAGGTTTTCATAATTTCCAATTTTGAAGAATTTTATTTAGTATTAACTGGTCTTCTAGTCTGGAGAATTGTTGCATGTCTACCCAAGTCCCATGGGCTTCTCAGATGACACTGAGCAGATATTGTTATATCTTTTGAAAAATGATGTATTTCAAGAGTCCAATATTTCCTTCAAGTTGCATCTAACACAGGATAGACATTGAGAAATCATAGATAAACTGTCCTTCAGTCACAAAAATGGTCCTCCATTTTGTATTATCTTATTTGAGAACCTCTAGAAATCTCCAGGTTTGTCAGAAGAGCATGGCTGAAAAAATCACCAATGTGGAAAATCCAAGAGTTTAAAAAAAAAAAACACCCAGATTTGTTTTTCCAGGTTGCAGCTGAAACCTAAGGAAGTTGAATGGTTGACCTTATTAGATGAAGAATTAGGTCTGAGAAATGAATTGAGAGAAATGAAAAGTTTACAGATCTACATTCTTTGGATATTTTTGTTATTTAAGATGTTGGAGTTCAGTGGTAGGACTGAGAAAATTCCAGCTTCAACTACTTGCTCCTTTCTGCAAATCTGGAGATGTCAATTTAGCTTGTTAACCAATTTCTTTTTGATTTTGTACAAAACTGGACCAAACCAAAAGCAAGAAACAGCCCAACTGAAGAGTTGAGGAGAGTTGTGAGTGGTTAGGTGATAAAATAACTTAATATTTGAGGTATGAGTCTTTGCATGAACAGTTGGACTAGAAGATCTCCACTATTCCTTCCAGCCCTGTGATTCTTTGTTCTATGATATCCTGATTCTGCAATTCTCCCTCTTTCAAGTTAGAGGAAGATAAGATGTTATTGGCAAGACTAAGCAAGCTTTCTAACAACCATTTCTTTCTTCTGCTCTAAGACCATAATATGAACAGATATCAACAAGAGATAAAGGCTTTATCCTTTAGTAAACCCAACAATGATTCCTTGAGAATGTAAAATTTAAATATACAGAGGAGTTAAAACTAGGTAGAAAATGGACTCCATATGATGTCTTTCTCCTGGCTATCTTCAACTGTGATACTTTCAGCTGGCCATTCAGGAGAGAAGCTATTCTTACATTTACTGAACATGAATAGAGTACTCCATTGATCCATTAATCCTCCAAGGAAAGACTGAAGGCAAAGAAGGACCAGGCAGAAAAAGAACATCATGGCTTCAAAATCTAAGGGACTGGTTGGGACAAAACTCAGAAGAACTTTTTCATGCAGCTGTTGATAAAAATAGGATCGCCAACACGATCTCCAACATCTGATGATGGATATGACGTCTTAGTGGACAACCAGCTAAATATGAGCCAGCAGTGTGCAATAGCAGCCAAAAAGCTAATGCAATCCTAAGTTGCATTAACAGAGGGATTCAATCAAGAAGAAGTGAGGTACTAATATCACTCTATAAAGCCTTAGTTAGACTACACCTAGAGTACAGCATCCAGTTTTGGTGACCACACTGTAAAAAAGATGTTGAGACTCTAGAAAGAGTGCAGAGAAGAGTAATCAAGATGATTAGAGGACTGGAGACTAAAACATGAAGGACGGTTACAGGGACTGGGCATGGCTAGTCTAATGAAGAGAAGGACCAGGGGAGACAGGATAGCAGTCTTTTAATATTTGAGGGGCTGCCACAGAGAGGAGGAAGGAGTCAAGTTATTTTGTAAAGCATCTGAAGGCCAGACAAGGAATAATGGATGGAAACTGTACAAAGAGAGATTCAACCTGGAATAAGGAGAAATTTTCTGAAAACAGTGAGAACAATCAACCAATGGAACTGTTAGGCTACATAACTTTTCCCATTCAATGAACTAGAATGAACTTCTGGAAATGTATCAAAACATATCAAAAAGGAATCCTTTATTGAGATGAGACAATTCATGTAGGGTTAAAAGCAGCATCTAATATCTCTTAGGCATACCAGGATAATAAGGGAGTTTAGAACCCCTCCCCTTCTCTCAATGTTTATTTTGTGAAAAAAAATCCAGTATGTTTATTCCATCCCCACCCCTTGTGAAGGAACAATCTTTTTCAGTTTCCCAAGCATACATTTCACTGGAATTTTTATGGTCTTCTCATCTCCTAGCTGTGCCACTCAGAGGTGTTAGGTTCCGGACATCTGGGATTCCTCTCTCCATTGTATCATGTGTGGGTTATACAAATTTGATATAAGATTGAATGTATTCAAATTACATCAAGAAAAAATTTCTTTATCAGTCTCCCCCCCTCCCTTTTCTTCTTCCACTGAAGAAATGACAGATACAAGGATCTGACATCCTGCTCTCCTTAAAAAACAGATAGTTCTACCTTGAAAAACCAAAAATCTTGCATTACATTAGCAATTCAGGATGGTTTATCAGGGTATTTTAGGTGGAACTTTTCTAGGTGGGTGCTTTTACATGTCGTTTGGCTACCCACTCATTTTCTGAGGAAGGAAGGTGTTTCCAAGCTACTAAAAGTTGTGTAAATCATGGTGAGTGCGTGAATCAAGGATATCTTTAATTTCATAATGTTGTTCCCCATGTACCATGATGGGGGTTGGAGGTGTGGGAAGGTGGGGTCTGAGGTTTGAAGTGATCTCTGGTTTGAGCAAGCTACAGTGAAATACTGGATGAATCTGCCTAAGTGTTTTTGGAAGTCGAAGCTCTACTGTCACCGGGTTAATAATTCTGGAGATGGGGAATGGGCCAATGAATTTTGGTCCTAATTTCTTCGAATGTTGTAATGATTTTAAGAATTTTGTGGACAAATATACCCAGTCCCCAATCTTGAAAGTTTTAGGGTCGCAACATTTTTTGTCTACTTGAGCTTTGACGTCTGCTCTAGCCTCCTGTAAAGACAATCTTACCACTGGCCACATGGCTTGTTAATTATCCATCCACTCCTTAAGGGAGGGGATTTCAGGTTCTTTGGTGGGTAGTTACAGCATGGGGTTGAATTCTTGGCCTGTAGCTACTTGGAATGGATGAATCCAATGCTACTATGGACTGAGTTATTGTATTCTACCTCTGCAAAAGGAAGAAAGATGATCCAATTGTCCTGTTGGTAATTAATAAAGCATCTTAAATATTGTTCTAATACACTGTTCACTTTCTCCATTGATCCATCAGTTTGGGGGTGACTTGATGAGACAACCCCGAGGTGGAGCCTAATAGGTTAAAAAACGCCCACCAAAATTTGGATGTGAACTGAAAACCCCTATCTGAGATAATCCACTGGGGAGCTCCATGGAGGCAATAAATGTGTGTTAGAAACATCTTTGCCAATACCTTGGCAGTTGGGATCTTTTGGCATGGAATAATGTGAACCTCTTTGGAAAAAAAATCAATTACAACCCAAATGACAGTATTCCCAGCACTTTTGGGAAGCTCCACTATAAAGTCCATAGATATCTCTTTCTAGGGTGCAGAAGGGTCTGGTATTGCTTGTAAAAGTCCAGGATATTTTCCTTGTCTTCTCTTTGCAGCTGCACAGGTGGGGCAGCTCGCAACATAGTTTTCAATGTCCTTTTTGAGGAATGGCCACCAAAATTGTCTTTGGATGAGGTACAAGGTTTTTACAAACGCAAAGTGTCCCGCTATTTTGGAGTCGTGACAGCGTTTCATGAGGTCCATTCTCTGGCTTGCAGGGATATAAAGTTTGTTTTCTACCCAAGCCAGTTCATCTTTGAGTAAACAAGTATTTTTGTTAGCCTGGAGCCAGTCATCCTTTAGTAGTGCCTCCTTAAATATTGACGTCGACATGTCTTCAGTCAGGGATGATTTTTTTTTCTCTTATGCCCAGGTGATTACTTTGGCTGCCAGCTGGGTCGGTTGGATCATCAGTTTTATAACCTCAATCTTTTTGCTGTTGTATTGGGGTTTTCTGGACAGTGCATCTGCTAAGAAGTTCTTTCTCCCAGGAAAATATTTAAGAGTGAAATTAAATCATTTAAAGTATTGAGCCCACCTTGCTTGTTTTTCGCAGTTTCCGTAGATTTCTCAGGGCTTCCAGATTTTTGTGATCAGTCCATACTTCAAAGGGGATTTGGTTTCCTTCCAGGAAATGTCTCTATGTGAGCATTGCCCACCGCACAGCAAATGCCTCTTTCTTCCATATGGCCCATCTTTGCTCAGTTTCTGTCAGTTTCTTGGTTGTATAACTGCATGGTTCTAATTGTCCACTTCCATTCTTTTGGAGGAAGACTGCTCCAACTGCAACATCACTAGCATCTGCTTGGATGACAAAAGGTTGTTCGGGATCTGGGTACTTATGGACCAGTTCTGCTGAGAATAGACATTTGAGTTTTTCAAATGCCGCTTGGCACTCCATTGCCCAGATAAGGGGTTGCCTTGGTTTGGGTTTTTCCTCCTCCTTCATTTTTAGCAAGTTTGTGATAGGGAGGGAGATGTTTGCAAAATCTGGAATGAATTGGCGATAAAAGTTTGCAAACCCCAGGAAGCTTTGCAGTTGTTTGAAGGTGTGTGATGGGTCCCAGTCCGATACAGCTTTTACTTTCTGTGGGTCCATCTCTATTCCCTTGTGGGATATTCTACACTCCAAATAGTCAATTTTTTCTTGGTGGAATTCACATTTAGAGAATTTTGCATATAGTTTAGCATTTAAGAGTTTTGTGAGGACTGAACAGAGTAGCTTGATGTGTTCTTCCATCATTTCCATGTAAAATATTAAAATATCTTCAAGATACAGTAGAACCCCTTCATATAAAAATTCATGAAGGGTTTCATTGATTAATTGCATAAACATGGCAGGCACACCTTGCAGTCCAAAGGGGAGCACTTTAAATTGGCAGCATCCCAATGGCGTGTTAAAAGCTGACCTCCACTCATCCCCTTCCTTTATTCTTATGCAGTAATATGCCTCTCGTAGGTCTAACTTTGAATTTTTTTTTCCTTTCGAGAGGTGGGATAATATATCCTTCATGAGGGGGAGTGGATAGATATTCTCTATGCAAATTGTGTTTAATTTTTTGTAATTAATATACAGGTGTACTGTGCCATCTTTCTTTTCGCGGAATAACACTGGAGCAGCTATTTTTGGTCGGGCGGGTTTGATGAAATTCCTTTTTAAATTTTTGACGATAAATGCTCTGAGTTCTTCTAGTTCTCTGGGAGACATGCAGTACATTTGTGGTTTTGGGAGTTTAACCCTGGTAGGATTTTGATAGTGCAGTCTGTGACATGATGGGGTGGGAGTTCATTGCAAGCTTCCTTGCTAAATACTTGGGCCAGATCCTGGTATTCATTGGAGATGTTAATGAGTTCAGCTGACTGTCTGGTCATGGCTGACTCAATGGTTCTGTGGTAAACCTGGCTGGCTCCCCCTACCCCCCACTATTGTTCCATCTAATTGGCAGAAAGCGATGGGATTTTCCATTTCTTTCAGTTGGATCCCCAATTTCTCTGCAAGGAAGGGATTTATTAGGCCTCTGGTGCATCCCGAATCCAGCAACACTACAACTTCCTCCCCCTTCCCTCGGCTGAGGATAAACAATCTTGGGGTAGACTGATTGGTTCAATTGAGTTGCTTACTAGCAGGTCGTCTTCTGGATCACTCAGATTCCCCTCAGAGCATTGGGGGTTCTTCCTCTGGGTTGGGGGGGATCGGAATCCCATAGCTACTTGGCCCCTCAGGGCAGTCTCCTTTCCTTGAGGGCTGGATGTTCCAGGTTTCCCCCCTGATGGGTGGTCTGGCTTTCTGGCAGAGGTTTTCGAATGGCATTCTGCTGCGTGGTGTCCCTCCTTTCCACACTTAAACCAACCAGATGTTCTTGGAGTCATGATGGTTTGGGGTTTGAAAATTTCCCATTTCCCCAGGAGTGGGATCTTTTCCAAAACTTGCCACTGCGGTACCGGTTACGAGTCATGTCTATCTTCCCCTCCTCTGCCATCATGTACCATTCGTGCAGGTCAGGCAGACAGCATATAGGTTGTCATTTAGCCCATCTTTGAACCAACAGACTAGGATAACCTCTGGCCAGTTGACTCGGCCAGCCAGGTCATGAAATTCCTCACTGTATTTAGCTACTGGGTGACAACCTTGCTTTATGACTCTGATGCAGTCTTGGGCTTTTCTATCTGCGAGAAGGTCTTTGAAATGGTGGCCTAGGGCCATCATGAAGCAGTTGAGGTTCCTTAATTCTGGGCCATTGACATTGTGGAGTGTCACCATCCATCTGGCTGCTGCCCCTTCCAGGGCCAGGGTGATGACTCATACTTGGGATCCCTAGGTTTGGAAATTCTGCCCATATTCTTGCATGTAGGTAAGGACTTGCGCCAGGAAAGACCCAGTTTCTGGGGGTCCCCATCGAATTTTATTCCTGGGGTGGGACCTTCCTCTGCAGTTGTATGTCTCTGGGTTGGCCAGGGTTAATCTCCTTTTCTGGGGCATTTAGGGGTCGGGTACCTGGTATGGCTGCTGGTTCTTCAGCTTGTCTCACTGCCCAATCATTCTCAGCTGAATCTGGGTGACAGCTCGGGTTCTCTCATTTTCTGGTTCCCTCACTCTCCTGTGTTGGCATCCTGGTGCAACCCTCACCTTGAGGTTCTCCAGGGCTCCCCTCACAAGGAGATTTATGTACCGTCTCAGTCAGTTGTCGGCCGATGGTTCCTCGTCCCATTGTTCCTGATCTGATAGGGCCTCCAGCTCCAATTTCCACACAGGTTTACAATTGCCCGGGTGAGAGTTACTCCCCTGGTTCTTCTGTTCCAGCTGTCTCTCTTTCCTACACCTATAGACCACTGGGGCTTTGTGGAGGTTTCATAGACAACTTTGCGATCTTTGATGGGGTGCACCGAGTCAGTATCTGGCTGGGTATCTGTTGATGTTTCTCCCCAGCATTCATCTTCCCCTTGGTCCTTGCTGTACTCAGACATTTTCCTTTCTTGCAGGATCCCCTTGGTAGTGAAGGTTTTTTTTTGAAAAAAAAATTTCCCTCTCCAGGCTGACCTCTATTGCAGATGCTGCTTTATGTCAGGCTACAGAACTTTTCCCATTCAATCAACTAGAATGAACTTCTGGAAACATGTCAAAACATATAAAAAAAGAATCCTTTATTGAGATGAGACAATTCATGTCGGGGTTAAAAGCAGGGTCTAATGTCTTTTAGGCATACCAGCATAGATAAAGGAGTTTAGAAAAAAAAACCACCCCTCTCTCAATGTGTATTTTGTGAAAAAAAAAAAAAAAAGGCAATATGTTTATTCCATCCCCACCCCTTCTGAAGGAACTATCTTTTTCACAGTGTCCCAAGCATACATTTCACTGGAATTTTTATGGTCTTCTCATCTCCTGGCTATGCCACTCAGAGATGTAAGATTCCAGACATCTGGGATTCCTCTCTCCATTGTATCATGTGTGGGTTATACAAATTTGATATAAGATTGAATGTATTCAAGTTACATCAAGAAAGGATTTCTTTATCAGTCCCCCCCCCCCCTTTTTTTTTTTTTTTCTTTTTCCACTGAAGAAATGACAGATACATGGATCTAACAGGAACAACTTGCCTTCAGAAGTTGTGGGAGCATCATCACTTGAGACTTTCAAGAAGAGATTGGACTGCCATTTGTCAGAAATGGTGTAGGGTCTCCTGCTTGGACTAGATGACCTACAAGGTGCCTTCCAACTCTTATTATCTGTTATCTGTTATCTGACACAAGAAGAAGAAGATTGATCAAGGATCCTGCTTCATTCAGAATCTGGACTGTACAATAACTTGGCACATCTTGCAAGGAATACATCTCCAGCCCACCTTCAAGTCTCATAGCTGAACACATGAAGTACTTCCCCAGTGCAGTTCAGTTATGCTTTGAACTGTTGATGGTCCAAGCTGATGAAGACATTTCTGGATTCTTTTTATGGATCAGACAAAACTTTACATAAGATCAAGAGCTAAAGGCCCTGTCACGCTGCCCAATGGATGCAAAACGTATGTAAAAAGGACACAACGGACGAGCAAAATGTTCCATCCGTTGTGATCCGCTGTCAAAAGGGGCAAAAATTTGCATAACCGGAGCGGATAACACGGAAAGGAACGGACGTGGGGAGGACGCAGGGCGGATGGAAAGCAGATGCGGAACGGAAGCCCAGCGGATAGAAGTGGATGGGAGCGGATGGCACATCCGCTAGGCTTCCGGGGGACCTCAGCAAAGTGGACGCGGAACGGTTACAGTGGATGCAGAGCGGACGCCGAGCAGATGAAGCGGATGCAAAGCGGTTGCACAGCGGAGGCACAGCGGATGCACAGCGGAAGCCGAACGGATGCCGAGCATTAATTGTGCATGTGGGGGGGGATGCATTGCGTAAGCCACGCGGATATAAAGGGAAGCAGCTCGCACGTGGCCAGCATTCGGAGGAAAGACCTGCTGCTGGATACATCAAATCCTTGCCTGCCCTACCTGCATGCCTGCCTGCAAGCTTTGCTGCCAGCCTTCCTGCCAGCCTGCCTCCAAGCCTCCTGGCCAGCCTCCCTGCCAGCCTTGCTCTCTGCCTGCCTGCCAGGCTTCCTGCCAGCCTTGGTGCCAGGCTTCCTGCCAGCCTTGGTGCCTGCCAGCCTCCCTGCCAGCCTCCCTGCCAGCCAGCAACCCCACAACCATATGGGAAGAAGCGAAAGCCTCAGCAACCTGCCGCCATCCCTGGCAAGAGGGACAGGGCCACCCTCCTGCCCCTTGTCCCTGACTCTGCTTCTTCTGGGGCTTCTGCTGCTCGGGCTCACTCTTCTGGTGCTGGAGGTTCTGCTGAAGCTGCTCCTGGCAGTGGTACTTCAGCTGGTGCTTACTCTGCTGAAGCTGCTCCTGGCGGTGGTGCTTCTGCTGGTGCTTATTCTGCTGAAGCTGCTCCTGGTCCTGCTGGTCCTACTGGTCCTGCTCATGCTCCTGGACTTGCTCGTACTGCTCGTACTGCTCATGCTCCTGGTCTTGCTCGTGCTCCTGGTCCTGCTCGTACTGCTGCTGGTGCTGCTGGTGCTGCTGCTGCTGCTGCTGATGATGATGATCCTGCTGCTGCTGCTGCTGCTGCTGATGATGATTATGATCCTGCTGGTGATGATGATGATGATGATGATGATGATGATGATGATGATGATGATCCCGCTGTTGCTGCTGCAGGTGGTGGTGTGGAGGAGCAGCCCCTACTACCTGGGAGCCCCTCTGATGAGGGTTCATCTGTCCTGCCAAAAGGAGGAAGAGGCGTATGCAACAACGGGAGAGGAGGCAATACTATATTGAGGAGGAACATGAGGATGAGGAGCTGGAGTGGCTGAGAGAGAAAGACTATCTGTGGTGGAAGGGACACTGGCTGTACAGGGACACCAAAAGGAAGCAGGCTGCTTGGAGAGAGAGGGCAGAGAGTATGGGTTACACTTCAGAGGTGCTCCTTGGCTGGTGGAAGCACATGCACACCTGGTACGGGAAGCTGCACCTGAAGAAATCTGGCCAGGCCACGGTTAAGCTGACGGGTAGAGAGACCTATGTCATGGCCAGGTGCAGCTTCCTGGAGGGTGAGATCTGCCACTGAGGAGCACCAGCAGCCCCTCTCACTACCCTCTTTCTCTGGCAGCCTGCTAAGAGCCAGTCCTCTTCCGGCCGAGAGTTAGTCCCTGTCTCCAGGCAGGTTTCTGTGGAGCGTGCCATGGTGGAGAACCCACGGAAAGGTGTAACCATGGTGGAGCACATGGAGGACTCCCTGGTGCGGTGGGAGAAAGGAGACGTCATGTCCACCACAGCTGTAGCCGCATCCACCACCACCCCAGCTCCACCTCCACAAAAAGGCAGAGAGCCAGACAGCAGGAGGGACAGAGCCACACTGTCCTGCTGGAGATCAAGGACACCATCCGCACCAGCATAGATTTCCTCTCTCAGCTGGTAAACAACGACTTCTCATCGTCCAACCGCAAGCCCTTTCTCACCTATGTCAACCAGACCCTCAGGAACATGGAGGAACCCCAGTACCAGGTGGTGAAGGACTGGATCACAGAGCTGCTTCACAACCCTCCAGATCCAGAGGAATCTGCTCCCATCCAGTCCAGGTCTGCTCATCCACCCCAGGTGATGTCCCTCCCTTTCCAAGGCTTCCCATAGCCCCTCACCTACCAGGGCTACAGCTACTAGGAGGTCCAGCAGCACAGGCAGCAGCCCTTCCCAGTCCAGGCACAGAGTCATCGGGCGAGACCGTTGCCACCGGTTCCACTGATGCCACCGATGCTACCCACGCCAATGATGCCACCGACAACGGCGATGCCACCCACGCCAGTCTTCACCCAGCTGCAGACCAGAAAGCCCCACTACACTACTCCTTCCTCCACCCCACAGCCAAGCCCGGCCTCAGTACATCTCTCATCAGTACTGGGGTTGACACCCCATGGCATGGAGGAAGGACCTCTCAGCATTACGGGTCTGAGCCAGCTGTCCGAGAGCTTTCTCAACGCACCATCACCTGTTGTCCTTTTGGGGCCAGGCACCCCAGTGGTGCTTCAGACCAGCACTTCAGCAGCAACCACCTCCACAGCACCTGGACCCTTCACCCCTGAGACTGGGCACACCTCCGAGTGACCGTGAAGACTGCCAGAGACTGGGTGTGGACTTTATTTGGACACTTGACTTGGGTCATTTTTCTTTTACAGTTTGTTGTTCAATAATGTTTATCTTTGATTCACACACTTGCTTCATATCTTTTTTTAAAAAAAGTCTTGGTGGAAACTTTTAGAATTGGTTTAAGCCTTTGCATGCTTGTGGGATGGGTTAAGATAGCAGTGGGATGAGCAGGGATACCTGTGGGATGGGTAATAGCTGTGCGATGGGCAGGGATACCTTTGGGATGGGTAATAGCTGTGGAGATAGATAAACCTCCAGTGTAAGCATAGTGGGACTTTATGGTCCACCCTCCCAGGTGCCACACCTATGGCCCTTTATTATCAACAATAACGTAATCATTCATCCACACATGTCAACATAAACACAACTCTTTATCAAATGCCCTGTTCATTGTAGGCCCACCCAACATACATGGCCCAATCTCCTCAGTGTGATGAGACAGGCTGAAGGAAGCATCCATTAAGCATCTATCATTCTGTCTTGCCACTCCACTGCTCCAGCTGGAGAGTTGCACCAGTGTCTCAGGAGGTTGCACTGCTTCTTCCCTTCACGTGAGGCTCTGTTGGGGCCTTGCACATCCTCAGTGTCTATCAGGTTTCGCCCTTGCCTCCATTCCCCAGGCTCCATGTCCCCATTGCCTTGTTGGAGGTCCATGAGCCTGTTCTGCAAGACTGGGTAGCGGGTGTGCATGAGATTGTGCAGGATGCAGCAAGCTTCCACGATCCTCCTCACGGTCTCTGGGTGATGCTGCATGGTGGTGAGAAGTACCTGGAACCTGTTGGCCAGGATGCCAAAGGCGTTCTCCACCACCCACCTTGCCCTGGACAGCCTGTAGTTGAAGATCCTCTCTTCACGAGTGAGGAGTCTGGAAGTGTAGGGCTTCATGAGGTAGGTTCTGAGGGAGAAGGCGTCATCCCCCACGATGAAGTTGGGCACATCTTGCATGTCGTTGGGCAGGGGGTCTGGATCTGGGAAGCCCATGATGAGGTTGCCTTCCAGCCCTTCCTTGATGTCACTGGCATTGTATACCTGGGCATCTGAAGATGAGCCGCTGCCTGAAGCATCAATGTACATGAACTTGTAGTCAGCATCAACCATGGCAAAGAGGATGATGCTGAAGAAGCCCTTGTAGTTGAAATAAGTGAAGCCCGACTTGGGTGGTACTTTGCAGGCCACGTGCTTGCCGTCTATGGCTCCAATGGTATGTGGGAAGTTCCACCTCTGATACCACTGCTCTGTAACTTTCTTCCATCCTTCTTCAGTGGAGGGGCACTGGAGGAGCTCCTCCAGGTATTCTTCGATGATGGCCTGCACCACTTCTCTGACCACAATGCTGATGGTATTGTGTGGCACCCTCCAGCTGTATTGCATGCTCCTGTACATGGTTCCTGAGGCCAGGTGGCGCAGAGTGAGTGCCACCTTGAGCCCAGTTTCCAGGCTGGGCTGGAAGTTGGTGTTTGCCTCGGTCAACCTGAGTGTCAGCCGCTGTACAACTTTGTTAAACATGGCTGGAGGCATCCTCATGAAGTTCTGGAATGCCCGAATGTCTTTGTTCCTGAGCTCCACCATCAGCTTGTTGTACAGTCCGTACTCTGCTCTTCTCCTGATCCATCTTCGGACCCAGACGCTTCTTGGCTGCATCTTTTTCTTCACGTAGTAGAGTTCACAGAGCCTGTAGATGGCTTCGCACTGTTGCAGAAGGATGGTGGCTGCCAAAAGGACTGTGTTATGATCCACGGTGGACATGACTGGATGCTGTGGAAGAGCAAGAGTCAGATGAAGGCTGCAGAGGTCTGCACAGCTGGGTTGCTGGTCTGAAAGTGAAATGCAGGTGAGTTGCTCCCCCTTTTTATAGGCAGTATAGGTGTCTCTTTGCATCCTCTAGGCATCCTCTACGCATCCTCTAGACATCCTTAATATCCGAGATAGGTCCCTTCTGCGAATGTTTTTTCCATTTTAAATGCTTTGTTTCCATGCTGCATCCGCTATGCATCTGTTATGCATCCGTTCTGCATCCGTTCCGCATCCGTTCCGCTTCTTCCCTGCGTCTGAGCGAATGCGAGTTGCGCGGATGTGCAGCGGATGCCTAGCTGATATAGCGGATGTGTAACGGATGCAGAACGGATGCCTAGTGGATGCGTAGTGGATGCAGAACGGACGAATTGGATACATTTTCCGCGCAAAAGTTTTGAGCAGCTCAAAACTTTCTGAGCGGATGAAACGTCCATAAATGGATGCTGGACGGATAGGGAGGAAGCAAAATGGAGGCAGTGAGTACAGAACGGATACATCACGTTAACCAACGGATGGCAAGCTTTTTGTCCGTTTTACATTCTCTTTGCATCCGTTGGTGCAGTGTGACAGGGGCTTTAGTTAAGGTTATAAAAATACAGTAAGAAAAAAAAAATTTAAATCATTTGGTCGAGCTGATTATTTGAATAATATAAGATTAAGTGGAATATTAAAGTTGGCACAGTGGTTAAAATGTAGTACTGCAGGCTTCTTCTGCTGACTGCAGGCTGACTGCAATTTGGCAGTATGAATCTCACCAGGCTCAAGGTTGACTCAGCCTTCCATTGTTCCAAAGTGGGTAAAATGAGGACCCAAAATTGTTAGGGACAATATGCTGTCTCTGTAAACTGCTTAGAGAGGGGCTGTAAAGCATTGTGAAGCTGTTTATAAGTGTAAGTGTTATTACTATTGGTAAAGTTGATCCTCAATCCAGTTGTGTAGCAAATTTTGGTTAGTCTACAGATAAGTGAACACTTTATTTTATATTCAAGATCATCACACATCTGATGATATTCTCCTTCAGTCATACAATTTGGAATGCTCTGCAATTTGGTCTATATGATTGGTGTTGTCACTTAGATGACACCTCTCCAATGAAGACTGGATGGATGGAACTAAATGGACTGTCAAATTGATATCGTAAAATGTAATTTCTGCCTTATGCATTCACAATTCTTCTTACTCCCTCTCAATCTGCTACACAATTAAGGTCTAGAATCCTGTAGGGGTGAGAATGGGTATTGTTCCGTTCAGAGAAACGCGAGGTAGACCGGGTTCCAACAACAAGTCTTTATTAGTTGATTTACAAGTGAAAACAGAACATTGGCTCAAGCCGCGGCAGCCCTTTTATAGGGGTTTGCCTGCCGGCTTCTAGCCAATGACATTAGATTGTTTTTGCCACCTTTTTAGCGGCTCCTAGGATTGGTTCCTAGTGAACCAATCCCTATAGTGGCTTTCTTAGCCAATCAGAATGTAAGGTTAGGAGTCAACCATTTTAATACAGTACACCCCTCCCCTCTTGGTTTGGTCCTTACGAGGTGACGTAGTCGCGCAGGTAGGTGGGGCTTTTCCTGGTTCTATTGGACCTGCGCGGTTCATTGTTGCTGGCGACTTCGACTGGTTCGGAGGGGTTTGCTGTGTCTCTGTGTCTTCTCCTGGAAGGGTGAGTAAGCCATTTTGCTGCCGCCTGAGCTTCTCAGGTTGGCGGCCTTGCTGCTCCCTCCTGGTTTTTCCGGGCAGGTCAATCTGGCCTGGCTGGCCCCTTCGCTTGGATGCTTCCCGCAAGTTTCCTCTAACTGTAAGTCTCTATTTTGCTCTTTTTGTTTTTTGTAATATTCTGGGTTTATTTCAAACGGTTCTTTATTGTTTCTTTGAACCCCCCCCCCCTCGTTGGTTTGTTTTTTGTCATTTTTTATTGTGTCTGGTTGAGTGTTCGTGTTCCTTTCTATGTATCGGGAATGAAGCTGGTCTAGTCGGTAGGACCGGGGGCCTGTGATTTTGGTTATTGTGCCTGGAAGCCATAAGGGGTCCCCGGTGAAATTTTTTGCATAGACTAGGTCGCCTATTTCAAATGTTTTGGAGCAGGTGGAGGAGTCGGGGGGTCTTTCTGGTGTGTAATTTGGGTGCAACCTGTCTAGTTGTGACCTGAGTTTCCTTCCCATTAATAGTTCCGCCGGGCTTTTGTTGGTAACAGTACTGGGTGTGATATGTTGGAGGGTGCGTAGGCGGTTAATTCCATCTTGGACATCCCCATTGTCCATTCTTTCTAAACCCTCCTTGGTAAACCTGACCATTCTCTCTGCTCTATCATTTGCGGCCGGGTGAGCCGGCGCGGTTAGAGCATGGCGTATCCCCAGGGTGGCTAGGTGTTGTTCGAATTGGATGCTTGTCAATTGTGGCCCGTTGTCGGACACTAGGACGTCTGGTAGTCCATGGGTTGCGAATAGTTTGTCAAGTTGTTTAATGACCATTTCCGTTGTCGTGGATGGCATAACTACAATTTCCAGCCAATTTGAGTATGCATCCACGACAATTAAGAAAGTATTCCCTTTAGTAGGTCCCGCAAAATCAATGTGGATTCGAGACCAGGAGCCCCTTGGGGTTTCCCACTCCCTTATGGGTGCTTGTGGTGGGGAGGGTCTGGTTTTTTGGCATTTGTTGAAAGAATTTACCCAGTATTTGATGTCCCTATTTATACCCGGCCACCAGACATAGCTTCTAGCAAGGCTTTTCATTTTAACAATACCAGGGTGGCCTTCGTGAAGCATACCCAGTACCCTGGTTTGTAATTTAGAAGGGATGACTACCCGATCACCCCACAATAAACAACCCTTTTGGATAGAGAGTTCAGTCTGTCTGGTCTGGAAAGGTTTAAAGTGTTCAGTTTTTTGATTTTCCGGCCAGCCTTTACCTACCCAGTTTAGTATGCGGGCAGTCACTGGGTCTTTCACTGTGGCTCTGGCGACATCGTTGGCGGATATTGGTAGCTCGGGGTAGTCTTAATCTGTAGGGTGGTCATCGTTGGTGCCGGGTCTTCTTCCGTTGTTGGTAGCAGTAATCTGCTTAATGCATCTGCATGGGAGATTTGCTTCCAGGGTCGATGCATTAATGTATACGAGTATCCGACCATCTGGTCATTCTCAGGGACAAAATGTTTGGTGTAGGCTTGTTTCCCGCCAAAATTCCTAGTAATGGTTTATGGTCCGTTACTATTGAAAATGTCCTTCCATATAAATATTCGTGGAAGCGTTTTACTCCAGCGACGATTGCTAGGGCTTCTCTGTCTAGTTGGCTATAGTTACGTTCTGTTTTAGACAGAGTCTTTAAATAATAGGTGACGGGTGCCTCTCTTCCATCGGGCAATTGGTGGCTCAGGATGGAACCGACTCCGAATGGCGAGGCGTCAATGGCAGTGGCAGTGTGTTGCTAAACTGGATAAGAACGGTGTTTGATGTTAATAAATTTTTTATTTGTTGAAAAGCTTCTTGCTCTCTATGACCCCAAGTCCAATTTGTTTTCTTATCCAGTAAACGGTGTAACGGTTCCGCTATTGTTGCTTTGTGGGGAAGGAATACGTTATAAAAGTTTATTCGTCCCAAAAATGCTTGCAACTCGGTTTTGTTTCTTGGTCGTGGTGCGTCTTTAATGGCTTTGACTTTTTTTTCAGTAGGGTGTATACCATCTCCGTCGATTAAATAACCCAAAAATTCAACGCGATCCGTCCTTAAACAGCATTTTTCTTTCTTTACTTTCAGGCCAGATTCTCTAAATTTTGTTAGTACGTTTCTCAGACTTTTTTCTAATTGGCTTGTATTTTTGGCCGAAATTAGGACGTCGTCAAAATATGGCACGACCCCTTGTATTCCATTCAGTAGGCGTTCCATGAGGCTTTGGAACACTCCTGGGGCCACACTTACTCCAAACTGGAGTCTGTTACACTTGAACGCTCCTTTATGGGTCACTATTGTTTGTGCTTCCTCTGTTAGGGGGTCTACTGGAAGCTGTTGGTAAGCTTGTACTAAATCTAATTTAGCGAAAACTTTTCCTCCCTCAAGTGAGTGTAACAAGTGTTGTACGACTGGCACCGGGTATGCGCTTTGTTGCAGCACATGGTTCAGGGTAGCCTTGTAGTCACCGCAGATTCGAACCGACCCGTCAGGTTTAACTGGTGTTACAATAGGCATCTCCCATCTGGCATGGTCAACAGGTTCCAAAACCCCTTGGTCAACCAATTTGTTTAGTTGTTCCTCTATTTTTGCCTTTAATGCAAAAGGAACTCATCTGGCTTTAGCCTTCTAGGGGCTACCTGGGGGTCTAAGCTAAAGGAAATTGGGGTCCCCTGGTACCTGCCTAGTGAGCCGTCGAAAACATCCTGGAATTCGTGGATCAGGTTTTCTTCCCAGTCAGTTGCGGCCACCCGGTCTACTCCAGTCATTCCGATCCCTAATGGTGCGAACCATTCGATGCCCAGGAGGCTTGGGCGGTCTCGGTCAACTATTGTCAATGGCAGTACTTCATCATGGTGTTTGTAGGTGACTCGGAAATGTCCAAAACCTACCACAGGGATTCGATTCCCTTGGTAGTGTTTTAGGGTTAATCGCTGCTTCTGGAGCTTTTTTGGGTTGATGTTAGGGACCAGTTGTTTGATTTTGTCCCATGACACCATTGACAAAAAGGACCCTGAGTCTACCTCCATTTCGCAGGGGTTTCCTTTGATTTTCACTATTATTTTTACTTTCTTGCCACTTTCCGTCTGTGCGCTCCCGATAGTGAAAGTCTGGTGTGTTTTCTCCCGGTTATTGGCTCGTTTGTTTTGTTGCCACTTTCTCTTGGTTTGCTTTGGCTCGGTTTGTGGCAGAGAGTTGCTGCGTCTGTTTGGGCTGTAGTTTTTTTTATTTCTGCAGACCTTCTCAATGTGCCCCCTTTTTTTACAAGCTCGGCAGATGGCATCAAGGAATCTGCAGTCGGCTCGAGAATGATTTCCTCCGCAGCCTGCACATTCCCACCAATTTCTTTTTTCGCGCGCTTTTTTGTTGGCGTATAGGCGGTACACCTCATCGTCTTCTTCTTCAGATTCTGACGTCTCGTCAAAATCTTCGTGGTGTGTAGTGGTTGGAATTTGTTTCTTCCCTTTTATTAAACATGTTTCGTCGTTCGCGTTCATCTGCTTCATTTTGACAGCTGATTTCTTCGAGGCTTCGGTGGCTGAAGCTTCAGCGATGGCTTCGGCTACGGTTATATTGGGTTTGTTAAGCAGTTAGCTTTATAAGTTAGAGTCTCTTAAACCCAATACTATCCGATCTTGCATCGCTTTGTCTAAGTTCAGGAACTCGCATGCTCCCCCCCGTTGTCGGAGGGCTGCCACGAAATCGGCAATAGTCTCGCCTTCTTTCTGATCTCTTCGGTAAAATTCGTGTCTTATGATGAGGTTTGACACTACTGGTGTGTAGTGAGCCTTCAGTATTCGTTGGAGTTCGGGCCAAGTCATTTGCTTCACGTCTCTGGGCTTCGCTAATGCCTTGGCCATTTTGAAAATCGTCGGCCCACAATGCGTCAAAAAGACAGCCCTCTTCCGCTGGTCTGAGATCTCTTCCATCTCGTTACTTTCCAAATACATTTGGAAACGGTCTACGTAAGATTCCTAATCCTCTTCATTGGGATTGAAGAGTGCGGGCGGTGCGTTGTTTCCAGTCATTGTCTTAGCCTGGTTTATCGCTGCGTGCACAGTCTCGCGTTTTAGGATGATCCCACCCTCGTCGCCAATGTTCCGTTCGGAAAAACGCGAGGTAGACCGGGTTCCAACAACAAATCTTTATTAGTTGATTTACAAGTGAAAACGGAACATTGGCTCAAGCCGTGGCAGCCCTTTTATAGGGGCTTGCCTGCCGGCTTGTAGCCAATGACATAGTTTGGTTTTGCCGCCTTTTTAGCGGCTCCTAGGATTGGTTCCTAGTGAACCAATCCCTATAGTGGCTTTCTTAGCCAATCAGAATGTGAGGTTAGGAGTCAACCATTTTAATACAGTACAGGTATCACACCAGGGAGACAATGCAATTCGTATCATTGTGACATTGGCTGGTCAAAGGTTTTTGCGTTATGTTGAGGCTGCAACTGCTGCTTTCAAGAAGTAACTGGAAGAAATTAGAAAGAGGATTGAATTTGTACCAAAGAATGGTGCAGTGCTCAAAGATGGAGCTCTCACCTCACAATCAGGAGGCTGTGAGTTCGATGCTAGGGAGAGGCTGATATTTTTCTCTCTGGACACATATCTGCTGGATACGCAACAGGAAGAGCATCTGGCCAGTAAACATTCAGCTCCATTCAGTTGCCTAGACTCCACCCCGCAAGGGATTATGGGGTCATTAAAAAGAGATGATGATTCAATTTGCACCAAAATCTCATCTTGTTATTGGAATTGCTGGTCAAGATTTCCAAGTGGAGCCTTAAAGTTGAGCAATTCATGACATTCTTCAAACACCAACCTTTCTTGAAACCAGGTATTCCAGGTACCTTGGGGTGGATTGGTGTTCATTGTAATGAACCTCATTTAATTATTTTTGAAAACCTCACTGGAGATTACATAAAGATTCCTGCCTTGAGCAGGGTTTGAACTGGACTGGCTCTGATCTTCCACTCCCCGCCATCCAGTCAGAGCTGAAGAAGCTTCTTGGATGAGAAGCAAAACATCATAAAAGAAAAAGAAGAAAGTCCAGTTGCCTCTTGAAAAAGCACCTTTTTTGGTAAAGCCCTATTTTTTTTTCATTTGTGACAGACCCTGGCATTTTATAAAGCAGTCATACTATATTCTCATTTTCTTTTTTTCAGAAATTACTTACTTGGTATCAAGTCCTTGAATGCTTCTATTATGAGTGTTTGCATTAGGGAAATGCAAAGTGTTTATTTTAGGAATATTAGCAATGCTTTCCTGCAGCAATGCTAGTTTATCGATTTTCCCCCCTGTGCCATTTTTATTTTTGGTACAGATTCATTTTCAAGAGCTTCTTCACTGTACAAATATCCACTGGATGATAAATCACATTTTAAAATCTATTAGCTTTTTAAAAATCTTTTCATGATAACCCAAAAGCAGGAACTGAAATTCGTTATTGTATCACAGCTTAAGACTGAGGTAGGGATAGAATAGTAAACCTTTCCTGTGGTCACTTTTTAAAAAATCATTGCTTGTTTTATTAACTTGGACTATTACAATGGTAATATGTGAGTCTTATTACAGGTAGTATGATCACAGTTGAGCCCAAAATCACTTGTGTGTGTGTGTGTGTGTGTACACACAATTTGGTCAGGCTTAGTTTTTGAGGAGGTGGTAATGTTCAAAGCAAAGTAAATGCTTTGTTTTTGCCACTAGAAGTGAGGCAGACCAATGCAAATATTTGTAGCACAAAACTTGCATGGTGTTTTGCTCATATATGAATTTCTGCTGTGTTGTAAGGATTGTAATGAGCCATGGGGGTGCAGTGGTTAGAGTCCAGGCTACTTCTGCTGCCTGCCAGCTGCCTGAAGTTTGGCAGTTTGAACCTCACCAGGTTGACTCAGCCTTCCATCCTTCTTAGGTGGGTAAAATGAAGATGCAGATTGTTGAGAGCAATACACTGACTCTGTAGACTACTTAAAGAGGGTTGCAAAGTACTGTGAAGTGGTATATAAGTCTACGTACTATTGCTATTGTGGTCTTCTGAGATTCTTTTTTACTGAAATGATCTTCAAATCGATTACTTAGAATATCATACAGGAGCATGCAAGGATAGGCCAAAGATGGTTGAAATAATAGTTCTTTCTTGGACCTTAAAAACAACAACAATTCTTTGTTTTCATAACATGGTGAAACCTGATGGTGACATGTGAGGCTTTTGGTGTTGTGGCATGTCAGTGGCCAGCAGAGCTGGTAGCAGACTCAGACAGTGAGGAGGTTTGGAAAGGAACATGGGCCAGTCCTGGAGTCTGGGGAAGGCTCTGGCGAGGGGTCTGCATTGGAGGCAGAGATGGGGCCAGGGCTGTCTGACAGTTATCAGCTGCCTTCAGAGTCAGAGATCAGTGGGGAAGAAGAACAGCTGGAGCCTGTTCCCAGTGTGCACATACACAGAGCTGCCAGTAGAAAGGGAACAGTTAAGGAACAAAGGTCAACTCAGGAGTAAAGCCACAGATGGTTGGTGAATGGCATCTCCCATAGGGAATAAAGAGGAGCAAAGGGGGACTGGTGTTTTTAGGAGACAATTAGTTCAATTCATTAGGGTGAAATCTGTTCCTGACCCCTTGCCAAGTATTGTCTGCTACAGAGTGGCGTTTGGAAGATATCAGCCTGGCAACTCTCCCAGTCTGCTAAAAATCTGTAGAGTTATGAAATCTCTTGAAAGACTGTCGGCTGGGACTGTGCTGGAAATTGAATGAGAGGAATTCACTTTAACTTTAATAAAAAGGGTTTTATCGGGACAAGGAGTTAGCTTCATGCTTTTGGGAAGCCTAGGTCAGAACAATTAGATGGTGTTAAGTGATAATTGGTATTGTGCTGAACAAGGGCTGTAATTTTTTTTCCCCAATTTGCATGGGAAAATGGGAGGGTGAAAGGGGGAGTGAAACTGTGACCAGTGCCACTACTCAGCCTGTGTAAATATAGGTGCTACATTTGGTAGAGAAGAGCACGAAAGTTGTTATAAATACTTACAAACCAGCCAGCTTTCCTTTCTCTCATCCAGGCAACACTACTGGAGTTTCTTGATCAGATCTGGCTAAGCTGTTGCTGAATGTCAGGTTAATAAATACAAAACTGCACCTGGTATTTTGCAATTGATCCTGGATGAGTAGCAAAGAGTTTTTAAGACCTGGCTTCCTAGTGAGTTTCTTTTTCTCCATGTGCAGCTTCCTGCAATGCAGAAGCAGTTCAATTTTCTAAACTGCCAGTTCTGTAAATTTCCAGATTCTTATTTGTGCGTAGGTTGTTGAGTTGCCAAAAAGGAATTTATAGCCAATTGTCTGCTTGCCTGAGCAGACTCCTTGTCGTTCAAGATGTTGATTCCAAAACCACTGGAATGCTTCCAATGAGATAATTAAATGTTTTTGAATCAAGTGGAACCATCATGCTACATGTGGGTAGGATAAAAAAGAGAAGTCACGATGGTTAAGATGCTCAGGTGATCTGCATTGTTTTATATATACCTAATGGCATGTATCCAGGGGCAAAATAATTCCACCCAATGTGATAAGATATCTAGTATGTTTAAGAGCAGATTTAAGAAAACTGTTGAAGATAAGGTTTTCTTGCAAAAGCTCTAAATACTTTACAAAGTTGCAGAACATAAAGAAGTTGAGCATATTTATATCAGGGGCAGGTTTGCCCAATTCTATTATACTAGATAGAACAAATCTATTAGAGCAGGGGTGTCACACTCACTTCATCACAGCAGCGTCACATGACATATTGGGACTTTCCCCCACTTCATTAAGGGTGTGCGTGGGCATGGGCAGCGTGTGACACATTCACCCATGGGCCAGAAGTTTAACAGCCCTGTGTTAGAGGGTATTTCACTGTTAGAAGAAAATATTGGTTTATTCTGGGCTGGGTTCAAAGAAAATAGGACAACTGCTTGAAGCAAAATCCCCATTCCGTCCCCACCCGCTAACCTGATTTCCAGCTCTGTTCTCCTGTCCAGGGCAACAAAAGAATACCCAGCCTATCAGCTGGGACTCAGGAGGCAGAGAATAGATGGGGCGGGGTCAATCAGAGGCAGTATTTGCCAGTTCTCCAAACTACTCAAAATTTCCGCTACTGGTTCTCCAGAACTGGTCAGAACCTGCTGAATACCACCTCTGTCCTGAAGATTCAAACTTGAAAAACCAACTGCTTTACAATACAGTCAACTATCATTTTGGAATGCTGTATAAAGCATATGATTATATATCAAAAGTGATCTGGTATCCTAAAAGCTATACCTAGATCTGGGAATCTTTTTCTTCATCAGCCTTTCTATGGATGGGAAGGGAAGAAATTCCTCCATAGTTGTATTTATAAAGAGAAAAAAGAAACCAGAAGTTAAGCATTTTAGAAAGTCATTCCCCATGGATTCAACATGATAACAATGATAACATTTAACATTCTATGTTTAAATTAAACATATGAGAATTTTCTCATAGGCACTAAACCTGAGATCCCATACTCCTGAAGTGTGCCTACTATGAAGTAGCACAGTCATCTTAGGGCAAACCATTGAAAAGAATATAGACTCTCACTGGTTTGCTCTTCAACATTTATTTTTCATTTTGGAGAACATAGCTATCTTCAGCAGTATGAAAATTCCAAATACCAGCTAACAGTCACACAAATAAACATTATTTGCCAGATAAATATCTTTCCTGAAAAACTCCCAAGACATGGGTGCAGAGGTGGGATTCAAAATGTTTTACTTCTGGTTCTGTGGGTGTGGCTTGGTGGGTGCACCAGGGGAAGGATGCTGTAAAATCTCTAGTCAGAGGTGGTATTTGCCGGTTCTCTGAACTACTCAAAATTTCTGCTACCTATTCTCCAGAACTGGTCAGAACCTGCTGAATACCACCTCTGCATGGGTGTCAAACTCAAGGCCCATGGGCCGCATCTGGCATATGGTCCATCGGCCCATTTTTGGCCTCCATAGCCTCCTGCAGCACTCTCCAAGCCAAAAACAGGCCATGCAGTGGCCTTGCAAGCTCCCTCTCAGCCTGTTTTTGGCCAGCAGAATCCTATTGTAGGCTGGAGAGGCCAAAAACAGGTTGCGTGATGGCCTTGCAGGGCCTCCGTGTGCCCCATTTGGTAAAGTAAAGTGCTGCAGGAGTGTTCTTATGAAGGCTTCCTGAGACCGCAATTAAGCACATGCTTAGTCCAAACAACACTCTTTTTATTTCAGTGCTGGGAATTATGCTCATTCCCAGCCCGTAATGAATCCCAAACAGCCCCTTGAGATAAGCACCCACCTTTCTCTCCTTTGAATTGCTGCCAACAACTAAAGTGCCAAATTAACTGAAAAAAAAAAAACCAAACGAAGTACAAAGTCCACACAGAGCTTCAAGGTTTAATCTGAACAGAGCAAACAAAGTTGCTTCCTGCAAAGGTTTCTCTACCTTTACACCTCCCTTATACCTTAGAGGAGAGGCAGTCACCTCCAAGCCTTTCTCCCAAGTCTCCCCTTTTGTCTTAGTTGTTCTTGCCTTCTAGCACTCTGCGCACATGCACACTGGAAACAGGCTCCCCTTGTTCCTCTGCCTTGTTGCTGTCACATTCTGGAGGCTCCGGAGTCAGCCCATAACTCCCAGATCGTCCTGGACCCATTTCTGCATCGTATGCAGGACCCTTGTCTGAGTCCTCTCTAGACTCCCAGACTGGTCTCTGTTCTTCCCCACTATCTGATTCTGCTGCTGTCTACACAGGCTGCTGGCAAACCACAATAAGGAGGCTGTTCAGGCTAAAAATGGGGCAGAGGGAGCTGAATGCAGCCACATGCCTCATTTTGGTTGGCAGGGTGCTACAGGAGGCATCTATCCCATCTTCCCCTGTTCCTCCCCCCCACTGGCCCACAGAGAACGACAATGTTGATCCAGCCCTCAAAGAAATCCAGTTTGACATCTCTGTCCTAAGCAAAGACATTGAGGCCTGATAAAGGAAGTAGAAAAGATATGAGAAACTTAGAAAAGCTGGAGAATGGGCAAGGATGATCAATCTGTGTGCAGCACTTAAATTTAGCACATATAATGATGACTTTGACCCACAAACATTTTAATTACTTTTTAACTGTGAAGGGATTGGTCCCATGAAGCTGGTCACACCAAAAGATGTGACACCAAAAGGTATGACCAGTGATGGGCTCTTTGTTGCTTTCAATTTTCAGCAGCTTTAGAACAACTAAATTATACTTTTGACAGTATATTCAAAGTTTCTAAAAGGCATTAAGAGAGAGTCCACCTATTCTCCAAAGAATCTGAAGGGAAGTCAGGAAGGAATGGATGGAAACTAATCAAGAAGCAACCTAGAACTAAGGATGGATTTCCTGACAGGATGAACAATTAATCAGTGGAACTACTTGCCACCAGAAATTGTGGGTGGTCCAACACTGAAGGTTTTTCAGAAGTGATTTACAACCATTTTTTTGGTATGGTTAGGGTTAGGGTTAGCGTTAGCATTAGAGTTAGAGTTAGGATTGGATTCGGGTTCAGTTTGGGTTAGAGTAGATTTAGGGTTAGGTTTAAAATTAGCATTAGAGTTAGCATTAGGGTTAGGATTAGAGTGACTAAAAATAAAGAAAAAAGAAAGAAAAAAAAGGAATGCTATAAGGTTTCTTGCCTGAGCAGAGGGTTGGATTAGAAGACCTCCAAAGTCCCTTCCAACTCTGTTACTTCTCTTCTCTTCTCTTCTCTTCTCTTCTCTTCTCTTCTCTTCTCTCTTCTCTCTTCCCTTCCCTTCCCTTCCCTTCTCTTCTCTTCTCTTTTCTCTTCTTCATTCTTGCCTCATGTAGTCCTTTCCAGTCCAGTCCTGTCTTGTATTCCATTCCATTCCATTCCACTGAATATAATACAGGCCCAAAATTGTGCAATTTCAGAGAGCTCTGCATCAGCATTTGATTAATAGTCTGTGAGTAGCTGAATGTGTCTTACAGCAAGTGCCATATGGTACATTATCACTTTCATTATCAACTGCATCTTAGTGACAAGTACAGTTCCTGACAAACAGGGAATCATTTAATAGGAAATCAGAGCATAACTTGCAGAAGTAGGATTTCTTTGATATCCTAGGGCACGGCAGCTAGGGCAAAGTGTGTAGTTTGACTCACAACACTAACATATGCCACAAACAGGAGGGAAAAAAAAAGAGTGTTGCTGTTATTCAAAGCAGTCCTTTGAGGAGGTTGGTAGTCTGGTAGATAGATAATATTTAATGCCGCTATCATCATGGGAAAGGCTGAAATACGTTTATCATCACCATGTTAGGGAAAATGCCTTGGAGATGGTAACTTAACATATGAGGCAGGGAAACAGGGATCCATTAAAAGGAGAAATGGTAGCAGGTTTAGGATCTGCTAAAATGGCACAAGGACGTGAACAAATGTTTGATTTTTCCTTAGATTTCTCCACCCCTCTGTGTGAATCTTTCTCTCTGTTTCATTCTCTCTGTGTCTCTGTCTCTGTCTCTCTCTGTCTCTCTCTCTCTCAATCTCTCTCTCTCTTTCTCTCTCTCTCTCTCTGAAAACAAGAAGATGCAAGCAGGAAAGTTCAGCAAAGTTCTATATTTTCCCCTCACTTTCTTTGGATTGAAGACAAGATGACATGCTGTATAATAGTATATTGTTGTTCTTTATGATTCTTGACTCTTGACAAATGTATTTTTTCTTTTATGTACACTGAGAGCATTTGCACTAAGACAAATTCCTTGTGTGTCCAATCCCACTTGGTAAATAAAGAATTCTATTCTATTCTATTCTATTCTATTCTATTCTATTCTATTCTAT
>BLBF01000039.1:23744765-23784830 GCA_015471245.1 Laticauda colubrina
GAAATTGTTTAGGTTTTCTTTTCCATGGGGCCAAATCACAAATGTGTCATCGATGTATCTTAGCCATAGTTTGGGTTTGTGGGTGGCATTAGCCAGGACTCTGGATTCGAATTCTTCCATGAACAGGTTTGCAATGACGGGTGACAGTGGTGATCCCATAGGGGCTCCTTCAATTTGCTTGTATCTTTGTCCTTTGTATATGAAATATGTGTTGGTTAGGCAGTGTTCTGTTAGTTCCAGGAGGTGTTTAGCTCTACACATGGAGCTCTACACGTTTAGCTCTACACGTGGAACAAGAAGATCTGCTTGTAAGTTTTGATGTGGTTTCACTATTCACTCAAGTCCCAATAAAAGAAACTCTTGAAATCATCAAAAATAAATACCAACCAGCTAAACACCTCATATCCCATGTAAGATTGAGAGCATCTTGGTGACGTTTCAATGAGGTCCCACTCGCCATCTTCAGACTGGTGCTTTAGGCTTCGTGCTTGTGCAAGCAAAATGTGATCAGAGCTGCCGTCTCTCTGCAAATACTGGTGGGGAGGTGTGGGGTGCAGGCTCTGTTGTAAGCAGGTTGGTTGGCTGTGTTGTTATTTCTTGATTGGTTGATGGAGTAGATGTTTGCAGATTGGTTGGCTTTTTCATAAGAACCTGTGTGGCTGAGGTACTGGCTGTGTCTCTATCAGTCTCCTGTGTTGTAACAACCTGGGTAATGAGCTGTCGTAACAACACAGGAGGCTGATACACACACACACACACACAAACACACACACATTTTATCTGCTTGCTTGCTATAGTAGCCTGATTTTTATAATAATTCATGAGAAATTAATAAGAATTCATGATTTATAAATGTGGGGACAATTTAATGACTATTGAACAGCAGTTCATGCACGACAAATCCAAATGTTTATCAGAGATGTTCATAAACTTGTTATATGAACATTTTTAATGAACTACAGAGATCTTAATCAGCATTCATTTATGAGTTTGACTGCAGAAGCATTCTCCAAGGGTGTTTTATGGGCCAAAGTAAGAGGGCTAAGCTAAATAGGGAAAAAATAAAAAAGAAAATATCACACTGGAATATGATGCAGTTACTTGGTTTTAAACTTTCAATGGACCATAGAGAAGAAAAACAGAGTTGGAAGGGATCTTTGAAGTCTTCTGGTTCAACCTACTACAATTTTTTGTCCAAGGCACCAGAAAGCAGGACAAGAAACAATGGATAAAAACTAAAGGCCCGGTCCCACTGGCCAACGGACGCAAAACATATTCATAAAGGACACAGCGGACAAGCAAAATTTCGGGGGTGGCTCCATGCATTGTCATCTGCTCCAAAAAGTGGTGAAAATTTGCATAAAAAGAATGGAAAAGAATGGAAAATAACGGATATGGGTAGTATGTAGTGGGGATGTTAAACGAATGTTCATATGAAGCCTAGAGGATGACAGCAGATGGAAGCAGATGGCACATCCGAAGGGGTTCCGGGGGAGAATTTTGAAGTGGACGCATAGCGGAAGGGGCGGATACATAGCGGATGAAGTGGATGCACCATGGACACCTATAGGAAACAAAGGAGATGCCGCACGAATGTATATCAGATGCAAAGCGTTCACTGCGCATGTGGGGAGTATGAATTGTGTCAGCTCCGCGGATATAAAAGGATGCAGCACGCATGCAGTCAGCATACAGGGGAAAGACATGCTGCCACATACATCTAGCAGGAACACCATGGTTCATCAGTCAGGCAATAAGAGGCCTGACATCTCAAGTCCTTGATGAAGGGCCTCTCAACCTCACGGGACTGAGTCAGCTCTCGGATAGCTTCCTGAACACACCATTCCTTGTTGTACCCTCGGGGCCCAGCACCCCGATGGTGCCTCAGACCAGCACTCAAGCCACAGCCACCTCCACAGTCCCTGCCCACTTAACAGCTGATACCAGGGACATGACTCAGAGTAACTGAGAATAGTGTCAGAAACTGAGTTGTACTTGTTAAGTTTATCTTTGCTTAAGACACTTTACTTGGTTCATTTTGCTTTTTTAATAAAGTCATACAGTTTACTTAAAACAGTTATTAATAAAGGTTATATTTGCTTAACACACTTAATACACTTTACTTGGTTCATTTTGCTTATTAAATAAAGTCATAAAGTTAAGAAAGTTAAGAAAGGTTATCTTTGCTTAAGACACTTCAGACACTTTATTTGGTTCATTTTGCTGATTTAATGAAGTTATAAAGTTTACCTAAGAAAGTTAAGAAAGGTTATCTTTGCTTAAGACACTTGGTTCATTTTTTTTACTTAATAAAGTGTTGGTGAAAACTTTTAAAAAATGGTTAAGCCTTTGCATGTAGGATAGATAAGGATAGCTGTGGGATAGATAAACCTCCAGTGCAACCATAGTGGGACTGTATGATCCACCATCTCAGCTGCCAAACATATGGACCTTTTTTATCAATAACAATTTATTCATTGATCAACACATTTTAAAATAAACAAAGCTCTTTATTAATGTCCTATTCATTGTAGGACCACTCAACATACATGGCACAATCTCATCAGTGTTATGTGACAGCCTCAAGGAAGCATCCATTAATCATCTATCATCCTGTCTTGCCACTCCTCTGTTCCAGCTGGGGAGTTGCTCCAGTGTCTCAGTAGGTTGTGCTGCTTCTTCCCTTCATGTGAAGCTCTGTTGGGCCTTGTACATCCACAGTGTCTATCAGGTTACGTCCTTGCCTCCATTCACCAGCCTCCATGTCCCCATTCCCTTGTCGACAAGTCTGTTCTGCAACATTGGGTAGCAGGTGCACATGAGATTGTGCAGGATGCAGCAAGCTTCCACGATGCTCCTCACAGTCTCTGGGTCATGCTGCATGGTGGTGAGAAGTATCTGGAACCTGTTGGCCAGGATGCCAAAGGCGTTCTCCACAACCCGTCTTGCCCTGGACAGCCTGTAGTTGAAGATCCTCTCCTCACGGGTGAGGTATCTTGAAGTGTACGGCTTCATGAGGTAGGTTCTGAGGGAGAAGGCGTCATCACCAATGATGAAGTAGGGCACATCTTGTGTGTCATTGGGTAGGAGGGTCTGGATCTGGAAAACCCATGATGAGGTTGTGTTCCAGCCCATCCTTGAGGTCACTTGCGTTGTATACCTGGCCATCTGAAGCTGACCCATTGCTTGAAGCATCGATGTAGATGAACTTGTAGTCAGCATCAACCATGGCAAAGAGGATGATACTGAAGAAGCCCTTGTAGTTGTAATAAGTGGACCTTGAGTTGGCTGGACCTTTGCAGGCCACGTGCTTCCCATCTATGGCTCCAATGGTGTGGGGAAATTTCCACCTGTGATACCACTCTTCTGCAAGTTTTCTCCAGCCTTGTCCAGTGGTAGGGCACTGGAGGAGCTCCTCTATGTATTCTTCAATGATGGCCTGCACCACTTCTCTGACCACTTTGCTGATGCTGTTGTGTGACACCCTCCATGCCTACTGCATATTTCTGTATGTGGTTCTAGAGGCCAGGTGCCGCAGAGTCAGTACCACCTTCAGTCCAGGGTCCAGGTTGGGACAGAAATTGGTGCTAGGCTTGGTCAACCTGGGTCTCAGACGCTCTACAAGTTCGTCAAACATGGCTGGTGGCATCCTCATGAAGTGATGGAATGCACAAGGGTCTTCATTCCTCAGCTCCACCATCAACTGGTCATACAGTCCAAACTCCATTCTTCTCACGATCTATCCTCGGACCCACACAGCTCCTGGACGTCTCCTTCTTCTCCTTCTGTATAAAAGTTGAAACAGTCTGAACAGTTTTTGGTTCTGGTGATGAATGAGTGCAGCGATCATACGGACTGTGTCATCATCCATGGTGGAGAACAATTGATGATGTGGAAGACCAAGACCAAGGGTGAAGAGGTCTGTATACCATGGCTGCTGGACTCATACTGAGATCCAGAAGATTTTCTCCCCCTTTTTTGTAGGAAATATTGGTTGTCTGCTTGGTGTCCCTCTACATACTCTAGACATACTCCAGACATCCTAAATATACGAGATACATCCCAGATACAAACATTTTGTCCATTTTAAATCCTTTATATAAGAGATGCATACGCTTATATCCTTTCTATTTCCGTGCTACTAACGCTGGGTAGACGTTCCATGTACCTTTTGTTTCCTCCCTCTTTCCATTTTCAGCTGCAGCGGATGTGAGTTGAGGGGATGGCCAGAGGATGCAGAGAGGATGCAGCTGATGTTTAATGGATGATATTGGACATAGAACGCTTGTTGCCTGTATATGTCGTGGATGTACATCGTACGTGATGGAAAGTTCATCCGTTGACAAAGTTTTGTGCAGCTCAAAACCTCTTGCACGGATGAAATTGCAGTGGATGGATGCTTGACGGGTAGAGTGTATGAAACACGTATGCAATGAGTACACAACGGATGCATAGCGTTTTCCAACGGATGGCAAGCTTTTTTTTAACATTTTACATCCTCTTTGCATCCATAAGTGCAGTGGGACCGGGCCTTATACAAGGAGAGAAGCAATTTGGAATTAAAGAGAAACTTCTTAACAGTGAGGACAATTAAACAGTGGAACAACTTGCCTCCAGAAGTTGTGGGTGCTTCATTACTGGAGGTTTTTAAGAAGATATTGGACAGACACTTGTCTGAAATCATATAGGTTTTCCTGCTTGAGCAGGGGGATGGACTAGAAGACCTCCAAAGTCCTGTCCAGATCTAATCTGATTCTGCTTAAGCAGAAGAGCCTGTATGATTCCAGAAAAATGGCTCTCCAATCTCATTTTGAAAACCTCTAGTGATGGATGTCTCAAAGGTGTTTTTTTTTTTTTTCAAAAGGCAAATCAAAAGAGACAATAAAAAGATATGAACATCCTAACTATGTTTTAAAAATGCTAGATATTTCATGGAATCCTGGAAACCTGGCACTCAATTGATGTTACCTACCTGGTCAGGAAAGCTAGGGAAAATCTAGACAGCCTACTAAAAAGTAGATACATCACCCTGCCAACAAAAGTGTATTTTGTGAAGGCTTATGGTTTTCCCAGTTGCAATGTATGGCTGTGAAAGTTGGACCATAAGAAAGGCTGAGCACCAAAGAATTGAGGCCTTTAAACTATGGTGCTGGAGATGACTCCTGTGAGTCCCTTTGACTGCAAGGCGATCCAACCAGTCAGTCCAAGAGGAGATCAATCCTGATTGCTCCTTAGAAGGGCAGATCCTGAAGATGAAACTCAAAGACTTTGGCCACCTCATGAGAAGGAAGGACTCACTGGAGAAGAACTTAATGCTGGGAATGATTGAGGGCAAAAGAAGGGGACAACAGAGGATGAAGTGGTTGTATGGAGTCACTGAAGCAGTCAGCATGAGCTTCACTGGACTCCAGATGATTGTAGAGGACAGGAAGGCCTGGAGAAATTTTGTCTATGCAGTCAGGATGGGTCAGACATGACTTCACAACAAATAACAACCTGGGCAATGAAATGTCTTTTTAGGAACTGTTGATGACACTGGAATTAGAAAATACAATCATATTTCTACCAGTACACATCAGAACTATGGAAAGAAAAGGGAATAACAGAGATAAGCATTTTGGAACATTTTAACCCGCCCTCTTTTTTTTGCCTATGGTTGGATATACTGCATATTCCACATTCTGCCTATTATAGACCTGGCATATAAATGATTCTTCCCCTAAGCAGAATAAATGCAGACAATCAAGAAATCCATTAATCAGGGGAATGTCAAAAGAGCGATACAGAATCCAAAAAGTTTTGTGACACCAGCTCATTAGTCTTTCTGTTCAATTTATGATTCTGGTTATGCATCTTGTTTAAATTAAAAGGATGAAAAGTTCTTATGGTTACAAATTGCATCTCACTCAAAGTGATTATCATTTCAGTGCCAAGGCACCATACTCACTAAGTCAAATTTTATTCAAATTACAAGTATGTCCTACTCAAGATGCTGTGTATTAGCCGTTTATTATTTAAGATGAGGTCATCTGCCCAGCACTGCAGTAGAACATACAGTAATTTTCATTAAATACATAGAATCCATATGTTGTATGTGGAAGAACCTTTTCCATTTCTCTGATGCAGAGCTAAATTCAACTTCTTTTGCTCACAGAACCTTGGGGAACCATTATTAAATGAACCTGCTAATTTGGTACATGCTAATCATTTATTTTCATATGCCAAAGCATGATTATAATGCACAAATTAAATGTATCAGACAGCATCATTTTCTAGGCAAAATGTTAATAAGCCTACATGCCTCCATTATCTTGGGTAAAGTGGAAGAGTTCATGATCAAAGATGACTTAAATACATTTCACAGTCATTGTACACTCTAATGCCATTCAGCTGAGTTGGGCTTAGCAGAATAACAGAGTTAGAAGGGATCTTGGAGGTCTTCCAGTCCAATGCCCTGCTTGGGCAGGAGATCCTATACCATTTCAGACAGATGGTTGTTCAATCTCTTCTTAAAAATCTCCAGTGCTGGAGCATTCACAGCTTCTGGAGGCTAGTCTTTCCACTGGTTGATTGTTCTGACCATCAGGAAATTTCTCCTGAGTTCTAGGTTGCTTCTCTCCTTGATTAGTTTCCATCCATTGTTTCTTGTCTTGCCTTCTTGTGCTTTGGAGAATAGGTTGATTCCCTCTTCTTTGTGGCAGCCCCTTAGATGTTGGAAGAGTGCTGTCATACCCCTAGATTAGGGGTCTTCGAACTTGGCAAGTTTAAGACTTGTGGACTTCAACTCCCAGAATCCCTGAGCTAACGACTGGAGGAGGAATTCTGGGAGTTGAAGTCCACAAGTCTTAAACTTGCCAAGTTTGAAGACCCGTGCCCTAGACCTTCTTTTCATCAAACCAGACATACCCAATTCCAGCAACCCTTCTTTCTAAGTTTTAGTGTCCAGTTCCCTAATCATCATTGTTGCTCTTCTCTGCACTCTTTCTAGAGTCTCAACATCTTTGTCATATCATGGCAACCAAAATTGGATACAGGATTCTAAGCATGGTCTTACCAGGATGTAGTTAACTTAAAAATCCAGTAATCCTGTTTCCTTGCTCTTATGAGAATTAAAGTCCCAGAAGGAACTTTAGGAGGAGATGATAATTGCTTTCCTCACTGGGAAATCAAGAGCGAACAAATGCAACAAGAGAAAACTGTACAATTTTTGCAATATCCTGCCAAGTCGAAGCGCCACAATTCAATTTTTATAGGTTGTAGATGGGTCGTGAAATTAACTTCTGTTCTTCCCAGGAGGAATCCAGAGAGTTTCATCCTGGGGCTGGTGATCCTTTATGTTCAATTGGTAGGTTGTATGGTAGAGAAGAGTAGTTTAGTTGTAAATGAAAATGCTAATAACGCTCCCTTTATCAGGTCCATTTATATGGTGACATATTAAATGATAATTGCTTATAATTTGGACATTTCTTATTTTGCACCTAAATCTCTCCCCTCTCTCTTTCTCTTTTTCTCTTTCTCTTGTTTGTCTCTCTTTCTTTCTCTCCCTTCTCTCTCTCTCTCTCTTTCTTTTTCTCTTTCTTTCTCTTTCTCTTTCTTTGTCTCTTTCTTTCTTTCTCTTTCTCTTTCTCTCTCTCTTTCACTCTTTCTTTCTCTCTCTGTTTCTCTCTCTCCTCTCTCTCCCTTTCTCTTTCTCTTTCTCTCTTTTTCTCTGTCTTGTTCACTCTTTCTTTCTCCCTTTCTCTCTCTCTCTCTCTCTTTCATACACACACAAACACACTCACTTTCTTTTTCTATCTCACGCACACACATACAAGTAATCTTTGACTTACAACACAGTTCATTTAGTGATTATTTGAAGTTACAACGGCGCTGAAAAGTGACTTGTGACTGAATTTTCACACACTCCACCCTTGCAGCATCCCGAGGGTCACGTTACCAAAATTTGGATGTGTGGCAACTGACTCATGGGATCATCTCCTGCAACTTGCTTTTCACTAAACTAGACACACCCAATTCCAGCAACCCTTCTTTCTAAGTTTTAGTCTCCTGTTCCCTAATCATCTTTGCTGCTCTTCTCTGCACTCTTTCCAGAGTCTCAACATCTTTTTTTTTACATCGTGGCAATCAAAGCTGGATGCAGTATTCCAAGTGTGGCCTTACAAGGCATTATAAAATGGTATTAACACTTCACCTGATTTTGATTCTATCCCCTTGTTTATACAGCCTAGAACTGTGTTGGCTTTTTTGGCAGCTGGCTCATATTTAAATGGTTGTCCACTAGGACTCCCAGATCCCCCTCACAGTTACTATTATTGAGTAAGGTACCACATATACTGTACCTGTTCTGACCCAAGCCTTGTTCCAAGGAAACAAACACAAAACAGAGGTAACAGCAAAACCTTTTAATGATTCTTTACGAATTCTGATCCTTCACGGTGAAAAGGCTGTTTCAAATTCATTATGTCTGATAAGAACGAGCTTTGCCAAGGTTGTGCAAGGCTGCCAAGAATATGAGATAAAGTTACTAAGAAATATTTCAAACACAAAGAGTCTCCAAACACCAACCAAGATACTCCGAATGTCCACAAGGCTTGAGTGAAAAAATGTCTTTGTTTCCTGCAAAGAACTCCAATTTCTCAGCTGGCTTTTATCTCTTAAGCGAGGGGCCATTACCTTGCAGCCTTACTCCTGAGTTGCCTGTGCTGCTGCAGCTGCTCTTTCTTTCGAGCAGCCCTGTGTGCACGTGCACTGGAAACAGGCTCCTCAGGGATCTCTTCATTACTGCTGCCAGCCTCCACAATCTCCAAAGGCAGCACTCCACTCCCTGATGGTCCTGGCCCCATCCCTGCATCACACGCAGGCCCCTCATCTGAGTCCTCACTCTCCAAGACTTTGGTTGTCCTCACCTGCTGCCAGCGAACCACAACAGTACCTGTGCATTTGATTTTCCTTGCCTAAATGTAGAACCTTACTTTTTTCACCATTGAATATCATTTTGTTAGATAACTTTTGGAAAGCCCAGCAAGTTTGAAGACTTTTTAAGGACTGTATGTCAATTTTTCACTGGTATCCTAGTGCAAATGTTATGCATGCTTATGTGCTTAGATGATTTAAGAAATGTCCATTGAGATCTTTAATCATCCAGGTCAAGCTTGTTCCAAAGGTGCTTTTGCAAAAGGCCACTAGACTTCCTTGTTTTTCTTTGAAGACATTTCACTTCTCATCCAAGAAGCTTCTTCAGTTCTGACTATCAGGAAAGGAAAGGAAGCTTCTTGAATGAGAAATGAAACATCTTCAAGGAAAAGCAAAATCTAGTTGCCTTTTGAAAAAGCACCTTTGGGATGACTTAAGAAAGTCTTCAAAGTAACTGTGTCAAGGATGCTAAACAACTTGAAGCTCTGGAGACTAATTTCATGGTGTTTGTGGAAAGACAGAGTGAATAACATTTTTTCCCTCCTCCTCCACACATTCATTCATTGATACTATGTTCTCTGTAGCTGCTGTCCAACAATGTCTTCAAGGAATAAAACATTACATACTTATTATAAAATAATATTGGGCCTTTTCTCAACATTCTTTCTTTGGCCATGCATGAAGACTCAACTATTGCTGGTTACAAAGAAATCTTTCTTTCTTTTGTAACAAAGTGAGTTTTTGTTTTGTTTTTTTTAATTTCCTTCTGGAGTTCATTTTGTTTGTTTATTATCCAGTTTAACTACATCTTGGGAGTTTTGGCACTTTTCTATCTAATTAATAACTAGATTCAGCCTTGACTAATTTTTGAGTTTATCCAAAGTCAACAAAACATTGCCAGGTCCTACGGATGTCTCAAATCCACCTCAGATAATTGGTATAGGTATAAGCAAGAAATCAAGTATATCTTAGAAGTTCTAAGGTATATTTGCTGTCAAAATATTTTGGCAGACTGAGGAAAAATAGATTAGCAGATTTACTGCTTTTTTTAATAGGGTCAAACATTCAATGCTGAGCTCTCAACAAGTTCAATTGGCACTGAACCAGAAATCTATGTTCATCGTTAAAGACTTGAAATTGCTACGAGAAAGTTTCCATGCTCCATAAATCCTGCCAAAAGCAGAATACGAAGCAAAATATCCTTCCCTCGGACAAAACACATGGGGAATTTTTTAAAAAACCAATAAAAGCTGTATTAGATATAACAATGTAACCTTAATAATTGTACTCATTATAATATCTAGTTTCCAAACTTCAATAACCCAAGTTGGCAATTTACCATAATACTATGTTTTTTTGGTACAGTAATTCCAAATGTTGCCGGCGTCTCAACTTTGTTTCGGCAACTTTCATCACTGTTTGTTTTATGCTCAGTGAAGCATACACATGTGTTTTTACAAGTAGTGAGATGCCTGAAATTATAATGTGTTTGAAACTGTTCTTCATTGTGGAATGAAGCAAAATGTGTGAATAGTGTGTTGCTCATTGCAGATTGAGGGATGTGCAAGGAAGGATGGCAAAAACAATCAGTGATAAATCTTGCAGCCCTAAAGCTATGTGTTTTTTCTTTTTCTTCTCTTCAGTATAAACAATACAGGCAGTGGTGGGCTGCAACCAGTTTAACAACTGGTTTGGGGAGTCCATGCTGCGCACATGCACAGCATTCAAAAACTGCCCATTTTAAGCTTAAAAACTTACCTTCCATGTCAGCGCTGGTGAATAAAACAGCTAAGGCATGGCAATGCACAGTGCTGTGTGAATCAGCTGAACTAAAAAAACAGGGAAATATAGGATAGGAAAGGGCAGGGTGAGTGGGCTCACTGGAACTACTGGTTCACTAGAACCCAGCTGAACCGGCAGGAATCCATCACTGAATACAGGCACAAATTATAAAGTTTTTAATGGCATGCTTAAGTAATACTCCTTGATTTTGAGCTTAAGTCTACTAGAAAACCTCCCAAAATTACAAAAAAAAAAAAAAAAAAAGATGATCTTAAAAAAAAACAACAACAACCCACAGCAGAGCCAAATTTCTACTGTTCCTGGGTAGACCTCTCTACTGCATCATTCATTCATTTCTACAATATTTATAGTAATATATTAATGTGAACCCATATTCACACAGACCGGGCAGCTCCTGACATAGCTTTCAATGTTTTTTTTTTATTTTAAGCCACTAGAAGTATCTGTTGACTCATAAAACATTTCTATGGTCTTTTTAGATTTGCCAGCAGAAAGGGAGTGTGGAAAGGGGTTTGAAAGAGCAGTGCAGCAGCTTGGAAATCAAAAGTGAATTTCATAAATGGTTTTCAAAGATAGTAACTAGGTGACTGAAGTTTCTGCCATGCAAAATGCTAACGAGAACATGAATGATGATTCTTGGCTATGGATGTGTTTCATTGGAGAATATGAATTATGAAACACCCAGGGGTGGAGGGAAAACTAGGGTCAAGGGTGACAATGAAATATGTGTCTCAGAATTGGCTACACCCAGGCAGTGCCAGACATGTTAACTCCCAATAAACCCTTTTGATGTTTTGGAAGTTTGGCTCGAGACTCATGATTTAAATGGGGGTAACTGCTGGAATCCTGACAGTAGGGTTTTCAAGAATGCTGATTAAAATCAGCTGCATAGCAGGTGTGGAGAGAACTGATTTAAGCTCCATTTCACTCTGTGCCAAGTCTCCAGCCTGCATTAAAATGGTTCACACAATAAATTGTGTGATGTGTTGTGAGCTTGGAATGTGAGACCTAGATCTAGGTGTTCATATCTGGCACATGCTAATGATGGAGGAAATATTAATTGAATAAGAACTCCCTTCTAGAATTCTGAAATGTTGACAGTCTCAATCAAGAATATAGAGAAGAAATTCTTTGAAGATTGATGAAGTTTTGTCATTCAAATAGGCCCAATGGTAAGATTCTTCTGGTTTGCACCGGTTCACTAGCTTCAGTGAGTAGTTGGCCCCACCCACCCTGCCCTTTCCTGTCCTATATGTTGTGGTTCACCAGCAGCCTGTGCAGATGGCAGTGGAAACAGACAGTAGTGAAGAACGAGGAGCAGTCCGGGAATCTGGAGAGGACTCAAACAAGGGTCTTGCATCCAATGCAGAGATGGGGCCTGGACCATCTGGGAGTGGTGTGCTGATTCTAGAGCCTCTGGAGTCTGGCAGCAGCAAGGCTGAGGACCAAGGGGAGCCTGTTCCCAGTGCACGTATGTGCAGAGCTGCTAGAGGGCAAGAGTAGCTGAAACAAAAGGGGCGACTCAGGAGTAAGCTTGGAGGGTGATTGACCCTCCCTTAAGGTATAAAGGACAGGCAAAGGTGATGAAATCTTTGCAGGAAGCAAAGTTGTTTGTTCTGTTTGGATTAATCCTTGAAGCTTTGTGTAGACTTTGTACTTCAGTTGATTTTTTATAATTCATTTGGCACTCTAGCTATTGGCAGCAATTCAAAGGAAAGAAAGGTGGGGGCTTATCTTGAGGGACTATTTGGGACTCATTGCCGGCTGAGAACAAAAATAATTCTCAGTATTGAAATAAACCAAGATTTGATTCAATAGAGTATGTGCTTAATTATGGTCTGGGGAAGCCTTGGTCAGAACACTATATTTCTGTTCTGACCCAAACCTTTTTCCAATAAAACAAACATGAACCAAAGAGAACAGAAACCTTTTCATGATTCTTACAAATCTCCAATTAAAAGGCTGCTGCAAATTAATTAACTTTGATAAGCACAAGCCTTGCCAAAACTGTGCGAGACCGCTAAGAATAATAGATAAGAAATATTTCACAACACAAGAGTCTTCAGATACCAACTTAAGATACTGCAACGTCCACGAGGCTGAGTTTCAAAACTTCTTTGCTTCCTGCAAATAATGTTTGCTTCACAGCTGGCTTTATCTTCTTGAAAGAGGGGCCATTACCTTGCAGCCTTACTCCTGAGTTGCCCGTGCTGCTGCAGCTGCTCTTTCCTGCGAGCAATCCTGTGTGCACACACACTTGGCACAGGCTCCTTGGGAACCTCCTCATCACTGCTGCCAGCTCCCACAATCTCTGAAGGTAGCAGTCCACTCCCTGATGGTTCTGGCCCCTCATCTGAGTCCTTGCTCTCCTCAGCTGTCTGAATCTGCTGCCAGGTAACCACAACAATTTCTTTGTTTTTTTAGCTCAGCTGGCATGTGGCAGAGCAGATTGCCATGCCTCAACTGTTTTAAGTCACCAGGACTGAATAGAAGGTAAGTTTTGAAGCTTAATATCGGTGGTGTTTGAATACTGTGAAGTGCTCTCTCATAGAACCGGCAGTAAAAAAAGGTTGAATCCCACCACTGAATAGACCTCTATCTCCCTAGACTCCAAAACAAAACAAACAAGCAAAAAAATAGCACCATGTAATTAAAATATCTCAATATGTTTCTTAGAATGAAAGTAAATATATTAATTACATTAATTAATAAGATGCAGTTGGTACATCTAAAAAAGACTTTTCCAGGGCTAATAGAAACAAATCAGAAAAGGTAAAGATTCATCCTTCTCCAGGGTCTGAAGAAAGTACATGTCGTTAAAAAGACCCCAGGGCTGAATAAAAGAAATTAAAGTAAGCCATTCTCAGCTTCAGATATGATTAGCAATCCTCATCTGCAGGAGGGGAGGTCTTATTAAAATACTTTAAAAAAGAAGTCATAAATCTACATGCAAATGTTGAGTTGCAATTCTCAACTGCTTCACTCCGTGTTAAGCATTAGATCCATTTGTGAGAAATGCATTGAACATTATTTTCCCATGAAATCTGGAACATGAGCCACGGTGGTGTAGTGGTTAGAGTGAAGCACTGCAGGCTACTTCTGCTGACTGCCTGCTGATTGAAATTTGGCAGTTCAAATCTCACCAGGCTCAAGGTTGACTCAACCTTCCATCCTTCCGAGGTGGGTCAAATGAAAATCCAAATTGTTGGTGGGCAATATGCTGACTCTGTAAACCACTTACAGGGGCTGTCAAAGCATTGTGAAGTGGGATATAAGTCTAAGTGTTATTGCTACTACCAAGAGACACTGCTTATCACCTTATCACCTAGCTTATTGAATGGATATTCCTGCATTGAAAGCAACATGAAAGATCTTTGAGCAGGATCATCTTCCTAAGTTCCAGTGCATCCCTTGTTATTAACCAAATCACATTTGTTTCATTCATTCTACCTCTAAATGTCTGGATTTTGAGTCCAAAATGTCTGTTGCTAAGCAAGGCAGTTGCTAAGTGAGTTTTGGCCCATTTTACAACTGTTTTACCACAGTTTCTAAGCAAAATGCTGCAGTTGTTAAGTGAAGGACAGAATAACAGAATGACAGAATGAAATAATGACAGAAGGACAGACTGACAGAATGAAAGAATGACAGAATAATAGTATGACAGAATGACAGAGTGACAGAATGTCAGAATGTCAGAATGACAGAGTAATAGAATGGCAGAGTGACAGAATGACACAATGACAGAATGTCAGAATGACAGAGTAATAGAATGACAGACTGACAGAATAACAAAATAACAGAATGACTTCATGGCAGAACAACAACATGTGCAAATAGGGAGCAATATAAATTTCCAAATAAATAAATAAATGTTGTTGCTCCAGAATACTGACCCTTTAAGGCATGTGTGTTGACACACCTAGAAAATGGACAGGACGTGGATCATGACAATGAGAAGCTATTCACATCAGCTGCTTCTTATCTGCAGTAGAAACAGGAATCTTCTTTGTGGAATGGAATGGAATGCAGTGGAATGGAACAGAACAGAATAGGATGAATGGAATGGAAGGGAAGGGAACAGAAGAAGGGAAGAGAAGGATGGAATGGTATGGAATGGAATGGAATAGAATTTTTTATTGTCCAAGTGTGATTGGACACATAAGGAATTTGTCTCCATTGCATAAGCTCTCAGTGTATATACAGCAACGAAGTGATAGGTCATATGTCATAAATCATAATTATCATAATTAATCACAAGATACAACAACAAGTGATAAATCATAGATACCAATAGGAGAAGGTACTAAGAGAGAGGAGGAGATGAGAGGGATAATATCAATACAGCCTTAGTACATGGGTAAATATCTTTAGATCTTTAGAGACAGCTCTGTGGGAATTAGGTATTCAGCGGAGTGATGGCACAGGGGAAAAACTATCTTTGTGTCTAGTTGTTCTGGCATGCAATGCCCTATAGTGGCATCCAGAGGGGAGACATTGACACAGATTATGTCCAGAATGTGATGGATCTGTAGATATTTTCTCAGCCTTCTTTCTGATTCGTACAGTTCACAGATCCTCAATGGAAGGCAGGCTGGCTGCAATTTTCTTCAGCAGTTCTAACTATCAGTTGAAGTTTGTTCCTGTCCCGTTTGGTCCTATCGACATAAAAGGAGCCATATTAGACTCATGCTAAGAAAGAAATGGATGCCAGGAGATTTCAGGATCCATTCTTAACAAAGAAGCAAGTATTGATAAAATGTTTAATGGCAAGCAAGTAGCTGGATTGCAATCATTAGTCAGATACATGCACATGCTTTAATCAGAATGGTTTTATTGACACTGTATTGTTTTGATGTAGCTTGAATCAGATTTTCATAACAACTTGCATTTAGAGTTTTTTAATACTGTTGTACTTTTTATATATATAAAGAGGGGAATTAATATTGATCCGGTTTTACTCATGCTTTTCTAAAGTCACTCTGTGCTATAAGCTGTAGCTATGAGTTATTTTCATACAAATTGAGATATATGTGCACTGTCAAAAAAAAATATTAATGTCAATACCAACTTAATATGAGAGGGACCTATTTTATTTTTTAATTTTATTTATTTAAGCCTGAGGTTCTCGAGAATGACAGCAATTTCAGAATGATGAGAGACAACCTATAAGGTGACTATTTTTTTTTTCTTTTCCAAATTAATGAAAATAAAATTCAATGCCATTGGATATAATCTATATAAGATTATATAGATAATATATGATTATATAAAGTGGTGGGATTCAAAATATTTTTCTACCAGTTCTGTGGGTGTGGCTTGATGGGCATGACATGCCTTGGTGGGTATGGCAAGGGAGGAAGGAACTCATGGGGAAAGGTTACTGCAAAATCCCCTTCCCTCCCCACCCTAGTAACCTGCTTTCCTGTGCATGGCAACAAAAGAAGATCCAGCTGATCATCTGGGACTCAGGAGGTGGAGAATATATGGGGGTGGGGCCAGTCAGAGGTGGGATTTGCTGGTTCTCCAGAACTGATCAGAATCTGCTGAATACCACCTCTGATTATACAGCTACAGACTAGATCAAACTGACTCAATGCCAGTAACTGTGGGAGGGATCTTGGATTCCAAATGGACAACCACTTAAATGTGAGCCAACAGTGTACAGCAGCAGTGAAAAAAGCCAATGCAGTCCTGGACTGCATTAACAGAGGAAAAGAATCAAAATCACACGAAGTATTAGCCTTGGTGATACTACAATGCTACATCCAGTTTTGGTTGCCATGATATAAAAAAGAGGTAGAGACTCTGGAAAGAGTGCAGAGAAGAGCAACAAAGATGACCTGGGAGCTGGAGATTAAGACATATGAAGAACGGTTGTAGGAACTGGATAACGTCTAGACTAGTGAAATGAAGATGTAGGGGTGATATGATCACAGCATTCTAGTCCTTGTAGGGCTCTCACAAAGATAAAGGGGTCAATGTCAACTTATTTTCCAAATGCTAGAAGTTAAGACAGGAACTAATGGATGGAAATGTTGTGGCCCACTGGCAGCCAGTGGAGCTGGCAGCAGATTTGGACAGTGAGGAAGTTGGGGAAGAACATGGGCCAGTCCTGGAGTCTGGTGGAGGCTCTGATGAGTGTCTGAATTGGAGGCAGAAATGGGGCCTGGGCTATCTGACAGTTATCAGCTGTCTTCGGTGTCGGAGATCAGTGAGGCAGAAGAACAGTTGGAGCCTGTTTCCAATGTGCGCATGCACAGAGCTGCTAGGAGAAGGGAATGGCTAAAGAACAAGGGTCGACTTGGGAGTAAAGCCACAGGTGGGCGGTGAATGGACTCTCCCATAGAGAATAAAAGAGGAGTAAAAGGGGAGTGGGGTTTTGCAGGAGACAATTAGTTCATTCTGACATTCTTGCCAAGTATTGTGGCATCTGAAAGATATCAGCCTGGCCAGGTCTGTAATTGTGAGCTATCTTGAAAAGCTGTTGCCTGAGACTTTGCTGGTGAGGAATTCACTGTATTCAACTGTATATTCTTTAAATATACAGTTGGGTTTATCAGGATGAGGACTTGGCTTCATGCTTTTGGAGAAGCTAGGTCGGAACAGGAATCCAATCAAGCAACCTAGAACTAAGGAGATGGTGAGAACAATCGATATGTGGAATGCCTTGCCTTCAGAAGCTATGGGTGCCCTATCACTGGAGGTTTTCAAGAAGAGACTAGACAGCCACTTGTCTGAAATGGTATAGACTCTCCTACCTGTACAGATGGATTATCTTCAAGGTTCCTTCCAACTCTGTTAAAAATAAGTTTGTTATTCGATGTTCTTCATTTATATGTACACTTGCCTGGTTTAAATCCCATTAACTTTCAACATGAATTCTATTTTATTGTGAGAAAAAGAATCCCCAACCAATGCCTTGGTTACTCTTCGTAACATCCCCCTTCAACACATCTGGAAAACAGCTGTGTGGGGCAGAACTAGTTGGAAATCCTCAGTGAGCTTCAAATTAATGGTTCTAAACTTGTCCTTTCGATCTGTTTTTGATTATATCATTAAACATGGAAAAATTCAGTATTACCCACAATGGAGGAATGGTTGGTAAAGATGGCAGAACTTGCGGAGATGGCTAAAATTTATTCTTTGATCAGAGAAATGACATTATCTATGTTTAATACTGAATAGAAACCCCCTATAGACTTTTCATGTGAAGCAGAGAAAAATTTATAGCTTTGATGATTACACAGGATAGTTTATAGAAAGAAGAAAGCTTTATCATAATCATATAAGAGATAAACTTAGAACTGAACTTATAACTGCTATATAAAAATGGGAAGCTATTTCTTTCTTTCTTGCATTCCTGCTTGGTTACTTTTCTTTGTTTATTCTTACTTTGTATTAGTTTGAGTTAGTTTTTTTTAAATTCTTATTAAACATCTTTAATAAAATTATATTAAAAAATTTAAACAAGTGCATTACTAGTGAAGGTTTTCCCCCATGAGAAGATAGACATGCTGACTCTCTATTTATCTATCTATGATCACAACAATAAGTGATTATTATTAAAGGACTTCAGTGACTTCTGTAATGTTTATGGAGTAAAGGAAAACATTATTTAAAAAGGCTCGTTATTTCAAAATATCTTTTATCTTACAAGGTCGGTGATTTTTGCCAATCAATTTAAATTAGAATCTGAACCTTAAAAGCACTTCAGTTCCAAAGGAAAATGTCCTTCTAACATCTGAAGATTTGAATTTGTGATCTTTTTCATGTGGTGTTTTTCTTCTTGGAAAAAAAAACATATTGATTTTTCTGTATTTAGCTTTTATTTTATGCAATGCGTTCTTAGTTTAAAGAATATGCACTAGGTCTATTGTAAGTTCTTAACATCTAGTTTAGGAAAGTTATCTGAACCTCTTTATGAGGAAAATGGGTAGTGAAGAAGTTTGATTGATGGATGAATGAATGAATGAAAGAAAGAAAACAAAGAGGCTATGTATGAAGGCAAAAAGGGGTTGTTTTGTTCTGAATTTGGAACAAGGTTCCTTAGAAGGAATCAGAAGGAGCTACAGGTTATAATTAAATGAGAAGTGTGCTTACATTTGACATATTAATATGAAAATGGAACAAAATATTTTACCATTGAATGTATTAAAAGATATTTTTGAGCAATGGACCCAGAAGTTAATTTTAAGATTCTCTGTCTTTATAGACAGATTGTGTTTAAACTATGGGGACCAAGAAGAACCCATTTTACTGGACAAGATACACACACATACTGTACATACATGACAATTAAGGGAATGAAATAGTTGATATATTCAAGAAAAATGTATCATGGTTAAGATAGAGGTGAACTATCAGCTCCTTCTGAGGATGGATACCACTGATGCCGTGATTGGTATCAAGCCTTAAACTACTTTGCAACTGTGCTCACAGGATCCTCAGAGGAGTAAGGATAAGAAAAACAAACAAACAAACATGCCCAAGAGCTGAAAGCAGGGGTGGGATTCTACCGGTTCAAACCAGTTTGGGCGAATCGGAAGTTAAGTTTTCATCTGGTTCACCAAACTAGTATTTCAACCAACCAGTTGACAAGTTTAAGACTTGTGGACTTCAACTCCCAGAATTCCTGAGCTAACATGACTGGAGGAAGAATTCTGGGAGTTGAAGTCCACCAGTCTTAAAGCTGTCAAGTTTGAAGACCCCCTGCTCTATTCTCTTAGTGCATCTACTCCTTGATATACTCCTTAAATCAGGAAGTCCTACCATGTTTTTTTTTCTGTCTTCTTCTATTGATTTGAAATTATTATATTTTATCCAGCCATAACTCCTAAAGATGTTGAGATCTTCAGGCTTACTGTATAATCCCCCCCCCCCCCCCAAAAAAAAAATTCCTTTCATTTTCCCCTTAAGCCAATTAAAACCCTAACAGGGAGAATTGCTTTCTTTCCATCCCTTTCAATTGTCTTTACTTGGGTTAACACAACTTGACGTCTAATTAAGGGTAGCAGATGAGGTCTCATCAGTTCCCACTATCACCTGTCTTCTGAAAAATTTTCCTGATTGCAACAAAACTGTCATCACTAGTTTTTTTTCCACATTTTTCAGAAGACAGGTGAGAGTGGGAACTGATGAGACCTCATTTGCTGCCCTTTTAGAAACAAAACAAAAGGAACTTAAAAAATCTTCTTTAGCCCCACAACCAAACAAGACAGCTTTCAACGGATAGTTAGAACTGCAGGGAAAAAAATTGCTACCAACCTGCCTTCCATTGAGGACCTGTATCAGTCAAAAAGAGGGCTGTGAAAATATCTACAGACCCCTCACATCCTGGACATAAATTGTTTCAACTTCTACCCTTAAAACGATGGTATAGGAAATTTTATACCAGAACTACTAGACACAAGGACAGTTTTTTCTCAAATGCCATCACTCTGCTAAACAACTAATTCCCACAACACTGATAAACTATTTACTAAGATTACATAACTATTATTCTTCTCATCCTTCCTATTGCCTATCTCCTTTTCTATTTATGACTATAACTTTGTTGCTGGTATCCTTACATTATATTGTTTTATTTAGTTTCTTAGTATGATTTGATTGCTTATTTAGTATCCTATGACTATCACGAAGCGTTGTATCCTACGGTTCATGATGAATGTATTTATAATTACTCTAAATACTTGATTTATATAAAAATAATGATTAACTACTTATATCTTTTATGTACACTGAAGACAAATTCCTTGTGTGTCCAATCACACTTGGCCAATAAAGAATTCTATATTAATGAGGCAGAAATGATTTTTCCGTGGCTTGCATGTAACGCTGTGTAAGAGCAGTGAAAATTATACAGGGAAAGATTCTCCTTTTTCTATTTTCGAAGAATACTTGTCATGTATATGAGAAGCTGTACTTTAGAAAGTGGATCAAAAGACACCTAAAGGCTGTTTTAAAATATAGCTAGAAATTGTGGCTGGGAAAGTGATTTTAATCTCACTTGGCACTCTGAGAAATGGAAGCATGACTTGCACAATTTCTACAGCGAGAGATGACAATCTGAACCATGATATGGATCACTTTGTCATGTGATAATATATATTTTTCCCACTGATTCTAAATAACAATAATGTAAACTTTGTTACCATGGTTGTCAGAAACTTGTTAAGTATGCATTGATTTGAGAAAACATCTAGGGAATCCCTCCATCTAAGCAGATTTGCAAATTGAAGGAGATGTCATAGAAAAAAACAACATTGTATTTTTTTAAAAAGCCAATGGAATCCTTGGATGAAAACCTGAATGAGGATAAATGGATCTAGTGGAAACCTGCTAGGCTTCTCCTCATGCAAGATCTGCTGTTCTTCCCCCAATTTTGGAAGCATCTACAGTCCTAATATTGATGCCATAGGTTTAGTGTTGCAAGAGACTATGAGCAGCAGTGGGATTCAACCGGTGTAACAACTAGTTCGGTGAACCCATGTGCACAGCGTTTTAACACTGCTGATTTTTTAGTCTAATACTTACCTTCTACAGCAGCCCCGGTGAGTAAAACAGCTGAGGCATGGCAATCTGTTCTGCCACACAAATCAACTGAGCTGAAAAACACAGAAATGAAAGACAGACTAGGGCAGGAGCATGGCCAAATGATCACTGGAACAATGAGTTCGCCTAAACCGGTCTAAACCGGTAGAATCCCACCCCTCTCTATAAGAAAGGGAAAGGAGAAGATATAAGGAAACACTGTTGAAGGTTTATTTTACAAATGGAAACTGAGTCCAAGTGATAAAGAACCTAGAAGGAACAATTTGAGATCATTCAAAGACTCTGTGTCAGCCTTCAAGATCTTCTACTATTGCTTTGCATATTTTGGCTGTCATAAGAAACGGGGGGGAGGGGAGGTAGGGATAAGTCTGGGAAGTGAGCTGGAGGTGTTACATTCTTCTGTTGTGTAAATGAGGGGGGGAGGGAGGGGGGGAGCATGCAATAGAGTTAGGTTTCTATTTCTCACTTAGCTTTCTTTTCTCTGCACAACTGCAACCCGTTATCAAAGTATGCCAAGGTCAACGGACAGAGGCCTCATCATCACCTGAAGATGCCCACATGATCATATTCACAACTTCTAATTGGAAGTTTCATTTGAACTATTGGAGGTGGGAACACTTCCATCACTTTGTATATGTGAATTGCGCACCTAATTTCTTAGATTCAGAATTCTTTGGTTGCTACCACTTCACTTTCAGTAAAAGATATCTTTTCTCTAAATTAAAGAGTCTAAGTATTTCTTTCCTGGATTGTGAATGGAGCTCCGCCTGACACTCTGCCTTAAAGAACTCACAATTAATAAAGGCCCTGTCATACTGGCCGATGGATGCAAAACGTTTGTAAAAAGGACACAGTGGACGAGAAAAATGTTCCATCCATTGTTATCTGCTCTCAAAAGGGGGCAAAAATTTGCATAACCAGAGCAGACAACAAGGAAAGGAACGGACGGGGGGAGGACGCAGGGCGGATGGAAAGTGGATGCTCCATGGAAGCCTAGTAGATGGAAGCGGATGAGAGCGGATGGCACATCCGCAAGGCTTCCGGGGGAGTGCAGCAAAGTGGACGTGTAACGGAAAGAGCAGATGCAGAGCGGACGCCGAGCGGATGAAGCGGGTGCACAGCGGAAGCCTAGCGGATGAAGTGGATGCAGAGCGGAAGCCTAGCGGATGCCTAGCGGAAGCCTAGTGGATGCCTAGCAGATGCCTAGCGGATGCCTAGCATTCACTGCGCATGCGGGGAGGATGCATTGCATCAGCCCCATGGATATAAAGGGAAGCAGCTCCCAAGCAGGTCACCATTCAGAGGAAAGACCATTCAGAGGAAAGACACATCGAGTGCCTGCCAGCCTGCCTATAAGCCTGCCAGCCTGCCTGCCTGCCTGTCTACTAGCCTGCCTGCCAGCCTTGCTGCGAGCAAGCCTGCCTGCCTGCCTGCCTGCAAGCCTGCCTGCCAGCCAGCAACCCCACAACCATTGGGAAGAAGAGAAAGCCTCAGCCATCTGCTGCCAGCCCTGGCAAGAGGGACAGGGCCATCCTCCCACCCCCGGCCCTCACTCTGCTTCTGCTGGGGCTTCTGCAGCACGGACTCGCTCTTTTGGGGCTGGGGCTTCTGCTGATGCTGCTTCTGGAGGAGCTGATGATGCTGCTTCTTGCGATGGTGCTTCTGCTGGTGCTTACTCTGCTGATGCTGCTTCTGGCGGTGGTGCTTCTGCTGGTGCTTACTCTGCTGAAGCTGCTCCTCGTCCTGGCTGGTCCTGCTGCTGCTCCTGGTCCTGCTCATGCTCCTGGTCCTGCTTGTGCTCCTGGTGCTGCTGGTGCTGCTGGTGCTGCTGGCACTGCTGGCGCTGCTGGCGCTGCTGGCGCTGCTGGCGCTTACTATGTTGCTGCTGATCCTGGTACAGCTGGCGCTGCTGGTGCTTACTCTGCTGCTGATGATCCTGGTCCTTCTGGTGCTGCTGGTGCTGCTACTGGTGCTGCTGCTGCTGGTGGTGGTGTGGAGGAGCAGCCCCTACAACCTGGAAGCCCCTCTGATGAGGGCCCATGTGGTCCTGCCAAAGGGAGGAAGAGGCATATGTGAGAACGGGAGAGGAGGCAAGACAACATCAAGGAGGAACATGAGGATGAGGTGCTGGAGTGGCTGAGAGAGAATGAGTATCTATGGCGGAAGGGACACAGACTCTATCGCAACACCAAAAGGAAGCAGGCTGCTTGGAGAGAGAAGGCGGAGAGCCTGGACTATACTTCGGAGGTGCTCCTCGGCTGGTGGAAGAACATGCACACCTGGTACGGGAAGCTGCACCTCAAGAAATCTGGCCAGGCCGTGGTCAAGCTGATGGACAGAGAGACCTACGTCATGGCCAAGTGCAGCTTCCTGGAGGGTGAGATCTGCCACCGAGGAGCAGCCCCTCTCATAACCCTCTCTCTCAGGCAGTCTGCTGAGAGCCAGTCCTCTTCAGGCAGAGAGTCAGCTCCTGTCTCCAGGCAGGTATCTGTGGAGCGTCCCACAAGGGAGACCCCCCTGACAGCTGTACTACACATGGCGGAGCATGCAGTGGGAGAAAGGAGATGGCACTTCCACCACAGCCCTACCCGCATCCACCCCAGCTCCACCTCCACAGAAAGGCAGAAAGCCAGACAGGAGGGACAGAGCCACACTGTTCTGCTGGAGATAAGAGACACCATCAGGAGCAGCATAGATATCCTCTCTCAGCTGGTACACACCGACTCCTCATCCTCCAACCACAAGCCCTTCCTCACCTATGTGAACCAGACCCTCATGGACATGGCGGAACCCCAGTACCAGGTGGTGAAGGACAGGATCACCGATCTGCTTCACAACCCTCCAGATCCAGATGAACCTGCTCCCACCCAGTACAGGTTCGCTCCTCAACCCCAGGTGATGTCCCTCCCATTCCAAGGCTTTCCACAGGCCCTCAACTATCAGGGCTACAGCTAACAGGAGGTCCAGCAGCACAGGCAGCAGCCCTTCCCAGTCCAGGCACAGGTTCTTCGGATGCTACCGTTGCCACCGGTTCCACTGATGCCACCGATGCCACCCACGCCACTGCTGCCACCGGCGCCACCGATGCCACTCACGCCACCGATGCCACCCACACCAGTCCTCACCCAGCTGCAGACCCGACAGCCCCACTACACTGCTCCTTCCTCCACCCGAAAGCCAAGCCCGGCCTCAGTACATCTGTCGTCGGTACTGGGGCTGACACCCCATGGCATGGAGGAAGGAGCTCTCAACATCACGGGGCTGAGCCATCTGTCTGAGAGCTTCCTCAACATACCGTCCCCTGTTGTCCTCTCGGGGCCAGGCACCCCAGTGGTGCTTCAGACCAGCACTCCAGCAGCAGCCACCTCCACAGCACCTGGACCCTTCACCCCTAAGACTGGGCACACCTCTGAGTGACAGAGAAGAGTGCCAGAGACTGGGTGGCTACCTGTAGAATTTATTTTTGCTTTGGACACTTGACTTGGAGCATTTTGCTTTTACAGCTTGTTATTAATAAAGATTATCTTTGCTTCACACACTTGCTTCATTTATTTTATTAAATAAAGTATTGGTGGAAACTTTTAGAAATGGTTTAAGCCTTTGCATGCTTGTGGGATGGGTAAGGATAGCAGTGGGATGGGCAGGGATACCTTTGGGATGGGTTAAGATAACTGTGGGATGGGCAGGGATAACTTTGGGATGGGTTAAGATAACTGTGGGATGGGCAGGGATAACTTTGGGATGGGTTAAGATAGCTGTGGGATGGGCAGGGATACCTGTGGGATGGTTAAGATAGCTTTGGGATTGATAAACCTCCTGTCAGCCTTCAAGATCTTCTACTATTGCTTTGCATCTTTCGACTGCCATAAGTAATGGAGGGAGGAAGGGAAAGTCTGGGAAGTGAGCTGGAGGTGTTAAATTCTTCTGTTGTGTAAATGGGGGGGGGGGGAAGCATACAATAGAGTTAGGTTTCTATTTCTTGCTTAGCTTTCTTTTCTCTGCGCAACTGCAACCCGTTATCAAAATATGCCAAGGTCAACGGATAGAGGCCTCATTATCACCTGAAGATGCCCACATGATCATATTTACAACTTCTAATTGGAAGTGTCATCTGAACTATTGGGGGTTGGAACATTTCCATCACTTTATATATGTGAATTGCACGCCTAATTTCTCAGATTCAGAATTCTTTGGTTCCTACCACTTCACTTTCAGTAAAAGATGTCTTTTCTCTAAACTAAAGAGTCTAAGTATTTCTTTCCTGGATTTTGAATGGAGCTCCGCCTGACATTATTCTGAATCTCCCACCAGCCCACCCAGAGAGAATACCCAATTTTCTTCTGAGGGGGCCTGGACATCATGTCATCTTCAAATAGTGACCAAGAGGATCCAGGAGCCATTGGAGGGCAAGATTCTGTGCTGGTGCAGGAGGCCCAATCACTAGCCGAGCTCAGTTTGCAAGAGGATCCAGTGGTGAAGCCCAGATGGTCGGTGGGAGTTGGTTGGAAAGTTCCGGAGGAGGACCCCCCCTCCCCGGGGTCACAACTACCCGCCGGTGTGGAAAAGAGGAGCCTTGGCAAGAGAAGGAAAAGAGGGAACTCTTGCTGGATCAAGCTAGGAGACTCCTTAATGAAGCCTTTGAACAACCTCAAGCTGCACAAAGGTATGAAGGGGGAGGGGAAGTAGCCCCAGCCAGAAGAAGCAGAGCAACTCCCTCTCCTATAAATCAACCTGATCCAGCAGCAGCCCCGGGGCCTTCAGCGGGAGGTGTGATTCCTAGAAGGCGTAGAGCTCCTAGGCTGCCTCCGTTAGAAGTAAAATACGGGGGGGGGGGATCCCAAAACCTTGGGATTTTTCCTAGCTCAGGTTTGGAGCCATATGGAAGAATATGGGGAGGATTTTCCCTCAGAAGCAGCCAAAGTGAGGTGTGTTACCAGGGCTCTGGAGGGAATAGCGGAAGATTGGATGGTGACCTTGCATAATGATAATGCTCCTCAGCTGCTGAATTATAACCTATTCATGGCTGCACTGCGAGCTAGGTTTGAGGACCCATTGGCAGAGCGCAAGGCCCGAATTAGGATGAAAGCCATAAAACAGGGGCGGAGGTCTGTGGCTGAGTACACCCAAGAATTTAGGCAGTTAGCCGGCCATTTCCGGGGCTGGCCTCAAGAAGCCCTGATAGAACTGTTTAAAGATTGTTTAAATGAAGATGTGTACCAGAGATGCACTGCTAGAAGAGACCCCAATGACTTGCAGATGTGGTACTTGCTGGCAGAAGAAGTGGAGATTGATTTAATCTGAAGTAAACGGCGGGGAGGTTATGGGTGGAGCAAGTTTTTCCCCCCACGTCCTCAAGAGGCTCCTAAACCTCAGAAGGGAGGAGTGGCGGCAAGACCCAACCCCTCGGCCTGCTTTCAATGCGGGAAAGAAGGTCACCGGGCTGTAAACTGCAGAGTCAAGTTGGAGCCTAAAGGGGGCGCCAAAGGAAGGAAAGAAACCTGAAAAATCCCCAGCGAAGCCTTGCGAAACAGCACTAAAGTCGAAAGAGACAGCAGAGGTCGCCCCTCCCACAGGAGAAGAATCAGAAGCCCCAGTGACCCCTGAGGAAGAGGATTCTGACTCGGAAGATGACTTCCTGGTAAGTCCAAGCGTGGGCCCTATGACCATTCTGGTGAAGTTGAGGGTACCCAATTCAGGGGTCGAAGGGGAAATGCTAGCCCTGTTAGATTCTGGGTGCACCAGGTGTATAATCAACACGGAAGTAGTGAAGAAAATGGGCCTAAAGCTAGAACCTTTGAAGATGCCCATTTACTTTTGCCAACTAGATGGATCAGTGGCTGGAGGTTGCCCCGCCCATTTTGTCACAGAACCTATAGAAATGGTCATGGGAGAGCATGATGAGACCCTTCATTTTATTGTGGTCCCTGGGATGGAGCAACCATTAATACTGGGATTGCCCTGGCTCCGGAAATGGAACCCCCAGGTTAACTGGAGAAAGGGGTTGTTGCGCATACGCACAAAGCAGCGACCAAGAGGAGGGGCCAGATCCCAGCCGAAGCCTGAGGACCTAATTGAAATAGCTTCCACAAGTACTGAGCCCGTGAAAGATGAGGAGAAAATTCCCAAAGAGTATTGGGATTTAAAAAAAGTGTTCAGTGAGAAGGCCTCAGATGAGCTTCTGCCTCATCAGCCAACAGACTGTGCTATTGAGATTTTGCCTGGGGTGAAGCTTCCGAAACCAAAGTTGTACTCAATGACCCCACGGGAATTGGAAGAGCTAAGATTGTTTATAGATAAAAATCTGGAACGTGTTTTCATTCAACCTGCTAAACCCCGAGTAGCGGTCCCAGTGTTGTTCCAGGAAAAAAAAGATGATTCCAAACGCTTGGTGGTGGATTACAGAAATTTGAACGCTATTTCTGTGGAAAACGTGTACCCCCTTCCTTTGATGAAGGACATGTTGGCCCATTTAGTGAAGGGAAAGTTTTTCACGAAGTTGGATTTGAGAGAAGCATACTACCGAATTCGAATTAAGGAAGGGGATGAGTGGAAGACCGCTTTTAACTGCCTGATGGGTTGCTTCCAATTCAACGTTCTTCCTTTTGGTTTACAAGGGGCCCCAGCTGTATTCATGCAAATGATCAATCAAGTGTTACATGAACATTTATACAGGGGGGTTCTGGTTTATCTTGATGATATCCTTATCTACACGGAAACTCTGGATGAACATGTGAAGTTAGTGCGGTCGGTTCTACAAAAACTGTGTGCTGCTAAGTTGTATGCTAAATTGTCAAAGTGTGAATTCCACCAAGACAAAATTGACTATTTGGGATATCGCATTTCATCTGAAGGCATAGAGATGGATCCAGAGAAAGTGCGTGATGTTCTGGAATGGGCTCCACCACGCACCAGAAAACAACTTCAAAGCTTTTTGGGATTTGCAAATTTTTACCGGCAATTCATCCCGACATTTGCTAAGATAGCAATGCCCATCACAAATCTCTTGAAAACAAAAGGGGAGGTGAAGCCAAGGCCAGGAAAGCCGCTGGAGTGGTCCATGGAGTGCCAAGCCGCTTTTGAAAAGCTAAAATGACTGTTTGCTGCAGAACCAGTGCTGAAGCACCCGGATATAGACACTCCTTTCGTGATTCAAGCCGATGCAAGTGATGTGGCTATTGGAGTGGTATTACTTCAAATCAACGAGAAAGGGACCTTACAGCCTTGTGCATATACCTCCCGTAAGCTGTCTGAAAAAGAGAGAAGATGGGCCGTCTGGGAGAAAGAAGCTTTTGCAGTTCGTTGGGCCTTGCTGACCTGGAGACATTTCCTGGAAGGAGCAAAACACCCATTTCAGGTATGGACTGATCATAAGAATTTGGAAGCCTTAAAAATGCCCCGGAAACTGTCCCCTAAACAAGTTCGCTGGGCCCAGTACTTCAAGCGATTCAATTTCTCCTTGAAGTACATTCCAAGCGGGAAGAACTTCATGGCGGATGCTCTCTCTAGAATACCCCAATATAATAGTATGCGCCAGGAGGTGATAAGCCCAATTGTCTCAGCCAAACATCTAGCCGCCCCAGTGATCACCAGAGCCCAAAGGAAGAACCAAGAAGTGGTTTTATCGAATGACCTAACCGAACAATTAAAAGAAGCTTTAAAACTGGATGAATGGTTCCTGGCTCATTCAAGTGACTATACAATTAGAGATGGCTTGGCTTGGGTGGGGGCCAAGTTGTATGTGCCACAGGTGCTGAGGGGCCAAATACTACAACAGGCTCATGATTCTAAAGCAGCTGGCCACTTCGGATTTGTGAAGACCTTACATCTGGTTAAGCGGCAATTCTGGTGGCCTACTTTAAAGAAGGACATTGAAGCTTATGTAGCTAGCTGTCCAATTTGTGCTTCGGCAAAGAGACCTCCTGGTAAGCCAGTAGGATTGTTACAAAATGTAGCTCGACCAACGACTCCCTGGAAAGAAATCTCTATGGACTTTATAGTAGAATTACCCAAAAGTGGTGGAAACACGGTCATCTGGGTAGTGACTGATTTGTTTTCCAAACAAGTACATTGCAAACCTTGTTCCAAGATTCCCTCTGCTAAGACGCTGGCTAAACTGTTTATTTCACATATCTATAGGTTACATGGCATTCTGGAATGCATAATCTCTGACAGAGGGGTCCAGTCTACCTCAAATTTTTGGAAAGAGTTCCTGAAGTTAATAGGCTCCGCCCAGGGGTTAAGCTCTGCCCACCACCCCCAAACTAATGGGGCCTGTGAGAGGACTAACACAGTGTTAGAACAATATCTTAGATGTTACATAAATTATCAACAAGATAACTGGTCCGAATTACTACCGTTTGCCGAAGTGGCATATAACAACTCCGTACACAGTAGTACTGGATTTACTCCATTTAAAGTGGCTTTGGGACAAGATTTCGTTCCCATACCTGAACTTCCTCATGAAAAACCTAACATCCATTCGTTGGATGAATGGATAACTCAACTCCAACTTAACTGGCCAGTGACAAGCAAAGCATTAGATGAGGCCCATCAAGCTCATAAGAAATTTGCAGACAAGAAAAGATCCCCACAGAAAGAATATAAAGTGGGCGACAAGGTTTTCCTGTCCACCAGATACCTGCAGACTACTCAAAAGTCAAAGAAGCTTGGTCCTAAGTATGTTGGTCCTTTCACGATTGAACAGATTATAAATCCTGTAACAGTCCAGCTGAACTTACCCAAAACTCTTCGACAAATTCATCCGGTATTCCATGTTAGTTTGCTAAAAACCTGAATGTACTTCTGATCTAAGACCCATCCAAGCTGACCCTCCCATACCAATACTGATTGAAGGCGAACAGCATTTTGAAGTTAAAGAAATTCTGGACTCTCGCAAATGGAGGGGTCGACTCCAGTATCTTGTAGCCTGGAAACATTTCCCTTCTTCGCAAGCCGAATGGGTTAACGAAACCGACGTTAAAGCCCCTAAGTTGATCAAAGCATTTAGTTCCAAGTATCCTGATAAGTCTTAGGAGTGTATTGTTTTGTAATTGCTGAATGATTAATAATTGTCTTTATATTTTCTCCTCTCTCTCCTCTAGGACTGATGGTTTTCCTTTTTCTAGGAGGGCCGAATGTCAGCCTTCAACATCTTCTACTATTGCTTGGCATCTTTCGACTGCCATAAGTAACAGGGGGAGGAAGGGAAAGTCTGGGAAGTGAGCTGGAGGTGTTACATTCTTCTGTTGTGTAAATGGGTTGGGGGGAAGCATACAATAGAGTTAGGTTTCTATTTCTTGCTTAGCTTTCTTTTCTCTGCGCAACTGCAACCCGTTATCAAAATATGCCAAGGTCAACGGACAGAGGCCTCATCATCACCTGAAGATGCCCACATGATCATATTCACAACTTCTAATTGGAAGTGTCATCTGAACTATTGGGGGTGGGAACATTTCCATCACTTCGTGTATGTGAATTGTGCGCCTAATTTCTCAGATTCAGAATTCTTTGGTTGCTACCACTTCACTTTCAGTAAAAGATGTCTTTTCTCTAAACTAAAGAATCATTCGTGTGATGAGACAGGCTGAAGGAAGCATCCATTAATCATCTATCATCCTGTCTTGCCACTCCACTGCTCCAGCTGGGGAGTTGCACCAGTGTTTCAGGAGGTTGCGCTGTTTTTTCCCTTCACGTGAGGCTCTGCTGGGGCCTTGCACATCCTCAGTGTCTATCAGGTTTCACCCTTGCCTCCATTCCCCAGGCTCAATGTCCCCATTGCCTTGTTGGAGGTCCACGAGCCTGTTCTGTAAGACTGGGTAGCGGGTGCGCATGAGATTGTGCAGGATGCAGCAAGCTTCCACGATCCTCCTCACGGTCTCTGGGCGATGCTGCATGGTGGTGAGAAGTACCTGGAACCTGTTGGCCAGGATGCCAAAGGTGTTCTCCACCATCCGCCTTGCCATGGACAGCCTGTAGTTGAAGATCCTCTCTTCACGGGTGAGGAGTCTGGAAGTGTAGGGCTCCATGAGGTAGCTTCTGAGGGAGAAGGCGTCATCCCCTACAATGAAGTAGGGCACATCTTGCGTGTCGTTGGGCAGGGGGTCTGGATCTGGGAAGCCCATGATGAGGTTGCATTCCAGCCCCTCCTTGAGGTGACTGGCATTGTATACCTGGGCATCTGAAGCTGACCCATTGCCTGAAGCATCGATGTACATGAACTTGTAGTCAACATCGACCATGGTGAAAAGGATGATGCTGAAGAAGCCCTTGTAGTTGACATAAGTGGACCCCGACTTGGCTGGCAATTTGCAGGCCACGTGCTTCCCATCTATGGCTCCAATGGTGTGGGGGAAGTTCCCCTTCTGATACCACTGCTCTGCAAATTTCTTCAAGCCTTCTTCAGTGGAGGGGCACTGGAGGAGCTCCTCCAGGTGTTCTTCAATGATGGCCTGCACCACTTCTCTGACCACAATGCTGATGGTGTTGTGTGGCACCCTTCAGCCATACTGCATGCTTTTGTAGTTGGTCCCTGAGGCCAGGTGGCGCAGAATGAGTGCCACCTTCAGCCCAGGGTCCAGGCTGGGCCGGAAGTTGGTGCTCTGCTTGGTCAACCTGACTGTCAGCCGCTCCACAACTTGATCAAACATGGCTGGAGGCATCCTCATGAAGTTCTGGAATGCACGAGGGTCTTCGTTCCTCAGCCCCACCATCAGCTTGTTGTACAGTCCATATTCTGCTCTTCTCCCGATCCATCTTTGGACCCAGACGCTTCTTGGCTGCCTCCTTTTCTTCCCATAGAACAGTTGAAAGAGCCTGTAGATGGCTTCGCATTGTTGTAGAATGATGGTGGCTACCAAAACTGTGTTACGATCTATGGTGGACATGACTGGATGCTTTGAAGAGGAAGAGCAAGTGCAAGGTTGCAGAGGTCTGCACAGCAGGGCTGCTGGTCTGAAAGTGAGATCCAGGTGAGTTCCTCCCCCTTTTTATAGGCAATATAGGTTTTCCCCTATGTGTCCTTTTGCATCCTCTAGGCATCCTTAATATCTGAGATAGGTCCCCTCTGCGAACGTTTTTTTCTGTTTTAAATGCTTTCTTTGCGAGCTGCATCTGCTTTCATCCTTTCTCCGTCCTACTACTTTCTCCATGCTACTAACGCTGCGCCTCCATTCCACGTCCGTTCCACTTCCTCCCTGTGTCCGCTTTCTCCTGGAGCGGATTTGAGTTGCGCAGATGTGCAGCGGATGCCTAGTGGATGTAGCGGACGTGTAATGGATTACGACAGATGCAGAACGGATGTTCCCCATATGCGTTGAGGATGCAGAATGGACGCGTTGGATACATTTTCTGCTCAGAAAGTTTTGAGCAGCTCAAAACTTTTTGAGCGGATGGAACCTCAGTCGACGGATGCTGGACGGATAGAGAGGAAGAAGAACGGACGCAATGAGTACAGGAGAAATGCATCGCGTTAACCAATGGAAGGCAAGTGTTTCTCTCCGTTTTACATCCTCTTTCCATCCTTTGGTGCAGTGTGACATAGGCTTAAAGGTTTGAAACTCCTTTGGCAGTTTGCAAAAGTCTGTAGATAGAGGATCCAATCTAGGTCAGTCACCAAACCAGTGTACATTGATCCTGGAGACCAAGTGCTGCAACAGTTATAAGCATAAAAAATGGTCATAAGTCACTTTTTCAGTGCTGTAGTAACTTTGAAGGATCACTAAATGAATGGTTGTAAGTCAATAACTAACTGCGCTGATAATCACCTCCTTTTCCATGTCGCTCATTGGCTGAGATCAGAAGGACTCATAACTTTCTATGCTGTCTTTTGGGGAAGAAAGAAGGACTGAATGTGTGCGGTGGCAGCCAAAAAAGCCAGTGCAATCTTAAATTGCATGAACTGAGGGATACAACTGAGATCAAGTAAGGTACTAATACCACTCTATAAAGCCTTAGTAAGACCATACCTAGAGTACTGCATCCAGTTTTGGTCATCACACTATCAAAAGATGTTGAGACTTGTTAAGCCTGGGTTCCCCAACCAGGATTAGGTAGACAAGCTAAACAGAATGTGCAGCGTTAGTCAGATAGGCACACAGATAAATGAGTGAGCGAAGCTTGTATGTTTATTAACATACAGTAAAAATAACAGATACGCTTGTGCTATCAAGAATATAGTTTATTCCAGTATAAGTTTATGGCATAGTCAAATAACAGTCCAATAGTCATGTATCAAGTAGTCAGTCCATTCAGGGATATTCAGTTAGCAAAGTCCATGTAGAATATCCTATGTCAGTTCACTTACAAATCAGTCCTTTGTTGTCTCTCCCGTTCGAGCAATGCAGTCTTGATTCAAAGCAGTAATCAGGGATCATCAAAGCCAGAGTGAGCAACCTGTAGACTTGCTACTTTTATATTGTTTTCATAACCACTCCCTTAATTGCTATTTCACAGTTAAAGCTGCAGACACTTTAACATACACTAACTATGATTCATAGTTATTATTTCACCTAAACCAGTTAGGGTAAACAATGTTATCCCTAACATTCTCCCCTTTTAGGTTAAATAATAACTATGAATCATTTACATCTTTAAATTATATTTTTCACAACTTTCTTTAAACTTAATTGCTCCTTGAGCTTTTGTAAATTGGTCTGCAATGTTTTCTTCTGACATGCAGTATTCCAATTTTATTAGTCCATTTTTCACTGATTCTCTTACATTTAAATATCTTAAGTCAGTATGTTTTGATCTAGTTTTTACAGCAATACTAGTAGCTAACTTTATAGCTGCATGGTTATCCTCGTACACAATAATGGAATCTTTTACAGTTATACCCATGTCTAATAATAATTGTTTGTAGAAAATCAAGTCAGTGCATAATAATGACAGACATGAAAATTCAGCTTCCATCGTGGACAAGCTAATATGCTGTTGTCTGATTGACCTCCACCCTATTAGTGTCTTACCAAATAATATAGCCATCCCAGATGTTGATTTTCTAGTGTTTATATCAGTTGCAAAACTTGCATCTGCATAAGCACTAAGACTCAAATCACCCTTTGGTTCTATATACAATGCATAGTTCATTGTTCCCTTAAGATATCTTAAAATTCTTTTTAAGGATTGCCAATGACATTGTTTTGGATCTGAATTAAAACGTGCCAGCTGATTTACACTATAAGCTATATCTGGCCTTGACCAATTGCTTATATATGATAAGCTACCAACCAAAGATTGATATATGGACTTATCAAATTTGGGACTTTGATCATTAGTTTGGCAAACTTCCTGACTCATTGGAGTCTTTGCCAGTTTACAAAGTTCCATTTTATACGTTTTAATTAATTGGCAAATTTTATCTTCTTGAGATATCTTAAAACCATTATTTGTTTTATTAATTGTCAATCCTAGATACCTTTTAATTTCACCTAAATGCTTTATTTTTATCTTTTTGGCTAATAATGATATAATTTCATTTGCTTCATTATTAGTCTTAGTTATTAAAGCAATATCATCTGTAAATAATAACAATAATGACATCGTTTCATTATTTTCTCTTTTAAACACACACGGATCTGCTAAACCAGATTTAAAACCTATATTGTTTAACTCTTTCACAATATATTGGTTCCACTCAAACCCAGATTGTTTCAACCCGTAAAGACTCTTTTTGAGTTTCCAACAATCATTACTATTTATTTTATTGTCATTTATGCCAATTGGTTTCCTTAAATATATAGTGTGCTGCAATGGTGCATGTAGATAAGCAGTTTCTACATCTAAATGGTTAATGACATAGTTTTTCTTAGCTGCCCACACTAATGCTGCTCTTAAAGATGTAGCTTTAAGGCTTGGTGCAAAAACTTCATCATAATCAGATGCAGTTTGATTAAATCCTTGAGCTACTAACCTAGCTTTATGGGTAACAGTCCCATCATTTCCAGTTTTTACTTTAAATATCCATATGCACCCAATGGATTTTTCTCCTGGAGGTAATTTGGCATCTTCATACACTTCCATTACCTTTAATGAATTTAGTTCTTTTTCCATTGCCTTTTGCCAATTCTCCTGATCCTTAGCAGGATACATCCTAAGTTCATCTACACTAGTTGGAACTTTAGTCACTTGGCAAACTATACTTGCTTGATACCTATCAGGTGGTCTAGTTACACGTATAGTACGTCTAGGTATTATAGGACTTACAGGTGGACTTTCATTTATTAATTGTTCTTGATTATGTAACTCTTCCTGATCAACTATTTCCTCTTGTTCTGGTCTTATTTGCTCTTCGTGGACCTCTTCTTTAATTGGACTCTTCTTATAGCTAATCTGATCATTCTGCCTTTTGTAGGGTTCAATAATTACTTCATTATTACTAATTATTACTAATTACTTCATTAGTCCTGAAAAGCTTCCGTGTTAGATTTATGTGAGCACAAACATTATCTCGAACATAAATCCTCTTCAGCTTCTGCCAACACCCAAAAGCCGTTTTCTCTCCGTGGATATAAACAAGCTGTTGATCAGTTAAGGTTAACCCAATTATGCAAATGGCTTGTTGATTTTTATGCATAAATTCTTCTATCTTTAGTCTGTCTTCCTCATCCTCTGGATCCCATTCTTCTACGTTTGGTGGATTTTCAATTATGTTCCACAGACCTTCTCTTCGTAGAAGTAGACTACATTTTGTAGACCATGATACATAGTTTGTTCCATCCAGCTTGGATATAAGGGACAAACTTTGTAGATTGACTTGTGCCATGTTTTCTTATATGGATATAAAAATATAATTAATAAAACACAGCTGTCTGTTTACTGTAATGTATAACAACACAAACTCTCACTTTTTACATAAATTTGTTTTATCCTATTTAAACTGACTTTGCAGCCTCTGGGCCCATAACCAGTGTTAAGCCTGGGTTCCCCAACTAGGGTTAGGTAGACAAGCTAAACAGAATTTGCAGCGTTGGTCAGATAGGCACACAGATAAATGAGTGAGCTAAGCTTGTATGTTTATTAACATACAGTAAAAATAACAGATACGCTTGTGCTATCAAGAATATAGTTTATTCCAGTATAAGTTTATGGCATAGTCAAATAACAGTCCAATATTCATTTACCATGTAGTCAGTCCATTCAGGGATATTCAGTTAGCAAAGTCCATGTAGAATATCCTATGTCAGTTCACTTACAAATCAGTCCTTTGTTGTCTCTCCCGTTCGAGCAATGCAGTCTTGATTCACAGCAGTAATCAGGGATCATCAAAGCCAGAGTGAGCAAGCTGTAGACTTGCTACTTTTATATTGTTTTCATAACCACTCCCTTAATTGCTATTTCACAGTTAAAGCTGCAGACACTTTAACATACACTAACTATGATTCATAGTTATTATTTCACCTAAACCAGTTAGGGTAAACAATGTTATCTAGAAAGAATGCAGAGAAGAGTAACTAGGATGATTAGGGGATTGGAGACTAAAACATAAGAAGAATGGTTATAGGAACTGGGCATGGCTAGTCTAGTGAAGAGAAGGACCAGGGAAGACATGACAGCAGTGTCCCAATATTTGAGGGGCTGCCACAGAGAGCAGGGGGTCAAACTATTTTCCAAGGCACCTGAAGGCCAGACAAAGAATAATGGATGGAAACTGAACAAGGAGAGATGCCACCTGGAAATAGGAGAAATATTCCAACAGTGAGAACAATCAACCAGTGGAACAGAAGTTGCCTTCAGAAGTTGTGGGAGCTTCATCACTGGAAGCTTTCAAGAAGAGCCTGGACTGCCATCTGTCAAAAATGGTGTAGAGTCTGCTTGGGCAGGGAGGTTGGACTAGATTACCTACAAGGTGCCTTCCAACTCTGTTAATCTGTATCTGTATCTAACCTCAAAATATTCAAAGAAATTGAATACTCTCTGCCACCAATTACTTCAATACATGGTTATTACAGAGCTATTCTTCACAATCAGCATCTGCACAGCTAAAAAAACAATAATCAAAGGAACAATTAGTAACTGAATTAGAGCTGAAGGAGTCTTGAGCCAGCTAATGCAAAAAGAGGCAATTTCTTCCATTGTCTCCTCCAGATGCATTTGTCCTTTTCCTTCATCGCCACAGTTCTGGTTTCTCCAAATTATCTGCAGTGTTGCTGTGAATAACCACTCAAAAGGAAGAGAAAGAATGCTAAGTGATGAATTACTCCTATCAACCAATCGGTAGATTTTTCATGCTATAAATGAACCTTCTTGAAACAACCTGCTAATTTTGGGGGTGTAGGAAAGGATGATTTACAATGCTTGAGATGGTATTTAAGTGTGGAATATCCAACAATGAGTGAGCAGAAGGGTGTGTTAAAAAATTAAGTCAATAAGACAATAAGAATTATCACCTGTAATGTTCTAAGTATGCAATACTGTGGCATAATATACCATCGCTACACACTTACAATGGACCAGTGGGATGCAGGTTTAAGCTTCCAGTTAATACAGCAACTATCAGATAATTAAATTGAGTCTGAAGGAGGGATCAAACGCATCATAAGCCACAAGTCCCTGCATACCAACAAGAGGTCTAATGTCAGCCTACCTTTTATGCTTTTCTCATATCTCGCTCATTTCCCTTGACTGTTAGTTGGTCAGATTCTTGTAGAAATCTTAAGTTTGCAATACATCTTTATATTCATTTGAACTGCCTGAATCTCCTGATTTCCCCAGTGCCTGATAGGTAGTGGTTTACTTGAAGCAGTTTTTCTGAGCTCAAATAACCTCAGGAACTTTTGGGAATAACATTAGAGACATGCTAATATGTGCTTGGGGTGATTCTTCCGATGGATATCTATCTATGTGGTCACTAAAAGTCAACATTGACTTGATGGCATGTAATCAATTGTCACGAATGTACACTGAGGTGTAATGGTACATGAGAGTGACTTGAGGGATGAGGGAAAGAGATATTGCCTCGGGATCAATCAGACAAGAGAAGGAGGTCCATCCAGAGGAGCAACAGTGAGAAAAAGAAACTTAGAAAGACCTGAATGCTACATTCGTTCTAGTGGTTCAGTTTGGTCTAATAGTTTAAGAACCCCCAGGCTAGAAAGTGGAAGATTATGAGTTCTAGTCCTGCCTTAGATATGAAAGCCAGCTAGATAACTCCAGGCCAATCAACAGAAGACATTGAGTTCTAGTCCCACCTTAGGCATGAAAGCCAACTGAGTGATTCCAGGCCAATCTCCAGGAGACAGTGAGTTCTAGCCATGAAACCAGGCTGAGTGATTTTGGGAAACTCACCAGACAGGGTTGGTGTCATGGGGACAATAAAAAGAGGAAATTGTGAGGGATATGTTTGCTCCATTGAGTTATTTGTAAAAAGAATGCAGGCATGATACAAATCAATAAATAGTGGTTGGTAAATGAATCATTGTAAGTACATATATCTGGATGGGCTTACTACTCCTATTCTTAGGATGGAGGACAGCTATGTATGTGCCCAAATCAGCACATCCTATCTCAGACTAATTTATTTCATGCTTTGTTTCTAGTTCAGACCTTTCTCCATATTCTATCCACATTTGTTGACAAAAGATGCAAGTGTCCATTTCAATTTTTCCCCTTCTTTCCTTGTTCTTTTTTCTTTGTTTTTGCAGAAATGTCATATAGAATGTTATTTTACATAATGGCTCCCTATATGATACAAATAGTCCTTGACTTGCAACATTTCATCTACTGTGTTTCCCCCAAAATACGACCTACTCAGAAAGCAAGTCCTAGCTTGATTTTTACATGTGTGCCCAATATAAGCCCTACCCCCCCAAAATAAGCCCTAATGAAGACTCCGCCCACTCCAGGGTCCACGGGTAAAAATTAAGCTAGTTTGGGGATGTGGAGTGGAGCTTCCATACTAATCTTTTGATAGTTGCAGCCAGGCCTCACATAACTCGCCCCATTTCTTTCCTGAAGGCCTCTGAGCTGATAACAGAGTTTGCCTGAAGGGACTTTTTTGAAAGACCTTTCCTGAAAACCTCTGTAGCCAATTATAGAGCTCCGGATCAATTCAGACCTCTGTTATAGGCTACAGAGGCCTTCAGGAAAATCTTGCTGGCCTTGTCAGACAAAGAAGTTCCTGAAGGCTTCTGACAGCAAAAAAGAGGCCAGGGGTGATGCACACAAATGAGGTGAGTCAGTAAATGCCACTCAACCCTTAAAATAAGACCCAGTGCCTTTTTTGGTGGCAAAAATATATAAGACAGGGTCTTATTTTGGAGGAAACACAGTAGCGATCATTTGCAGTTACAACAGCACCCAAAAAAGTGACTTGTGACCAGTTTTCTCACTTATATGATCATTGCAGCATCCCCAATGGTCATGTGATCAACATTCAGATGCTTGGCAACTGACCCATATTTATGATGGTTGCAGTGTCCCAAGGTGGGGGTGGTGTTTGTCACCTTTTGCAACCTTCTGATAAGCAAAATCCATGGGGAATATTAAAATTCACTTAACAACCTTGGTAAGAAAAGTTGTAAAATGGGACACAACTCAATTAACAAATGCCTCGCTTGTCAACAGAAAAAATTAGGCTCAGTTATGATGGTAAGTCAAGGACTACCTGTATTCTGTAGAAATGAGAATTGAGTGTTTATCAGATTTTTCACAAGAGCGTTTGTTTCAAGATATCGAGCAGGGATGAAGGTTTGGGCATCTTGTTACTTCACTCAATCCATAGGATGAATTCTAATTCAAAATGAATCTTAGAATAATAGATAGATAGATAGATAGATAGATAGATAGATAGATAGATAGATA
>BLBF01000039.1:23784840-23810458 GCA_015471245.1 Laticauda colubrina
ATAGATAGATAGATAGATAGATAGATAGATAGATAGATAGATAGATAGATAGATGATTGCAACAAACTTCATCAATAAATAAATGTTGAGGCCTGATAAAATGAATAAATGTCGCTATTGTTTTTAGATAGCTTTTGAGTTTTTCTCTTGGGATTTTAGTTTACATCTTCCAAGAGAAGGAAAGTGAGGCAGTTCCTTGCAGAATGCCAGCATGCTTTTTCTCTAAAAGTGTTATTATCCATCTTCAATGTCACATACCGCACACAGGCGTGAAGCTCATAACGGTTGCTGAGCAACGAAGGTAGCATCTCAGCTCAACCAACATTCATCTTATTTAAGGCCTATTAGACTCAATGTAACCAAATCTCACAATGAAAAGCACTTCACAGCTGGTTCTCATATTCTTTATCTGAAAGTTTTACAAAACCCTGTGTAACTTTGACAAATATGTGTAAATGTTGGCTTAGGCACTCCACATCTTTACCAAGCAGAGCTAATGGTACAATTTGTTCTTTTCAGTACGGAAGGTTTCCAGTGAATTTGCAGTGCTATTTTTCCTGCCTTAGTCTGATATTGAGGAAAGCATTAAATTAAGAATACACATTGGAAATATGACTGTAACTGCTCCTGAATATACATGATCCATTATAGCTTAGTATATGTATTTGGAAACTATTTTGAAACAAAATAGGTCATACTTGCAACATTTAACCAATGCAAGGTGTTCATAGAAAGATTACAATTGTTAATAGGAAATGCATAGACTTCTTCCAGTGATGTTCTCTGACAGATTGTAATAACTTTATCTTCAAAAGCTCAAAATTGCATTGTCAATTTAAGCTTTCATAGAAGAGAATGACTTTTTTCATTCCTAGGGAATAGAGAGAATTTTTTGAGCCAGTGTAGTATCTATAAATTTTAAACAATGTTTTTCAACTTCCTTACATAAAATAGTGAAATTATTTCTGGAAAGATGGACTGTGATGTTCCATTTTCAGAAACAAAATCTAACATCTCCACACCCTTCGAACATTGCATGAAATTTCCAGGAGATATTTCTAAAACCCTTCTGCTGTTAGATTAAATGCTATTAGAGTACCAAAAATGTTTCTTGCTGTGAAAATTGGAGTCATATTATTACATTTGGAAGACCTCAAATATTTTCATACTTCATCAGAGAAAAATCCAAAGCTGTTGAAGTGTAATCCAAAAAGCATCTGCATTTGGACTTTACTAATTTTTTGAGAAAAGTTTAAAGCCTATTACTCAAATCATGACTTTTTCATGGAAAGATGTTAAATATTTGTATTTTTAAGTGATAAATAATGGAGTGTTAGAATTCTGCCAACCTTTCTCATCATAATGGAAATAAAGAACATCATGGATTTTTCCCAAGAGTATTCATCGGAATCTAGGAAAGTTAGACCATAAGGAAAGCCAAGCACTGAACAATTAGATGCTTTTGAATTGTGATGTTGGGGAAGATTTTTGAGATTCCTTTGGACTGTAAGGTGATCAAATCAGTCAAGGAAATCAACCCTGACTGTTCTTCAGAAGGACAGACACTGAAGATGAAACTCAAATACTTTGGCTATTGGATGAGAAGAGTGTTGTCGTTCGCCGGCAGCCTGTGCAGACAGCAATGGACTCAGACAGTGGGAAAGAACGGGGACCAGTCCAGGAGTCTGGAGAGGACTCTGATGAGGGTACTACATCCAATACAGAGATGGGGCCAGGACCATGCAGAGATGGGACTAAGGAGTGGTGTGCTGACTCCGGAGCCTCCATATTCTGGTCGCAACAAGGAAGAGGAACAAAGGGAGCCTGTTCTTAGTGTGCGTGTGCACAGAGCTGCCAGAAGGCAAGAGTAGCTGAGACAAAAGGGGTGTCTCGGGAGTAAGGCTTGGAGGTGACTGCCCCTCCCATAAGGTATAAAGGAGGTGTAAAGGTAGAGAAACCTTTTCAGGAAGCAAAGCCATTCTCTCTGTTCAGATTAAACTTTGAAGCTCCCTGTGGACTTTGCACTTTGGTTGGTTTTTATAGTTAGTTTGGCACATTAGTTGTTGGCAGCAATTCAAAAGAGAGAAAGGTGGGTACTTTTCTCGAGGGACTGTTTGGGACTCATTATGGGCTGGGAATGAACATAATTCCCAGTGCTGAAATAAAACAAGAGTTGTTTGGACTAAATGTGTACTTAATTATGGTCTCAGGAAACCCTGGTCAGAACAAAGAGAGGATTCATTGTAGAACATCCAATATTGGGAAAGATGGAAGGCCAAAGGAGAAAGGAACGGTAGAGGAGAAGATGGTTAGATGATGGTGTCATTGATGGGGGGGGGTATGAGTTTGGGCAATGTCAGAGAAAGAGGGGAGAATGGGTGAGCTTAGCATGCTGCAGTCCATGGGGTTGCAAAGACAACTTAAGGCCCTGTCACACTGGCCGACGGATGCAAAACGTTTGTAAAAAGGACACAGCGGACGAGAAAAATGTTCCATCTGTTGTTATCCGCTCTCAAAAGGGGCAAAAATTTACATAACCAGAGCGGACAACACGGAAAGGAACGGACGGGGAGAGGACGTAGGGCGGATGGAAAGAGGATGCTCCACGGAAGCCTAGCAGATGAAAGCGGATGGGAGCGGATGGCACATCATCAAGGCTTCCAGGGAATCACAGCAAAGCAGACATGGAACGGATACAGCGGATGTAGAGTGGATGCAGAGCAGATGAAGCGGATGCAAAGCAGATGCCGAGCGGATGAAGCGGATGCAGAGAGGAAGCCTAGCGGATGCCTAGTGGAAGCCTAGCGGATGCCTAGAGGATGGCTAGCGTTCACTGCGCATGTGGGGAGGATGCATTGCGTCAGCCCTACGGATATAAAGGGAAGCAGCTCCCAAGCAGGTCACCATTCAGAGGAAAGACCTGCTTCCAGACACAGCTCTCCAGCCAGCCAGCCAGCCAGCCAGCAATCCCACAACCATGGGGAAGAAGAGAAAGCCTCAGCTATCTTCTGCCAGCCCTGGCAAGAGGGACAGGGCCACCCTCCCACCCCCTGGCCCTCACTCTGCTTCTGCTGGGGCTTCTGCAGCCCGGGCTCGCTCTTCTGGGGCTGGGGCTTCTGCTGATGCTGCTTCTGGAGGAGCTGCTGATTCTGCTTCTGGCAGTGGTGCTTCTGCTGGTGCTTACTCTGCTGATGCTGCTTCTGGCGGTGGTGCTTCTGCTGGTGCTTACTCTGCTGAAGCTGCTCCTGGTGTTGGGGCTTCTGCTGGTGCTTACTCTGCTGAAGCTGCTCCTGGTGTTGGGGCTTCTGCTGGTGCTTACTCTGCTGGCACTGCTCCTGGTGCTGGTGCTTCTGCTGGTGCTTACTCTGCTGGCGCTGCTCCTCGTCCTGCTGGTCCTGCTGGTGCTGCTGGTGCTGCTGGTCCTGCTGGTCCTGCTGGCACTGCTGGTGCTTACTCTGCTGCTGCTGCTACTGGTCCTGCTGGTCCTGCTTTTGCTGCTACTGTTCCTGCTGGTGGTGGTGGTGGTGGTGTGGAGAAGCAGCTCCTACAACCTGAAAGCCCCTCTGATGAGGGCCCATATGGTCCTGCCAAAGGGAGGAAGAGGCAGATGCGAGAATGGGAGAGGAGGCAATACGATATGGAAGAGGAACATGAGGATGAGGTGATGGAGTGGCTGAGAGAGAACGAGTATCTATGGCGGAAGGGACACAGGCTCTATAGGGACACCAAAAGGAAGCAGGCTGCTTGGAGAGAGAAGGCGGAGAGCCTGGGCTACACTTCGGAGGTGCTCCTCGGCTGGTGGAAGAACATGCACACCTGATATGGGAAGCTGCACCTCAAGAAATCTGGCCAGGCCGTGGTCAAGCTGATGGACAGAGAGACCTACGTCATGGCCAAGTGCAGCTTCCTGGAGGGTGAGATCTGCCACCGAGGAGCAGCCCCTCTCACAACCCTCTCTCTCAGGCAGTCTGCTGAGAGCCAGTCCTCTTCAGGCAGAGAGTCAGCTCCTGTCTCCAGGCAGGTATCTGTGGAGTGTCCCACAACGGAAACCCCCCCGACAGCTATACTACCCGTGGCGGAGCATGTGGAGGACCCCCTGATGCAGTGGGAGAAAGGATACAGCACTTCCACAACAGCCCAACCCGCATCCACTCCCAGGTCCACCTCCACAGAAAGGCAGAGAGGCAAACTAGAGGGACAGAGCCATACTGTCCTGCTGGAGATAAGAGACACCATCAGGAGCAGCGTAGATCTCCTCTCTCAGCTGGTACACACCGACTCCTCATCCTCCAACCGCAAGCCCTTCCTCACCTATGTCAACCAGACCCTCATGGACATGGCGGAAACCCAGTACCAGGTGGTGAAGGACAGGATTACCGATTTGCTTCACAACCCTCCAGATCAAGATGAACCTGCTCCCACAGAGTCCAGGTCTGCTCCTCCACCCCAGGTGATGTCACTCCCCTTCCAAGGCTTTCCACAGGCCCTCTCCTACCAAGGCTACGGCTACCAGGAGGTCCAGCAGCACAGGCAGCAGCCCTTCCCAGTCCAGGCACATGTACATCAGACGCTACCGGTGTCACTGATGCCACCGATGCCACCCATGCCACTGATGCCACCCACGCCACCGATGCCACCCATGCCACCGATGCCAGTCCTCACCCAGCTGCAGACCAGACAGCCCCACTACACTGCTCCTTCCTCCACCCCACAGCCAAGCCCAGCCTCAGTACATCTGCCATCGGTACTGGGGCTGACACCCCATGTCATGGAGGAAGGGGCTCTCCACATCACTGAGCCAGCTGTCTGAGAGCTTCCTCAACACACCATCCCCTGTTGCCTTCTTGGGGCCAGGCACCCCAGTGGCACTTCAGACCAGAACTCCAGCAGCAGCCACCTCCACAGCACCTGGACCCTTCACCCCTGAGACTGGGCACACCTCTGAGTGACCAAGAAGAGTGCCAGAGACTGGGTGGCTACCTGTAGACTTTATTTTTGTTTTGGGCACTTTACTTGGAGCATTTTTTACAGCTTGTTATTAATAAAGATTATCTTTGCTTCAAACACTTGCTTCATTTATTTTATTCAATAAAGTCTTGGTGGAAACTTTTAGAAATGGTTTAAGCCATTGCATGCTTATGGGATGGGTTAAGATAGCAATGGGATGGGCAGGGATACCTTTGGGATGGGTAAGGATAGCAGTGGGATGGGCAGGGATACCTTTGGGATGGGTAATAGCTGTGGGCTGGGCAGGGATACCTGTGGGATGGGTAGTAGCTGTGGGATAGATAAACCTCTAGTGCAAGCATAGTGGGACTGTATGGTCCACCCTCCCAGGTGCCACACCTATGGCCCTTTATTATCAATAACAATGTAAGCATTGATCCACACATTTGAACATAAACACAACTCTTTATTAAATGCCCTGTTCATTGTAGGCCCACCCAAGATACATGGCACAATCTCATCCGAGTGATGAGACAGGCTGAAGGAAGCATCCATTAATCATCTATCATCCTGTCTTGCCACTCCACTGCTCCAGCTGGGGAGTTGCACCAGTGTCTCAGGAGGTTGCGCTGCTTCTTCCCTTCATGTGAGGCTCTTCTGGGGCCTTGCACATCCTGAGTGTCAATCAGGTTTCGCCCTTGCCTCCATTCCCCAGGCTCAATGTCCCCATTGCCTTGTTGGAGGTCCAGGAGCCTGTTCTGTAAGACTGGGTAGCAGGTGCGCATGAGATTGTGCAGGATGGAGCAAGCTTCCACGATCCTCCTCACGGTCTGTGGCCGATGCTGCATGGTGGTGAGAAGTACCTGGAACCTGTTGTCCAGGATGCCAAAGGTGTTCTCCACCACCTGCCTTGTCCTGGACAGCCTGTAGTTGAAGATCCTCTCTTTGCGGGTGAGGAGTCTGGAAGTGTAGGGCTGCATGAGGTAGGTTCTGAGGGAGAAGGCGTCATTCCTTACGATGAAGTAGGGCACATCTTGCGTGTCATTGGGCAGGGGGTCTGGATCTGGGAAGCCCATGATGAGGTTGTGTTCCAGCCCCTCCTAGAGGTGACTGGCATTGTATACCTGGGCATCTGAAGCTGAACCGTTGCCTAAAGCATCGATGTACATGAACTTGTAGTCAGCATCGACCATGGCAAAGAGGATGATGCTGAAGAAGCCCTTGTAGTTGAAATAAGTGGACCCCGACTTGGCTGGAGCTTTGCCGGCCACGTGTTTGCCATCTATGGCTCCAACGGTGTGGGGGAAGTTCTACTTCTGATACCACTGCTCTGCAACTTTCTTCCAGCCTTCTTCAGTGGAGGGGCACTGGAGGAGCTCCTCCAGGTATTCTTCGATGATGGCCTGCACCACTTCTCTGACCACAATGCTGATGGTGTTGTGTGGCACCTTCCAGCCGTACTACATGCTCCTGTACATGGTCCCTGAGGCCAGGTTGTGCAGAGTCAGTGCCACCTTGAGCCCAGGGTCCAGGCTGGGCTGGAAGTTGGTGCTCTGCTTGGTCAACCTGGGTGTCAGCCGCTCCACAACTTCGTCAAACATGGCTGGAGGCATCCTCATGAAGTTCTGGAATGCACGAGTGTCTTCGTTCCTCAGTTCCACCATCAGCTTGTTGTACAGTCCGTACTCTGCTCTTCTCCCGATCCATCTTCGGACCCAGACACTTCTTGGACGCCTCCTTTTCTTCCCGTAGAACAGTTGAAAGAGCCTATAGATGGCTTCGCACTGTTGCAGAACAATGGTGGCTACCATAAGGAGTGTGTTACGATCCATGGTGGACATCAATGGATGCTATGGAAGAGCAAGAGCCAGATGAAGGCTGCAGAGGTCTGCACAGCAGGGCTGCTGGTCTGAAAGTGAGACCCAGGTGAGTTGCTCCCCCTTTTTATAGGTAATGTAGGTTTTCCACTATGTGTCCCTTTGCATCCTCTAGGCATCCTCTCGACATCCTTAATATCCGAGATAGGTCCCCTCTGCGAACGTTTTTTCCATTTTAAATGCTTTGTTTCCATGCTGCATCCACTCGGCATCCGTTCTGCATCCGTTCTGCGTCCGTTCCGGTTCCTCCCTGCGTCCGAGCGGATGCGAGTTGTGCGGATGCAGAACGGATGCCTAACGGATGCAAGCTGCATCCGCTTTCATCCTTTCTCCGTCCGTGCTACTAATGCTGCGTGTCCATTCCACGTCCGTTTCACTTCCTCCCTTTGTCCGTTTACTGCTGGAGTGGATTTGAGTTGCGCGGATGCGCAGCAGATGCCTAGCGGATGTAGCAGACGCAGAACGGATGTTCCCCGTATGCGTTGCGGATGCAGAACAGATGCGTTGGATACATTTTCCGCTCAAAAGGTTTTGAGCAGCTCAAAACTTTTTGAGTGGATGGAACCTCAGTCGACGGATGCTGGACGGATAGAGAGGAAGAAAAACTGACGCAGTGAGTACAGAATGGATGAATCGCATTAACCAACGGATGGCAAGTGTTTATCTCCATTTTACATCCTCTTTCCATCTGTTGGTGCAGTGTGACTTGGGCTTTAATGACTGAACAACAAAAACCCATCAGAATCACACAAAGCATGAAAATGATCCTAGGTGATCTAGATTTCTAAATAATGCAGGAAGGCATCTACTGTATTTTTCGCACTAAATGATGGAAATCCCCCCCCCCCAAAAAAGTGGGTGGAAATGCCTGTGTGTCTTATAGAGCGAATGTTCCCAAAGCTCCACCAACCCACTGCCCCCCCCCTTCAGCTGTTATCATCCTCCACGTACTGCATTTTCGGCCTCCGCATGCCTGAATGGTGGTGGTGATGATAGCTGGCGGTGATGGGTGGCAGTAATCCCTGCAACCTGGAACGGCTGATCGGCAGTATTCTGGGAAGCCGATACAACCACCAATCAGCTGCTCATGCTAAATCAGGCTGCAATAACATGCTGAACCTGACCAGGCTATTCGCCGTTTGCTGCAAGGATGCTAACCAGATGAATATTGGATGGATGCTGAGGCAGGTTTTTCCCCCTTGTTTTCCTCCCCAAAAGCTAGGTGCGTCTTAAATTCCAGAGCAACTTATAGTGCAAAAAAACAAAAAAAATGGTATATTGGATTCTAGAAATATAAGAACATGCTGGTGGCAAACAATCACTTTAGTGATAATGGAGAAGGCACTAAGAATGTGTGTGTGTGTGTGGGGGGGAATACTGACAACAATCAAGAAACAAAAGAAGAAAACCAACTGAATGTCAAGAAAGAGGAGAAAATTGGTTGACAAGAATGGAAGTTAAAATGAGGCAAGACTAAGGTCTCAGGAGAGAATTGAACAAACCACTTCATAGTGCTTTTGCAAGAGAAAAAGAACAGTGTTAGAAAACAAGGAAAGTTTTCTTAGAAGTCTTCAAACTCATTGGAAGATTCCAACCACAAATTCTATCCTAAAGGTTGCTAATGGACCTCCTGTAACTGATTAAAACAATATTAAATAAAAATGGAATTAAATAAAAGCTGGATACTGAAACTCTTCACATCCAAGTTATTTGAAAGCTACACCCTCTTCCCTGGTACTGCAAACTGAATTTAGATTAGCAGAGCAGTCATTACCCAATTAGAATAGAGGCAACATTTACACTAATATGGAAAGCAACAAAAGAATCATCACTTAAGTTTCTAAGCAAATTATGCCAGAAGATCTATAAGCAACACAGGGACCAATGTATTGGAAAAAGTCAAGATTACATAAAATAAGACTTAACACAGAATGCAAATTGTTGTGTAATACATCTGTGGAGATTCTCAGTCATGCAGGTCATGGTTGTGCCAAAGGTGCTTTCTTCAAGAGCAACTGAACTTTCTTGTTTTTCTTTGAAGACATTTTGTTTCTCAACCAAGAAGCTTCTTCAACTCTGACTGGATGGTGGGGAATGGAAGAATTTATATTCCTTGCAGACAGCTGGTCATTTGCATCCTTTTAGACAGACACTGAGGCCGCTTGGAGGTTTGTTTGTGTCCTCAAAGTCACTGAGTAGCGCTAATGGTTGCTGTAGTCTGCAATCCCTCTGGAAATCTGTTCATACTCCCACACCATTCAAAAGGTGTTCATCCCAAATTGCATAGCTAAAAGTCTGTAGAGATTCTCAGTCATCCAGATCATGGCTGTTCCAAAAATGATTTTTCAAGAGGCAAGTGGACTTTCTTATTTGTCTTTGAAGACATTTTGCTTCTCATTCCAAGAAGCTTCTTCAGCTCTGACCGGATAGAGGGGAACTGAAGGATTTATACTCCTTGCAGACATCTGATCATTTGCATTCTTTTAGCAGGTCATTAAGGTCACCTGGAGTTTTATCTGTGTCTTCAGGGTCACCTGAGTGGTGCAAATGGGTGTGGTGCCTTTTTGGAACTGTTGAAAGAACTGTGTTATAAATTGGAGATAGATGATGTCCCTCCCCCTCTGTTGGATTTTGATGGTCTCTAACCTCTCTTTCAAACCATTGATTCTCTCTGTTCAAAATATGGCCTTTGTTGTCTTCAAAACAGTGGCCTGTGTCTTTTAAATGCAGATGGTTTACGGAATCTAGTCCTGATGGGTTTGTTCCCCTGTGTTGCATAATATCCCTAATTCACACAAACAAAAATCATCCTTAAAAACATACAATGCATATTAGAGTCCTACATAAAAGGACAGTGCCAGAAGTTCCAGCTTACTTTACAAAAGATAGATTGATAAAGAAACAAGTGGGGATAAGCATAATTAACACAGGAAGAGAAGGGGCAGGGCAGGGAAGAAAGGGAGGAAGGGAGGGAGAAAGGAAGAAAGGATAAAGAGACACAATATTTACATTGATGCTACTGAGTCATCAACTGGAATGGAGAGTACTTGGGCATGGGGTTGGATTAGATCAGAGGTCACCAACCTTTTGGACCTCAGGGACTACCAAACTCATAATTTTAAATCCTGTGGACCACTAATGTGAATTTTGACTGACGGTGGCTTGCTGACATTGGTGTGAAAGTCGGTCCATATTCCAGAGCTGCAATGGTCACAGGACTGGCCCTTCAGTCATCCTGGAGCAGTTGCTCCTCCACCCGGGTACACCAGCCTGCCATGGACTGGAGGAGCTGCTCCGGGATGACCAAAGGGCCAGTTCTGTGACTATTGCAGCTCTGGAATATGGGACCGGCTTTCTCACCAATATCAGCAAGCCACCCGGGGTGGATATTCCTCCTCCGCCATTGGTCTTACCTTCCAGTTCCAGTTCGCATGGCTCTACTCAAGTTATGGTTTGTGCTTGGCCAAAGGTTGGGGGCCAGCAGGTGGGTGGGCCATATTGGTAGCACAGCCTTGTGTTCCCATGCAGCCTGGATTAATTGCTTTGGGGGGGACATTTCTCTGCAGACCGCTAAAACTTTCTTGTGGACCAACAGTGGTCCCCTGCCCACTGGTTGGTGATCACTGGACTAGATGACCTACGAGCTCCCTTCCAACTCTGTTAAACTGTTAAAGTTTGTAACAAAGAAACATATTTTATAAGCTATCACTCCTAATACTGGCTGTTCCATTCTTTGTAGGTGAATCATTTCTTGATGTTTGGCTTCATGGAGTAGCTATTTCTCCATAAGCCTGTTTAAAGCATTAATGCACTTTAAAAAAAAACACCCTGTTTTAATAGGATATGTGAACAGCTGTGATCTAATATATTCAAACTCAAAATTCTCATATTAATTTTCTCAAGACTCTTGAACACTTTAGATAGTGCTAATTACATATGTTACAAGGTTATTTGCTCTGAAATAAGTATATTCCTCTTTGGAAATGGAAATCCACCATTTTGCTAAGTAATAAAGAAAGATCCATTTCAGAAAGTTCCTTCAGTCCAACGATTTTGATTTCATTTGGAAATAAAAGATTTAGATGCACAAAAAATGAGTAGCACATCCATTTCATGCTGATAACTCTGTCAGCCTTCCAAGTAATGCACCCACTAAAAGCAGAACTCTGTGGCTGGCAAATTCCTAAAAGAACAATACATTGGATAGATCATATTGGCACAACTGGTGAAAGCCAACTCTGAAAGTTCCCACAGCTTTCACCTAATTGAAAAATAAAAATTTCCTCTTTCCCCCAAATCACTTGGTCATGCTGTCCAATCAAGGTACTGGCTGGTTGCTTGGTTACTTCCATCCTCCTCTGGCCTGCCACCTGTGAGAATATCCTTGTTCCCATAGGAAAACTTTATTGTTTTGACTACAGAACCCCATCCTAGCTATTTTCCCCCTCCCTTTGTTGTGTGGCAACTCTTAAGCTTCCAAGATGGCCTCAGCCAGGTTCACTTCAGGATTGACCTAGGTAATTGTTGACTTGCAACAGTTCATTCAGTTACTGTTCAAAGTTGCAATGGCACTAACAAAAGTGACTTGTGACCATTTTTTCACACTAGTGACCATTGCAGCCTCTCCTTGGTCATGTGATCAAAATTTAGAAGCTTGGCAACTGACTTATATGTAAGACTAGACTAGACTGGACTAGACTAGATGAGTTGGAAAAGACAGGCAACACTATACCATTTCAGACAAAAGGTTATCCAATTCAATATTATTTAGAATATCCAATCTGAATAATAATGATGATGATGATAATGAATAATAATAATGAATAATAATGAATAATTAATAATAATAATATTGATGATGATGATGATGTCACAACTACCATCTGCCTGTAACAAAGAATTGGTGGGATCATAAGCCTGAAAAAATGGTTGAAAATAAACATGCAAAACTACTGTGGGACTTCCGAATACAGACTGACAAAATTTTGGAACACAATACCCCGGATATCACAATTGTGGAGAAGAAAAAAGTGTGGATCGTCAACATTGCCATACCTGGTGATAGCAGAATCGATGAGAAACAACTTGAAAAAATCACCAGATATCAGGACTTGAGAATCGAACTGCAGAGACTCTGGCATAAACCAGTGCAGGTGGTTCCAGGGTACTCAGCATACTGGGTGCTGTGCCTAAAGACTAGGCAAGCACTTGAAAACAATTGGTGCTGACAAAATCACCATTGGTCAGCTGCAGAAGGCCTGGGATCTGCTCACATAATCTGCTGATACATCACGCAGTCCTAAACGCTTGGGAAGTGTTCAAATAGTGATTTGTGATATGAAAATTAGCATAGTTATCTTATTTGCTGTGTATACTGTAATACTACTACTACGACTACTACCTCTACTACTACTGCTACTAACAACAACAACAACAACAACAGCAGCAGCAACAACAACAACAACAACAACAACAACAACAACAATAATAATAATAATAATAATAATAATAATAATAATAATAATACAGACAGATCATTGTCTGGAACACAACACACCAGATATCACAGTTGTTGAAAACCAAAACGTACAATTCATTCATATCGCTGCACCAGGGATATCGCTGTGCCAGAGTCAAAGAAAAAGAACTGGAAAAAATTATGAAATATCATGACCTGGCCATTGAAACTACACAGTTATGGATGGAGTATGTAACAATACCCACTGTCATCAGGGCATTTGGTACCATGTCCAAGAATTTTAAAAAATACATTGAGAAATTGCAGCTTCCTGCAATAACACCAGGTGAACTGCAAAAAACTGTGCTACTCCAAACATCATATTTCTTAAGAAAATACTTGATTGATACCTAAGATGCTATGCTGGCAACAACCAATATCAACCATTAGCATGAGTCAATTATATTTGTGATACATTTTTAAATGTTCAGCTGATTAAGTTTCATGTTTAATGAATAAAAGATAATAATAATAGCAATAGTAGTATTTTGGAAATTAAATTGCTCTGGGACTTTAGAATTTAAACAGACAGGCACCAGCCACATTACACCCCAGACTTAACAATTGTCAATAAGAAAGGCAAAAAAAAGTCTGGATAGTGGATGTGGCAGTGCCTGAAGACAGCAGAAGAGAAGAGAGAGAACTGGAGAAGATAACAAAATAGAAAGACCTACAAATAGAAATAGAACAACTGTGGCAAAAGCAAGCAAGGGTAGTACCCAGAGGTGGTATTCAGCAGGTTCTGACCAGTTCTGGAGAACCAGTAGGAGACATTTTGAGTAGTTCGGAGAACTGGCAAATACTACCTCTGACTGGAGATTCTACAGTATCCTTCCCCTGCCACACCCACCAAGCCATATCCACAGAAACGGTAGTAAAAAAAAAAATCCCACCACTGATAATACCCATAGTCATAGGCATCTTGGATAAAAATCCCAAAACAACTGGAGCACCATTTGAACACCATCATTGGCATGGACAAATTGGCCATCAGTCAATTGCAGAAGGCAGCTTTACTTGGAACAGCTTCCATGCTGCGGCGATATCTGTAACACCATCATACTTGATAGGTAGATGAAAATGTCAAACCCAGTTTAAACATCTGGTGAACTGTGAGATGATTAACAAAACAACAATGATGATTATGATGATGATGATGTGATCACATTGTTTTCTATATTAATACAGGGACTGTGCATCCCACATTTCTTGTCCATCTGGAAAATATGACCAAGTGGTGAACCCTTCCAAAGTTTTTCCTATCTTCATTTCTGGACATGGAAAAGAAGAAGGAAGCACCAAAGGGAATCAGCAGTATAATATACAGATTGAGAAATGAGCAAGTAAAAAGATGCTGAATAAAGGGCAATACATTCATGAGAAAGGATTGGGAATTAGAAAACATCATGCAGACAAGGAAGGATTACACAGTTTAATTAAAAATAGGGAGAAATATTATTAATTCAGACAGCTTATATGTTATCTGAGCAATTGGAATCCCAGCTGGATGTGCATAATGCAGATTGTTTTGGGCCAATTAAAATTATTCTCCAAGAGACTCCAAATATAAAGAATGCATATTATGAATGAATATAAATATATTCATCTTAGTCCTGCAGGATTATATTGTGCTTCTGTCTGGTTTTGCTGAAAAGAGGAGAAAAAACTGAACAAACTGATGTTTTGCCAATTACTGGAAAAAATTTTCCCCGATCGGATAACCCTGCAAGCTAATCCTTCTGGACAGTTCATTTTGACATCTTAGCAGTGAAGGAAAGAGATGGGGCTAGGGCCATCTGACAGTTATCAGCTGCCTTTGAAGTTGGACATCAGTGAGGCAGAAAAACAGCTAGAGCCTGTTTCCAGTGTGTGCATACACAGAGCTGCTGGAAGAAGGGAACAGCTAAGGAACAAGAGTCGACTTGGAGAGAAGCCACAGGTGGATGATGAATGGCTCCTCCCATAGGGAATAAAAGAGGAGCGAAAGGGGAGTGGGGTTTTGCAGGAGGCAATTATTTCATTTGGGTGAAGATCTGTTCTTGCATTCTTGCCAAGTATTGTCTGCTACAGTGTGGCATATGAAAGATATTGGTCTGGCAATTCTCCAAGCCTGAGAAAGGTCTGTAATTGTGAAATATCTTGAAAGACTGATGACCGGGACTTTGCTGGAGAGGAATTCACTATAAATTAAATAAAAAGGGTTCATCGGGATGAGGAGTCAGCTTCATGTTGTTGGGGAAGCCTAGATCAGAACATGAAGACATTTCGATTCTCATCCAAGGAAGCTTCTTCAGCTGAGAGTAGATAATGGGGAATAGAAGGATTGATATTCCTTGCAGACAGGTGATCCTTTGAGAGGATCGTTGAAGCACTTGGAGGTTGATCTGTTTCCTTGGGGGTCACCTTAGTAGTGATCCTGGTTCCTGTTGTCTGCAATTCCCCCACCTGTATTTCCACATTAGGGCCTTTTGCATACCTTTATTAAAAGAAAACAGTTTTGCTTTGATTTTGAATTATGTACTATTTCTAAAATAGTCGTGCCGTGTTGATACTCATAGGTATCCATAACTGGTAAGCAACGTTGTAAAAACTCATTCTTACATTTCTTTGATTCTATTTCTTTTTCCTTCCACATTTGTAGATTTCTTCCCAATGCAGTTTGGTTTTAGTGCCATTAGTTTTACACAGCTACATTATTGCTCCTTATAAGAAAGAATATGCTAGTAGGAGGAGGGGGGGGGAACAGCGTCCAAGTTTGAAAAATCGCTTTCATATAACAATGTAAGCAGCAGACAATGCAGATATACTGTCGAATATGAGCTGAGTTTGAAATGCCATTTATATTCACGTATCACTTTGGAACAGAATTGAAAAAAATAATCCAGTCATATATATACCGTTTTATGATTCCCTCCTGTCTAAAAGAAAATATGATGTTAATCCACAGAGAATTAGACCCCATGCTGCTTCAAATAAGATTAAAGGGACTTTCTGTAAGGGTTTAGTTCTATTAAGTTTATAAATATTCATTACTGTATCAAAATGCTTAAAGCAATCTGAATTTCATTTAATTGCACATGGAAAGTCATCTCTTAGAAGGAATATTGTTAATTCGATTTACAAGCTGGGAGAAAAAAAGAGAGAGAACCCTTGATGGCCATATTGGTTACTTAGGGTTGGCCTTGATGAGTGTCTTAGAGGCAGAATTGCCTGCTTTGAGAGATTTAATCTTGCATTTAATGGTGACTGAATATCGAAACCCAATTACCCAGAGAAGTGAAGGGCTGTCATCAGTGGATGTGTTTAAGCGGAGCTGGACAGCCATTCCTTGGAGATGATTTAATTTGAATTCTTCTAATGAAGAGGATGTGGTATTAGAATCTGTGAATATGGTCCTTCACATAGCTGAAGCACAACACAGACTTTTCAAAGCTCGTTTGTAAAGTTAAGCCCATGTCACACTGCACCAATGGATGGAAAAAAGATGTAAAATGGAGAGAAACACTTGCCATCCGTTGGTTAATGCGATTCATCCGTTCTGTACTCACTGCGTCCATTTTTCATCCTCTCTATCCGTCCAGCATCCGTCGACTGAGGTTCCATCCGCTCAAAAAGTTTTGAGCTGCTCAAAACTTTTTGAGCGGAAAATGTATCCAATGTGTCCGTTCTGCATCCACAATGCATACGGGGAACATCCGTTCTACATCCGTTGTCATTCATTACGCATCCGCTATGTCCACTAGGCATCCACTGTGCATCCGCGCAACTCAACTCCGCTCCAGCGGAAAATGGACACAGGGAGGAAGTGAAATGGACGCGGAACGGACACAAAGCGTTAGTAGCACGGACGGAGAAAGGATGAAAGCGGATGCTGCTCACAAAGAAAGCATTTAAAATGGAAAAAACGTTCACAGAGGGGACCTATCTTGGATATTAAGGATGTCTAGAGGATGCCTAGAGGATGCAAAAGGACACATAGTGGAAAACCTATATTGCCTATAAAAAGGGGGAGCAAATCACCTGGATATCACTTTCAGTCCAGCAGCCCTGCTGTGCAGACCTCTGCAGCCTTCATCTGGCTCTTGCTCTTCCACAGCATCCATTGATGTCCACCATGGATCATAACACACTCCTTTTGGTAGCCACCATTGTTCTGCAACAGTGCGAAGCCATCTACAGGCTCTTGCAACTGTTCTACGGGAAGAAAAGGAGGCGTCCAAGAAGTGTCTGGGTCCGAAAATGGATCGGGAGAAGAGCAGAGTACGGACTGTTCAACAAGCTGATGGTGGAGCTGAGGAACGAAGACACTCGTGCATTCCAGAACTTCATGAGGATGCCGCCAGCCATGTTTGACAAAGTTGTGGAGCGGCTCAGACCCAGGTTGACCAAGCAGAGCACCAACTTCCGGCCCAGCCTGGACCCTGGGCTCAAGGTGGCACTGACTCTGTGCCACCTGAACTCAGGGACCACGTACAGGAGCATGCATTACAGCTGGAGGGTGCCACACAACACCATCAGCATTGTGGTCAGAGAAGTGGTACAGGCCATCATCGAAGAATACCTGCAGGAGCTCCTCCAGTGCCCCTCCATTGAAGAAGGCTGGAAGAAAGTTGCAGAGCAGTGGTATCAGCGGTGGAACTTCCCCCACACCGTTGGAGCCATAGATGCCAAGCACGTGGCCTGCAAAGCACCAGCCAAGTCGGTGTCCACTTATTTCAAATACAAGGGCTTCTTCAGCATCATCCTCTTTGCCATGGTCGATGCTGACTACAAGTTCATGTACATCGATGCTTCAGGCAATGGGTCAGCTTCAGATGCCCAGGTATACAACGCCAGTGACCTCAAGGAGGGGCTGGAATGCAACCTCATCGTGGGCTTCCCAGATCCAGACCCACTGCCCAACGACATGCAAGATGTTCCCTACTTCATCATGGGGGATGATGCCTTCTCCCTCAGAACCTACCTCATGAAGCCCTACACCTCCAGATGCCTCACCCGCGAACAGAGGATCTTCAACTACAGGCTGTCCAGGGCAAGGTGGGTGGTGGAGAATGCCTTTGACATCCTGGCCAACAGGTTCCAGGTACTTCTCACCACCATGCAGCATCGCCCACAGATCATGAGGAGGATCATGGAAGCTTGCTGCATCCTGCACAATCTCATGCGCACCCGCTACCTAGTCTTGCAGAACAGGCTCCTGGACCTCCAATAAGGCAATGGGGACATGGATCCTGGGGAATGGAGGCAAGGGCGAAACCTGATAGACACTAAGGATGTGCAAGGCCCCAACAGAGCTTAACGTGAAGGGAAGAAGCAGCGCAACCTCCTGAGACACTGGTGCAACTCCCCAGTTGGAGCAGTGGAGTGGCAAGACAAGATGATAGATGATTAATGGATGCTTCCTTCAGCCTGTCTCATCACACTGATGAGATTGGGCCATGTATGTTGGGTGGGCCTACAATGAACAGGGCATTTAATAAAGAGTTGTGTTTATTTTGGATGATTGATTATATTATTATTGATAATAAAAGGCCATAGGTGTGGCACCTGGGAGGGTGGACCATACAGTCCCACTATGCTTGCACTGGAGGTTTATCTATCCCACAGATATTAGCCATCCCAAAGGTATCCCTGCCCATCCCACAGCTATTACCCATCCCAAAGGTATCCCTGCCCATCCCACTGCTATTACCCATCCCAAAGGTATCCCTGCCCATCCCACTGCTATCCTTACCCATCCCACAAGCATGCAAAGGCTTAAACCATTTCTAAAAGTTTCCACCAAGACTTTATTGAATAAAATAAATGAAGCAAGTGTGTGAAGCAAAGATAATCTTTATTAATAACAAGCTGTAAAAGGAAAATGACCCAAGTCAAGGGTCCAAAACAAAAATAAATCAACAGGTAGTCACCCAGTCTCTGGCACTCTTCTTGGTCACTTGGAGACGTGCTCAGTCTCAGGGGTGAAGGGTCCAGGTGCTGTGGAGGTGGCTGATGCTGGAGTGCTGTTCTGAGGCGTCATTGTGGTGCCTGGCCCGAGAGGACAACAGGGGACAGTCTCAGACAGCTGGCTCAGCCCCGTGATGTTGAGAGCCCCTTCCTCCATGACATGGGGTGTCAGCCCCAATACTGATGACAGATGTACTGAGGCCGGGCTTGGCTGTCGGGTGGAGGGAGGAGCAGTGTAGTGGGGCTGTCTAGTCTTCAGCTGGGTGAGGACTGGCATCAGTGGCATCTGTAGCTTGGGTGGTATCTGTGGCATGGCTGGCATCAGTGGCATCGGTGGCATCGGTGGCATCGGTGGCATCACTGGATTGGGAAGGGCTGCCTGTGCTGCTGGACCTCCTGGTAGCCGTAGCCTTGGTAGGGGAGGGCCTGTGGAAAGCCTTGGAATGGCAGTGACATCACCTGGGGTGGAGGAGCAGACCTGGACTGGGTGGGAGCAGGTTCATCTTGGTCTGGAGGGTTGTGAAGAAGATCGGTGATCCTGTCCTTCACCACCTGGTACTGGGGTTCTGACATGTTCATGAGGGTCTGGTTGACATAGGTGAGGAAGGGCTTGTGGTTGGAGGATGGGACATCGGTGTGTACCAGCTGAGAGAGGAGATCTACGCTGCTCCTGATGGTGTCTCTTATCTCCAGCAAGACAGTGTGGCTCTGCCCCTCTGGTTTGCCTCTCTGTCTTTCTGTGGAGGTGGAGCTGGGGGTGGATGTGGGTTGGGCTGTGATGGAAGTGCTGTCTCCTTTCTCCCACTGCGTCAGGGGGTCCTCCATGCGCTCCGCCATGGGTAGTACAGCTGTCGGGGGGGTCTCCATCGTGGTATGCTCCACAGATACCTGCCTGGACACAGGAGCTGACTCTTTGCCAGAAGAGGACTGGCTCTCAGCAGGCTGCCTGAGAGAGAGGGTTGTGAGAGGGGCTGCTCCTCAGTGGCAGATCTCACCCTCCAAGAAGCTGCACTTGGCCAACACGTAGGTCTCTCGGTCTGTCAGCCTGACCGCGGTCTGGCCAGATTTCTTGAGGTGCAGCTTCCCATACCAGGTGTGCATGTTCTTCCACCAGCCGAGGAGCACCTCTGAAGTGTAGCCCAGGCTCTCCGCCTTCTCTCTCCAAGCAGCCTGCTTCCTTTTGGTGTTGCGATAGAATCTGTGTCCCTTCTGCCATAGATACTCGTTCTCCCTCAGCCAGTCCAGCACCTCCTCCTCATGTTCCTCCTCGATGTTGTATTGCCTCCTCTCCCATTCACACGTCTGCCTCTTCCTCCCTTTGGTAGGGCCATATGGGCCCTTATCAGAAGGGCTTCGAGGTTGTAGGGGCTGCTCCTCCAAACCACCACCACCAGCAGCAGCAGCAACAACAGTAGCAGCAAAAGCAGGACCAGCAGCACCAGCAGCACCAGCAGGACTAGCAGGACCAGGAACAGCGCCAGCAGAGTAAGCACCAGCAGGATCAGCAGGACCAGGAGCAGCGCCAGCAGAGTAAGCAGCAGCAGGACCAGCAGGACGTGGAGCAGCGCCAGCAGAGAAAGCACCACCTCCAGAAGCAGCATCAGCAGAAGCCCCAGCACCAGAAGATTGAGCCCGGGCAGCAGAAGCTCCAGCAGAAGCAGAAGCAGGGCCAGGGGGTGGAATGGTGGCCCTGTTCCTCTTGCCAGGGCAGGCAGCAGATGGCAGAGGCTTCCGTTTCCTCCCCATGGTTGTTGGGTTGCTGGCTGTCTGGCTGGGTGGAGAGCTGTGTCTGGAAGCAGGTCTTTCCTCTGAATGGTGACCTGCTTGGGAGCTGCTTCCCTTTATATCTGCGGGGCTGATGCAATTCATCCTCCCCGCATGCGCAGTGAATGCTAGGCATCTGCTAGGCATCCACTAGGCATCCGCTAGGCTTCCACTAGGCATCTGCTAGGCATCCGCTAGGCATCCGCTAGGCTTCCACTAGGCATCTGCTAGGCTTTCACTCTGCATCCGCTTCATCCGCTCGGCGTCCGCTCTGCATCCGCTCTTTCCATTCCGCGTCTGCTTTGCTGCGCTCCCCTGGATGCCTTGCGGATGTGCCATCCGCTCTCATCTGCTTCCATCCGCAAGGTTTCCGTGGAGGATCCACTTTCCATTTGCCCTACGTCCTCCACTTTCCATGTTGTCCACTCTGGTTATGCAAATTTTTGCCCCTTTTGAGAGCAGATAATAATGGATGGAACTTTTTTCTCATCCGCTGTGTCCTTTTTACAAACGTTTTGCATCTGTCAGCCAGTGTGACAGGACCTTTATATTGAGAAGTGACTGTGTCATTGGAATTATCCAGAGATGGTATTTAGCAGGTTCTGACTAGTTCTGGAGAATTGGTAGCAGAAAGTTTGAGTAGTTTGCAGAACTGGTAAATACCACCTTTAACTGGCCCCCATCTATTCTCTGCCTCCCAAGTCCCAGTTGATTGGCTGGTCTTTTTTTGTTGCCCTGCACAGGAGAACAGAGCTGGAAAGCAGGTCAGTGGCTTGGGGAGGGAATGGGGGTTTTGCAATATATCCCTCCCTTGCTATGCCCACCAAGCCACACCACACCCACCAATCCATGCCTACAGAACTGGTAGTAAAAAAAATTGAACATCACCACTGGAGTTATCTTGAGAAAATATTGTACTCCCTCTATGTTATATAGATTTTTTTTGTCTTTTAATGATTCCATAATCCCTTGCATCAGAGTGCAGTTGAGGCAACTAAATGGAATTCAGTTTAGTAAACTGAGTGTTTACTGGCCAGATGCCTTTCCTGTCACCAATGCAGAGTTCGCAGCAGATAGTGACTCACTGTGCCCAGAGAGAGAGAGAAATTTCTACTCCCTCTTCTTTGTGGCAGCCTCTCAAATATTGGAATACTGCTATCATGTCACCCCTAGTCCTTCTTTTCATTAGACTAGACATGCCCAATTCCAGCAACCATTTTTATGTGTTTTAGCTGCCAGCACCTTAATCACCTTTGTTGCTCTTCTCTACACTCTTTCTAGAGTCTCAACATTCTTTTTACATTGTGGTGACCAAAACTAAATTCAATATTCCAAGGGTGGCCTTTCCAAGGCATTATAAAGTGGTATTAACATTTCCCGGGGTCTTGGTTTCCATCCCTCTGTTTATGCAGCCTGGAACTGTGAATACAGAGAAATGAAACCGCTTGAAATTATATATTCATAGACTGCTGACATTTCCCATCACATTTTCACTTTCCATATGAATCAGTTTTGATTCATGACCCAACAGCCAAGGCAAACATTGACAAAGAACTCATCTCTCTAATCTACTGCTCCAAATTTGACATAGATCTGTCATACCAGGTTATATATTAATTCCCTTCTATACATTAAGTCACTGTAGCTTTTGAGATGCTGATGTATGCCCTTGCCAGGAGTAACATATGCAGCAAAAGCTATAAATAATTCCCTTGATTTCAAACTAAAAATGTAATAACAGCAGGACAGTTAGCTTTCTAACAGGCAGCTCACATTGTACTCATTCCTCACAAAGCATTCATGGAGGTAGCCAAGAAGTGAGAAATAAATCTTCTTTTTCTATAAGCCTTATTTGAAGTTAGACTGAAGCTTGTTTCAATGCTTTTCGTGTTATTTGTCAGGAGTACAACATGATGTTCTAGCTTGTGGCTGAAGGATGAGGCCAATTTGATTGTAATGAAATTATTTGCATTATTGGGAAGCCTACTCCATAGATTGATATCTCTGTAGGTAGACCTTGACTTATGACTGCAATAGAGCCCCAAATTTCTATTGCAAAGTGAGACAGATGTTAGGTTTTGCTCCATGTTATGATCTCTTCCACCACAGTTGTTAAACGAATCACTCATCATAGTTTTTTAATGACCCCACAATCCCTTGTGGAGTGGAGTCTGGGAAACTGAATGGAGCTGAGTGTTTACCACACTCAATGTGGCCAGATGCCCTTCCTATCACCAATGCAGAGTTTTGATCAGCATATATATTCTCATTGTGCCCAGAGAGAGAAATACCTGCCTCTACCTAGGATTGAACTCACAGCCTCCTGATTGTGAGGAGGGAGCTCCACCTCTAGGCCACCACCACACCACTCAAGTGAATCACTGAGGTTGTTAAATTAGCAACACACTGAAAAAATGATTTATGATTGTTTTCACATTTGTGACCATTGTAGCATCCACATGGTCACATGATCAAAATTCAGGAGCTTGGCAACTGGCATGTATTTATGACGGTCGCAGTATCCTAGAGTCATATAATCGCTGTCAGCATTCCAACCGATGCCCTAATTGAATCATGAGCTTCAGGCCAAGCTTCAAAAGAAATCCAATTGTTGATTAGGAACTTCATTTCAGCATGGATCAAATGGAGCCAACTCTGATCTCACTTAATCCACGCTTTGGCTCTGACCCTCTTCCCCCCCCTCCCCCAAGATGTGTCATTAGTCACATTCCCCAATGAAGCAATTTTGCAGGCTGTCATTCCCTCTGGTCACAGTAGGTTTCCATGGAAATGAGCTTTACATTACTGGCTGGAATGTGCTTTGTTTTGACTGAAGTGCAAGTTTCTTGATACAGCTGTGAGGTTCGATTCCCCATCCCCCTTGCCTATGGCAACTCGAGAGCAGGTCAGGGATGCTTCACGAGTCGACATTCAGCTTCCCTTACTTCCTGAAGGCGACCTGTGCAAAGCAAAGACAGTTTGAGCACAAGTATAGATTTTAGGGGTGTGACCTCCTCCCTCAGGCTTGTTTAGGTTGTCTTTGTGGAACCTAGCTTCACAAGTTGACAGTCACCTTTTGTGACTTCCTGACTAGCAGGTCAATAGGGAAGCCAGATTCACTTAACAACTCTGTTATCAATGTAACAGTTGCACTGATTCACAATTGCTAAGTATTCTCTTAATAACTGTGGCAAGAAAAATTGTAAAATGGGGCAAAATTCACTTCACAAATGTTTCAACAACAGGAATTCTGGGCTCAATTATGGTCATAACTCGATTTTCAAAAAGTAAAAAAAAAATGCTTGCAAAGCCATCCTCTTACTTCATCTGAGAATTTTCAACAAACAACTGTTTCTCCTCTTGGAAAATCCAGCTGAGTCTATAAAGCTGGTCTTAGTTGTCTGACAATCATCATATAAAACTTTCCCCTTGGAAGAATGGGAAAAGATCTGGAATGTGAATTATAAATAACAAAATCGGCGACATATAAGGAAAACCAACACAAAATGTTCTATCGTTGGCATTTGGCACCCTCAAGACTGGCTAAGATCTACCCAAATTTAAAACCAAATTGTTGGAAATGTGGACAACAACAAAGTTCCTTCTTTTATTCTTGGTGGACATGACCCAAAACGAAAAAATACCGGAAAATGATTCAAACATGGTTAGAAGAGTTAACTAAAAATAAAATTGATTTTGTCCTGGAATTATTCCTTTTAGGAATAAAAAAAAACCTATAACAGAAAGACAAGATATCTTATATTACATATATTAAAAGCAGCAAGAATTTCATATGCTCAGTACTGGAAGAAAAACTCCATATCACCTAAAGGTTTAACAATCAGAAAAAAATTAGAGTGTGTGGAAATGGATAAATTGACTATGGAATTAAATGGGAAAGCAGATACAGAATACAATGCAGTATGGGAAACATGGTTTATTTGGACTGATAATAGATATAAGAATAGAAAATGTAAATAATGTATGTAATAGATAAGAGGGTATGAAAGTATTGTGTATTGTAAGTTTTGATAGGACACATAAATGTATATATAATGTCACAATGCTGTTTAATAACTATTGGTATTATGTATAAATGGAAAAAACTCAATAAAGCATTATAAAAGAAAGAAAAAAAAAGCTTTCCCCTATGTACAGAGTGAAGATTTAATGGGAAATGTGAATCCCAAAACTCCACTGGTTCACTCAGAACTACATATCCTATATGGCTAAATTCTTCCCCAGTTCCAGATTGGCAGCTTGGTGCAGCTTTGCAGAAGACAACATAGAATTCTGGAATAGTTTCAGATCTTCACTTTCCACCAATGGAATTTTAGAAAGAATTGCAGAATAACAGAGTTGGAAGGGACCCTGGAGGTCTTCTAGTCCAATCCCATTCACAAGCAGGAGACACTATACCATTCTGGACATATGGCTGTTTGGTTTCTTCCAAAAAACCTTCAGTGATAGAGGACACAGAACTTCTGGAGGTTAATTGTTTTCACTGTCAGGAAATTTCATCTTAGTTCTAGGTTGGTCCTCTCCTTGTTTAGTTTCCATCCATTGTTTCTTGTCTTGCCTTCTGGTATTTTGGGAAATAGGTTGCTCCCCCCTTCTTTGTGGTAGCCCCTCAAATATTAGAACACTGCTGTCATGTTACCCCTAGTCCTTCCTTCTTTCATTAAACTGCACATACCCAATTCCAACAACCAATTTTTATATGTTTTAGCCTCCAGTCCCCTAATCCTCTTTGTTGCTCTTCTCTGCACTCTTTCCAGAGTCTCAACATCTTTTTTACATCGTGATGACCAAAACTGGATGCAGTATTCTAATGGTGGCCTTTCCAAGGTATTATAAAGTGGTACTAACACTTCATGTGATCTTCATTCTACTATGATATCTACTATGATCTTGATTGTACTAAAAAAAATCTCTTCTATGGAATATCTCAGGCCATAAACCAGGAAGTATCTCTTCCCCTTCTTGGTATCCGCTCTGAGCCATCCAGCATGCAAATTTGTTGAAATCTATTTTACTCAAAACACTGGAAGCAGAATATAATTGCAGCCTTAATGAAACAAAAACACTGCCACAACTGAAGACCAAAATGATCTGGCACGAAATGAAAGCAAGAGAAAATAAAGGCCTCACATTATTAACAATGAAGGTTATAATAGCTACTGAATCAGAAAGTATAATAATTTAGTTCAAAATGTGATTTTCTAATCATATCATTACCATCTGAACTGCAGTCTAAATGAGCACCGATATGTCTATCTTTTGAACTCCAATTCATAAACAGAACATGGAGGAAAAAAGGGGGGGAGATGGAGATAAGGAATCATAAACATAAATCAAAGTGAAACTAAGACATTAAATAGAAAAGAAAGATGATAGATGGTGATAAATGGATAGATGATGATGATGATGGTGAAGATAGTTATGATAGATAGATGATATGTCTGTCTGTCCGTCTGTCTATCATTTATATATCTATCTGTCTGTCATTCTATCTGTCTATCTATCTATCTATCTATCTATCTATCTATCTATCTATCTATCT
>BLBF01000039.1:23816950-23850244 GCA_015471245.1 Laticauda colubrina
GGGAGGAGGAGGAGGAGGAGGAGGAGGAGGAGGAGGAGGAGGAGGAGGAGGAGGAGGAGGAGGAGGAGGAGGAGGAGGAAGGAACATTATATAGAGAGAAAAAGAAAGAGAGAGGAGGAGGAGGAAGAAGAAGAGGAAGAGGAGGAGGAGGAAGAGGAAGAGGAAGGAAGAAGAAGAGAAGGAAGAAGGGAACATTAAATATGGAGAAAAAGAGAGAGAGGAGGAAGAGGAGGAAGAAGATGAGAAGGAGGAGGAGGAAAGAAGAAGAAGAAAAAGAGGAGGAAGAAGGGAACATTATATATGGAGAAACAGAGAGAGTGACAGACAGACAGATCCTGTAAATAATGAAACTGTTCATTTTCAGAAAGGTGGTTAGTTTGCTTCCAATTGCGTAGCTCCCATAGCAGGAAATGGCTCCTAATGCTCATATTCGGTAATGAAAATGAGATATTCTGGGAGGGGGTGTGGATGATGACATAAATCTTGTATACCTTCCATTTTACACACCTTACATGACAATGAATAGGGCTGCAGAATGATAAACCGTCAACCTTGCATAACCTTCCATGAAAATGCCAGTTTCCTGCCTTTACGTACGAAAATGATAGTTCTTGACATTTGTAGCTTATTTGTCAAATGACATTTTGGGTATATTTACAGAGAAGAAAAGGCGTGGATTCATTTGACTGTACTTCATCTTTATTTTAGTTCTGGATATTTCAAATGTAACAATAACGAAGACAAGCCACCATCCTGGGTAAAGGTGGCATTTTGGGGGAGAAATCTATTTCTTTTCTCTCTCATTTTTTAATATAAATTTTATAAATTGTCTATTGTTTACATGTATTACTGCTTAATAAAAATTGTGTTGCCTGGGTATTTAATTTGCTTAACAATACAGATTACATTCTCTTTTTTTAATTATGAGAATACAAACACAATACATCCAACTTAACCTTGTTATACGTATATATGTTTTACTTCATCATTTATAATCTCTTTATTAATATATTAACTACTAATTAATCTAATCATAACTACTAATATTTCAACATTGTCTTCTGCTGTATAGCCATTGATAAAATTTATTCCATGTTTTATAATATTTAGACTCTCTTTTGTCTTTTATTTCTAAAGTTAATTATCTGATGCTGCACATGCCATATTTTTTCTTATTATTTCTGTTTCTGAAGGTATGATTTCATTTTTCCAGTATTGTACAAATATTATTCTAGCCACCATCAATACATTTACTATTGGATACATTATTTCCTTCTTAAATTTTTCTGATATTACTTCTAGGAGAAAAAATTCCGGCTTAAATGGAATACACTTTCCCACCATTGGTTCTAGCCATATTTGATACGGCTTTGGTTCTAGCCATATTGATTACATTATTAATCTCCACCCCTTTTCCCCTCCCAATCACTGGTAAAATAAATTCCATGTTTGATAATATTCCGTATCTTCTTTCTCATTAATTTTCAATGTAAGTCTATCCACAATCTAGTATCTTTTTAATTATCTCTTGGGACCCCCCCATATCAGAACAACTTACCTTATGTCTGGCCAGAATCTGAAAATAACATTTAACACAGCACAGGACTTAAGCAAAGTGGTTCAGTTGAAATCTGCCTACGTGGGACTGATTGGGATAGATTGCAGGAGTGACACCGAAATATACTTTTATCATATTTTATCTATACTTAAATAATTGTATTTTATTCCATATTTCATTTTAAATTGTATTTTTTTATTCCAACTTCATTTAAAATTGCATTTTATGCAATTCCATTTTAAATGGCTTTCATCAAATTTTAGTAATAATTTGATTCTGGAATTCTGCACTTTGATAAGACCCAAGGCAGAGGTGGGCTGCTGGAGGATCGCAAGGGTTCAGGAGAGCCCCTAGGTAAGATTCTGTGTGGTTCAGAGAACCCCCAAATCCCACTCCTGGCTGACCCTGCCCACCCCTCCCCTCCCCTCCCAGGAGTCCCCACGTGGCCCGTTTTGGATGCAGGTAAGTGTAGGGCACATGAAGAGACTCAGGGAGGATGAAAAACAAGCTTCCAGGAAGTTCAAGAAGGCCAGAAATGGGCCCATTTCCAGCTTCCAGAGACCACCCGGAGCCTGGAGCTGTTTTCGCTGTCCTGGAAGCTCGAGTAAAGCCTCCAGAGCCTGGGAAAAGCAAAAACACCCTCCCTCCACTGAGATGCAGGAGGCTGACTAGGCCACACCCACCATGGCCATGCTCACCTAGCAAACGGGGAAAGAACCCTTTGCTAAAATATTTGAAGCCCACTCCTGGGCCAAGGGCTAATCAATAAAGATTGAATTGAATCTTCATCTTGTGGTGTTTCTTTACTTTTCCAACATTGTGCGAATATAATCCCTGCTGCTGTTAAGACATGCAATATTAAAGCAAAAAGAAAACAATTTGGGCAAAGATACACAGGTGATTAGAAAGTATGATAGGGAAACCAGAAATGTCTTTATTAGATATAAAACCAGAAAAACCTGATAAGCAAAGTATATATTTAATATTGCATTAAAAAAATCTATTTCTTGACATCAGTTGACTCACTACCACAGGTGATAATTTACCCCTAGCTTGGTGGCAAAAAAGAACAAGGCAGATCTGATATGGCATTATAGTTGATGAAAAGTGAGTATATGTATAGATGTGTGTGTGCATGTATACATACAGAAAAATAATATAATAATTTATTAATTGATTAAAACTGCAACCTTAAGCCCATGTCACACTGAACCAACGGATGCAAAGAGGATGTAAAACGGACAAAAAACCTTGCCATCCGTTCGAAAACGTGATGTACTCACTGCCTCCATTTTGCTTCCTCTCTATCCGTCCAGCATCCGTTTACTGACGTTTCATCCGCTCAGAAAGTTTTGGGCTGCCTAAAACTTTTGCGCGGAAAATGCATCCAGTTTGTCCATTTTGCATCCACTACGCATCCGCTACGCATCCGCTACGCATCCATTATGCATCCGTTATGCATCCGCATAATCCGCTTGGCGTCCGCTGCACATCCGCACAACTCGCATCCGCCCGGACGCAGGGAGGAAGTAGAACGGATGCAGAACGGATGCAGCATGGATGCAGAATGGATGCAGCACGGAAACAAAGTGTTTAAAGCAGAAAAAACGTTCGCAGAGGGGACCTATCTCAGATATTAAGGATGTCTAGAGGATGCCTAGAGGATGCCTAGAGAATGCAAAGGGACACCTATACTGCCTATAAAAAGGGGGAGCAACTCGTCTGCATCTCACTTTCAGACCAGCAGCCCACCTGTGCAGACCTCTGCAGCTTTCATCTGACTCTCCCTCTTCCACAGAATCCAGTCATGTCCACCGTGGATCGTAACACAGTCCTTTTGGCAGCCACCATCCTTCTGCAACAGTACAAAGCCATCTACAGGCTCTGTGAACTCTACTACGGGAAGAAAAAGAGGCGGCCAAGAAGCATCTGGGTCCGAAAATGGATCGGGAGAAGAGCAGAGTACGGACTGTACAACAAGCTGATGGTGGAGCTCAGGAACGAAGACACTCGGGCGTTCCAGAACTTCATGAGGATGCCTCCAGCCATGTTTGACGAAGTTGTGTAGCGCCTGACACCCAGGTTGATCAAGGCAAACACCAACTTCCATCCCAGCCTGGAACCTGGGCTCAAGGTGGCACTCACTCTGCGCCACCTGGCCTCAGGGACCACCTACAGCAGCATGCAGTACAGCTGGAGGGTGCCACACAACAACATCAGCATTGTGGTCAGAGAAGTGGTGCAGGCCATCATCGAAGAATACAAGGAGGAGATCCTCCAGTGCCCCTCCACTGAAGAAGGATGGAAGAAAGTTGCAGAGCTGTGGTATCAGAGGTGGAACTTCCCCCACACCGTTGGAGCCATAAATGGCAAGCACGTGGCCTGCAAAGCGACAGCCAAGTTGGGGTCCACTTATTTCAACTACAAGGGATTCTTCAACATCGTCCTCTTCACCATGGTCGATGCTGACTACAAGTTCATGTACATCGATGCTTCAGGCTACGGCTCATCTACAGATGCCCAGGTATACAACGCCAGTCACCTCAATGAGGGGCTGGAAGGCAACCTCATCGTGGGCTTCCCAGATCCAGACCCCTTGCCCAATGACACGCAAGATGTACCCTACTTCATCGTGGGGGATGACGCCTTCTCCCTCAGAACCTACCTCATGAAGCCATACACTTCCAGACTCCTCACCCGTGAAGAGAGGATCTTCAACTACAGGCTGTCCAGGGCAAGGCGGATGGTGGAGAACGCCTTTGGCATCCTGGCCAACAGGTTCCAGGTACTTCTCACCACCATGCAGCATCGCCCAGAGACCGTGAGGAGGATCGTGGAAGCTTGCTGCATCCTGCACAATCTCATGCCCACCCGCTACCAGTCTTGTAGAACAGGCTCATGGACCGTCAACAAGGCAATTGGGACATGGAGCCTGGGGAATGGAGGCAAGGGCGAAACCTGATAGACACTGAGGATGTGCAAGGCCACAACAGAGCCTCACGGGAAGGGAAGAAGCAGCACAACCTCCTGAAACACTGGTGCAACTCCCCAGCTGGAGTGGTGGAGTGGCAAGACAGGATGGTAGATGCTTAATGGATTCTTCCTTCAGCCTGTCTCATCACACGGATGAGATTGTGCCATGTATGTTGGGTGGGCCTACAATGAACAGGGCGTTTAATAAAGAGTTGTGTTTTTGTTCAAATGTGTGGATCAATGCTTACATTGTTATTGATAAAAAAGGGCCATAGGTGTGGCACCTGGGAGGGTAGACCATCCAGTCCCACTTTGCTTGCACTGGAGGTTTATCTATCCCACAGCTATTAGCCATCCCAAAGGTATCCCTGCTCATTCCACAGCTATCCCTGCCCACCCCATTGCTATCTTAACCCATCCCACAAGCATGCAAAGGCTTAAGCCAATTCTAAAAGTTTCCACCAAGACTTTTTCAAAAAAAAAAAAAAAATGAAGCAAGTGTGTGAATCAAAGATAAACTTTATTGAACAACAAGCTGTAAAAAAAAAAAATGACCCAAGTCAAGTGTCCAAATAAAGTCCACAGGTAGCCAGCTACCCAGTCTCTGGCACTCTTCTTGGTCACTCGGAGGTGTGCCCAGTCTCAGGAGTGAAGGGTCCAGGTACTGTGGTGGTGGTGCTGGAGTGCCTGGCCTCGAGAGGACAACAGGGGACAGTGTGTTGAGAAAGCTCTTGGACAGCTGGCTCAGCCCTGTGATGCTGAGAGGTCCTTCCTCCATGCCATGGGTTGTCAGCCCCAGTACTGATGACAGATGTACTGAGGCCGGGCTTGGCTGTGGGGTGGAGGAAGGAGTAGTGTAGTGGGGCTGACTGGTCTGCAGCTGGGTGAGGACTGGCATGGGTGGCATCATTGGTGTGGGTGGCATCGCTGTCGTCGGTGGCATCATTGGCGTGGGTGGCATCGCTGTCATCGATGGCATCATTGTCGTGGGTGGCATCGGTGGCATCAGTGAAACAGGTGGCAACGGTGTCGCCCGATGACTCTGTGCCTGGACTGGGAAGGGCTGCTGCCTGTGCTGCTGAACCTCCTGGTAGCCGTAGCCCTGGTAGGTGAGGGCCTGTAGGAAGCCTTGGAATGGGAGGGACATCACCTGGGGTGGAGGAGCAGACCTGGACTCGGTGGGAACAGGTTCCTCTGGGTTTGGAGGGTTGTGAAGCAGCTTGGTGCTCCGGTCCTTCACCAGCTGGTACTGTGGATCCGCCATTTCCTTGAGGGTCTGGTTGACATAGGTGAGGAAGGGCTTGCGGTTGGAGGATGAGGAGTCGGTGTGGACCAGCTGAGAGAGGAGATCTATGCTGGTGCGGATGGTGTCCCTGATCTCCAGCAGGACAGTGTGGCTCTGCCCCTCCAGCTGTCCGGCTCTCTGCCTTTGTGCAGAGACGGAGCTGGGGGTGGGTGGATGTGGCTAGGACTTGGTGGACTCAATGTCTCCTTTCTCCCACCGCACCAGGGAGTCCTCTACGCACTCCACCACGCTTACCACACCTGTCCACGGGTTCTCCACCGTGGCACGCTCCACAGAAACCTGCCTGGAGACAGGGACTGACTCTCGGCCGGAAGAGGACTGGGTGGCAGCAGGCTGCCAGAGAGAGGGGGTTGTGAGAGGGGCTGCTGGTGCTCCTCGGTGGCGGACCTCACCCTCCAGGAAGCTGCACCTGGCCATGACATAGGTCTCTCTGTCTGTCAGCTTCACAGTGGCCTGGCCAGATTTCTTCAGGTGCAGCTTCCCATTCCAGGTGTGCATGTACTTCCACCAGCCGAGGAGCACCTCCGAAGTGTAACCCATACTCTCTGCCCTCTCTCTCCAAGCAGCCTGCTTCCACTTGGTGTCCCCGTACAGCCGGTGTCCCTTCCGCCACAGATAGCCATTCTCTCTCAGCCACTCCAGCACCTCATCCTCGTGCGCCTCCTCAATATAGTATTGCCTCCTCTCCTGTTGTCGCATACGCCTCTTCCTCCCTTTGACTGGACCAGATGGGCCCTCATCAGAGGGGCTCCCAGGTCGTAGGGGCTGCTCCTCCACACCACCAGCAGCAGCACCAGCACCAGCAGAATCATCATCATCATCATCATCATCATCATCATCATCACCAGCAGGATCATAATCAGCATCAGCATCATCATCATCAGCAGCAGCAGCAGGACCAGCAGGACCAGGATCAGAAGCAGTAGAGTAAGCACCAGCAGGGCTAGCAAGTCCAGGAGCACGAGCAGCACCAGGAGCATGAGCAGGACGAGCAGGACGAGCAAGAGCAGGAGCACGAGCAGGACAAGCAAGTCCAGGAGCACGAGCAGGTCAAGCAGGACCAGCAGAACCAGTAGCAGCTTCAACAGAGTAAGCCCCAGCAGAAGCCCCAGCACCAGCAGAAGCACCACCACCAGGAGCAGCTTCAGCAGAAGCCCCAGCAGAAGCAGAGTCAGGGGCAGGGGGCGGGAGGTTGGCCCTGTCCCTCTTGCCAGGGATGGCGGCAGGTTGCTGAGGCTTTCTCTTCCTCCCCATGGTTGTGCGGTTGCTGGCTGGCAGGGAGGCTGGCAGGCACCAAGGCTGGCAGGAAGGCTGGCAGGAAGGCTGGCAGGAAGGCTGGCAGAAAGCCTGGCAGGAAGGCAGGCAGGCAGGCAGGCACCAAGGCTGGCTGGAAGGCAGGCTGGCAGGGCAGGCAAGGAACTCGAAGTGTCCAGCAGCAGGTCTTTCCTCGGAATGCTGGCCACGTGCGAGCTGCTTCCCTTTATATCCGGGGGGCTTACATAATACTTCCCCCCTGCATGCACAATTAACGCTTGGCATCCGTTCCGCTTCTGCTGTGCATCCGCTAGGCTTCCGCTTCATCTGTTCGGCGTCCGTTCTGCATCCGCTGTATCCGTTCCGCGTCCGCTTCGCTGAGGCCCCCCAGAAGCCCTGCAGTTGCGCCATCCGCTCCCATCCGCTTCCATCCGCTGGGCTTCCGTTCCGCATCCGCTTTGCATCCGCCCTGCGTCCTCCCCGCGTCCGTGTTATCCGTTCCGGTTATGCAAATTTTTGCCTCTTTTAAGAGCGGATAACAACGGATGGAACATTTTGCTTGTCCGCTGTGTCCTTTTTGCATCCATTGGACAGTGTGGTATGGGCTTTACCAATTGGATGAAAGAAAAATAAAACCCATAATCTGATTCTGGGATAAAATAGATGGAATATAATACAAGTATTAAGATATTGCAGCTGCCAGAAAAACCCAAGGCAGTCCTAGGTTGCATTAACAGGAATAAAAAATATTAGTACCACTTTATAGTGCCTTGGTAAGACCAAACTTGGAATACTGAATCTAGTTTTGGTCACCACGATATATATAACAAAAGACATACAGAGTCTAGAAAGAGTGCAGAGAAGAGCAACAAAGATGATCAAGAGACTGAAAGCTAAAATATACAAAGAATAATCAATATCTGTGGGATGGATATAGAGAGTCTCAGCAATGTAGGTCTTGGTTGTCCCAAAAGTGGTTTTTTTTCAGGAGAAGGCAACTGTACTTTCTTGTTTTTTCTTTGAAGATGTTTTTCTTCACATCCAAGAAGTTTCTTTATATCTAACTGGATGGTGGGGAATGGAAGAATTTATATTCCTTGCAGACAGCTGGTCATTTGCATCCATTTAGAGGCTAGTTGAGGCCACTTGGAGGTTTATCTGTATCCTCAGGGTCACCTGAGTAGTGCAAATGGTTCATGTATTCTATAAATTTTCTGGAAATTTGTTTTCTGGAAATCCCTTTGAGACAACCATGACATGGATGACTGAGAATCTCTACAGACTTTTAGCTATGCAATTTGGGATGAATGCCTTTTGAATGGTGTGGGAATATGAATGGATTTTCCAAGAAAATTGTAGACTACAGGAACCATTAACATTACCCAGGTGACCCTGAGGACACAAATAAAGCTCCAAGTGCCTCAATGACCCTCTAAAAGGACGCAAATAACCAGCTTATAGGGAATATAAATCCTCCCATTCCCCACCATCCAGTACTGAAGAAACTTCTTGGATGTGAAGCAAAACATCTTCAAAGAAAAAAAAAGAAAGCCCAGTTGCCTCCTAAAAAAAAGCACTTTTGGGACACCTATTGGATCTTGTATCCTTCCTTCCTTGAATTAACAAAATACAAACAAAAAAAAAAACACCCCAACAACCTGTCAATGGTCTCATAATTTCTGGAAACATTAGAATGTCTCAGTTCTAAAATCTTTCAGTTCTAGAACTTTTCAGAACTTTTTCATCTCTATAGCCCAATCAAAGCATCCGTGTTCTCTTGAAATAATGTTCTAATTTAAGAGCTAGAGGGGGGCTATCATGTTTTGCAAGTGAGTTTTCTTTTATTTTTGAACTGCTTTCTCTGAACTTGACATTCAACAGAAATGCAGATAAATGTTCTTAGCTCTCCAATCATGTCTAGAGCTGAATCCATCATTGATAAGATTGAGGTTGCTTGTCAGGGGTGGGATTCAAAAATTTGCTGCCCAGTTGCTTGGTGTGTGTGGCCATGATGGGCCTGGACTACCAGAACTTCCTGTTTCTGGCTTCTGGTGGACCTCCAGAGCCCGGGGGAGGCCCACTAGAAATAGGTCCATTTTGCCACTTTCAGTTTTTCTTGGAAGGCCATTTTTTGCCCTCCCAAGGGTCCAGAGGCCTTCCCCAAGCCTCTGGGGGTTGGGCGGAAATGGCCTCCCCTTGGCTCTGGAGTTCTTCCGGAAGCCAGAAACAGGCCTGTTTCCAGACTTCCAGAAGGCCTGTTTTTCCACCTCCCAGAGCCTCTGCACAGACCCTGCACTTATCTCCATTGAAAATGGGGCATGGAAGAGACAGGGCTTAAGAGGCAGGGCCAGCCAGACTCCTGGAAGAGACGGGGCTTAAGAGGCAGGGCCAGCCAGTCGATTGAAATACCGATTCAGTGAACCAGCTGTAACTTTAACATCCAGTTTGCCTGAACCAGTCCAAACCAGTAGAATCCCACCCCTGTGGCTTGTGCTGGATTGGGTTCTGTCACTGACCAATATTTAATATTCCAATTTTTAATATTCCAAAATTTAATTCACTTGCCTTAAAATCTTTTTTTTTTATTTTGATTTTTTTTTCACTTGAATAAAACTGGGTTAGTTATTAGTCCCTTATCAGTTGTAAAAAAAATAAGACAAGAAGGATCCTTCTATTCCTCCTCTCTATTATTTTAATGCATTTTTCACTTTTTAAAAATGTTTTTGTTTCAGTTCAGACAATGTGGAACACAACAACTGGCCTAAAAATACATCAAAATTCTACTTCAGGAATCATGCAGCTTTTCAAGAAGCATAATATTAAAAATAAAAATACTGCAATGGTTATGCATAAAGAAAATAAGCCAGCAAGTTTCAGTGCCTCATTTGTAAAGCAAAAATGTTCTTCTATCTTCTAGCTTAGCCAAACGGTTTTTTCCTCAAGGAGAGAAATGAGAAAAAGAAGTCAGAGAAAGAATCTTGGGTCCAGTTCAAAGCTGTAGTTGTTGCATTTTCTCTTGCAAATCATACAAACTTGAATTACACAATTGATAATATGGGATCAATGACAAAGGAAATGGAAGGTGGGAATTTGAATTGCTGGATATATATATTTCCTTTGTGGATCTCCTTTCAAGGCAAGAAAAATGTTCTTCAAGTGTTGGGTCTCACTCAAGCCTACTTTATTTACCTGAAGAACCACTGAATCCTCTTTGGTACCATATTCTGGTGTTTATGAATATAAAATACACTAAAGAGGAGTCGAGCTATCTGATTTGTTTCTAAGGTTCCTGCAACATTGGGAATCTCTTCTGTTTAACACATAAAGGGAGAGTTCAAAGAGACAAGTTCCATTATTCTCATTAAAGCAACTAGCTGGAGATGTGCTTTCAAATCAGACTCGAATGTCATCTGAGAAATGTTTTGTATTGATGGAGGAAAATTATTTTCACTCTTTCCCTTTTTCCTTTTTCCTTGATGCTGAAGATGTACCCAAGAGGATCAGATAATTCTGATTATTTTACTCTCCAGTTCATCCAGAAGCCTCCAAAGACAACATTTATTACTTCAAATGTGAGTTGCTGCTGTGCAAATGAAATAAGTTCTCACGTAATAGGAGTGAGTTTTGGAGAATTGCAGAGCATTTCTTTGACATATCCTTTGCATGGGTTGGGTATAGAAGGAAAGAAAAAAAAAGGAAGAAAAGAGGAAGGGAGGAAGGACAGAAAGAGGGAGGAATTAAGGAAGGAAGGAAGAAAGAAAAAAGAAACAAGGAAGGAAAGAGGAAGGAAGGAAGGACAGAAAGAGGGAGGAATTGAGGAAGGAAATTGTTTTGTTTAGTTATCTTGTTTAGCTATCAAAATGTGGAGTTCAATTGTGGCCAAAAGACAAGGACTGCCTTGACATATATATACTTAGAGCAATATAATTTCTCAGAGAATACCTAAGTGTTCCTATTTTAAACATCTATGATTTAATTAAAAGCACTTGGAAATACAATGAGCATTTAAAAATCAGTTTTAACTGATTTCCCCAGGGGAAAGGTTATACTAATTGTAAAACAAAGTTATGATAAACTCAAAGAAATAGAGTGTTTTAGAGGCTTTCAATCCCAAACCACAATTTAATTAGACATCAAAATATTTTACAAGGAGCAATGGTGTGTGGGATTTACCTTCCTTTCTGTAGCAGGAGAAAGAAAGGAGGAGAAAGGGAGGAGAAGGAGAATTCCCTACCCCCTGGATTTCTGTGGCTTCAGTGAGAAGAGTTAATGTCATTTGAAATGAACTGAAATAATTATAGCAATGTCATCATTTTGAAGTCTATAATCACCAAACTCAAGGGTTACGATAGACCTGAAAGGTCCACTGACTCAGGCTTCATCAACATCCAATGCACTTGTGAATCATAGAAGAGCAGATATTATCCTTTGAAGTAGCTGAAATGGAAATGAGATCTGTTCATATCTAAAAGTTTCAGGAGTCTGTGGGGTCCTTGCGGTGGTGGGATTCATTTTTTTTTTTTTACTACTGGTACTGTGAGCGTGGCTTGGTGTGCATGGCAGGGGAAGGTTACTGCAAAATCTCCATTTCCTTCCCACCCCACTAACCTGCTTTCCAGCTCTGTTCTCCTGTGCAGGGCAACCAAAGAAGATCCAGAAGATCAGCTGGGACTCAGGAGGCAGAGAATAGATGGGACCAGAATAGGTGGGACCAGTCAGAGGTAGTATTTGCCAGTACTCTGAACTACTCAAAATTTCCACTACTGGTTCTCCAGAACTGGTCAGAACCTGCTGAATACCACCTCTGGGTCCTTGGTGCTCTCTAAGCTTGGTGGCTTTCTTGCAGATGTTCCATTACCCAACTAGGTAACATCATCAGGTCTAGAAGAGGGTGAGATTTGGTTTCTTTTATACACCACTGGTATCAAGCATGAAACACTTCTGAGCCATTTGAACCTTTATCACTACTCCACTTGCCAACAAACAAGGAGGGAAGGGTGAGAAAGAATGCAGATGATCCAAGAATAGACTGTGTGAGCCAAGTAGACATCAAAGTCACTCCTGCAGGTGCCTGATAAAGGAACTGTTCTCAAAAGAAAGGACTGATTCTTAATTGGCCAGCGTGATCTCTCTGGGTGGGGACAAGAGGAAAGTAATGTTTAACTATGTAGCATTGTGAGGAGAAACCTCAGAGCTAGTTTTAATTCTTCAGTACTGAACTGGTATATCCTTTTAAGTTTTACTTTTGGGAATTTAAAATGCCAAGGAATGCCTGCTTTTCTTGGGTTCTCTAGTTGCATGGTTAACAAGTGGCTTGCCCTGTGAGTATGGGTAGGAGTAGTCTTAATTGTTCCTTGATTGGACTGTTTATTGTTACCTTGTTGGTCTGAGTTGGTAGTTTCTTGATTGGATTATGGTTTCCATGAGTTAAGACGAACTTTAACCTGAATCCTGCAAGTTCTAGTCCAACATCTTAGTTATTATACCCATAATAGTTTGAATTAACAACCCCCCCTTCAACTTAATCATCCTTATATTGTTACATGTAGTGATTGGCTGAATGTTATGTAGTTTTTGACTTTATTTTTTTATTAATGCAAACATGCAGTTCAGGCTTTCAAAATGAAGGCAATTTGAAGAAATTGTCAAATCAAATAACTTTCTAAAGGAAGCTGATTTAGTGTAAATACATTTAAATCAATTCAACAAGTTGATCTGATGGCTTTCCTGTTGCTAGGAATCAAAACTCTCTGATCTGAATATCTTATATTTAGAAGTTAGTGTGTCTTTTCCTTATCTTTTAGCTATACAATGAACTTTACTGCCTTAACAAGCCTTAAGAAAAACATCAAAAGTCAAGAAATTGTGGGATAGAAACTGTAAGCTAACAAGGCCAATAGCCTACAATAAGAACTTGTATAAAATGTTTTATAGATAGCATTTACCACCAACAAGACTAACAAAGATGTATGAAAATTTATCAGCTAAATGTTGGAAATGATATCAGATATCAGATTCATATTACCATACGTGGTAGACATGCTCAAAGGTGAAAAAATATTGGACTAAAATACATACTTGGTTAGAAAAAATGATAAAGCAACATATAGATTTGAAACCAGAGATATTCTTGTAGAACAGTATAATAAAGGGAAATATATATTTAATTTTACATGTATTAACAATAGCAAGAATTGTGTTTGCACAATAATGGAAAAATGAAGAGATCACTACCGATGAAAGTGTTATTAAAAAAAATATTAAAATGCGCTGAGATGGACAGATTAACACTTAGAAAAGAAAAGGAAGAAACAGAATACTTTTCAATATAGGACTTGTGTTTTACCAATGATTAATGATTACCAAATCATTAATTAATGATTACCAAAGTTATGGAACTTTTTATGTGTATTAAAAAGTATAACTTTTTAAATACACATAAAAAGTTCCATATCTGTCTGAACAGCAGGTTGTCTGGTCACAATTAGTTTTTAGTAGAAATGCAACATTAATCAACATTAATCATAATGTTTAATCATAATGATTAATCATAATCATTGTAATAAACATATCAGTAAGACAAGCCTATAAGCAATTGTAACTTCAGCTTGCAAGGATCTTAAAAATATGACTTATTTCTCCTTGCTTCCTGCACTCACTTTATTATTTTGTTTTGTTTTGAAAAGATGGCAAACAACATATTTGCATATGGAATCTTATTTGGCTCTGGGAATTGAAAGCAATTTAATTTCCCCCTAGAATGCTTCCGGAAACAAATTTCTTAACTCACCAAGTCATCTAAAAAATCTATGAAGGTTGCAGTTGTTTGGGTAAAGAAATCCAAACCAAACAATAGCGACTGTTAAAGAGAGAGATCTCTTTGATACTAGAAGAACATTGTGACAATTGATCATGCATCTAGTATATCAAATCAAAACACAATTTTGATACACCAGCATGAGGGGGTACAGTCACAAGAAAGAAATAAAATATTATTAACAGATAGGAAGTGGCTGAGATGCTGAGCTTGTTGATCAGAAAGGTTGGCATTTCAGTGGTTAAAAATCCTTAGCACTGTGTAACAGAGTGAGCTCCCATTCCTTGCCCCAGCTTCTGCCAACCTAGAAGTTTGAAAGCACATAAAAAATGCAAGTAGAAAAATGGGGACCACTTTGGTGGAAAGGGAACAGTGTTCCGTGCACCTTTGGCATTTAGTCATGTTGGTCATATGACTATGGAGATGTCTTCGGACAGCACTGGCTCTTTGGCTCTGTAACAGAGATGAGCACCACCACCTAGAGCTGGAAATGACTAGCATGTATTATATGCGAGGGGAACTGTTCTGTATGGAACTTGGTAGGTTCCAAGTACTTCATACTGATTGACCAAAAAGGCCACTTACTGATTGGTTCGCTAGGAATCAATCTGGGAAGCTGCCAAATAGCGGGAAGAATTAAATGTCATTGGCCACAAGCCAGCAGGCTAGCCGCTATATAAAGGGCTGCCACAGTTTGGGCTATGTTCTGTTTCTTTACCTAGCGGTTGAAATAAAGAGTTGTTGTTTGAAACTCGGTCTCACATGCTTCTTTCCAGACGGAACACTGGCGACGAGGGTGGGATCATCGTAGAAGCAGAGACCGAATCACGCGGAGATCTGAACCGAGTGAAAAGATATGGCTGGTAACAACACACCGCCCACACCCTACAATCCAGCTGTAGAGGATTGGGAATCGTATTTGATCGCTTTCTTATGTTCTTAGAAAGCAACGAGATGGAAGAAATCTCAGATCAAAGGAAGAGGGCTGTCTTCCTTACACACTGCGGACTGGCCATATTCAAAATGGCAAAGGTGCTGGCGAAACCCAGAGAAGTCAAGCAGATGACCTGGTCCGACCTGAACTGAATGCTCCGAACACACTACGCACCGGTGGTCTCAAATCTAATAAAAAGGCACGAATTTTACAAAAGGGACCAGAAGGAGGATGAAACCGTAGCAGACTTTATGGCAGCCTTGAGACACATTGGAAAAGAATGTGAGTTTCAAAACATGGACGAGGCTATGAGAGACTGCATAGTCCTCAGCCTGAAAGACTCTACCCTTCAGAGCAAACTACTCAACAGGCTGAACATAACGTGGCCAAGGCCATTGCTGAGGCAACTGCTGCCAAAGCAGCGAAAAAGTCAGCAGCCACCATGCGGCAAATGAACGCAGTTCCAGACCTGCCGACACAAACCAGGGAGAAGAAGACAGAGGGAGGAAAGAAAGAGCCCACAGCAACAACCCATCACAAGGACGTCGAAACCCAGAGTGACACTGAAGATGACGATGAAGATGTCCATAAACTCTATTCAGATAGAAAATGGCACAAAAAGAGGAAGAATCGGCGGGAATTTCAATGTGTGGGCTGCGGAGGCAATCACCCGCGGTCTGAATGCGGGTTCCTCGATGCAATATGCCGGGATTGTAATAAAAGGGGGCACATTGAAAGGGTCTGCCACAACAAAAAGAGCTATAGTCCAAAAAGACGCGGCAGAACCTCCCCCAGACACGATGACAGACAAGCCGGCAACCGATGGAACCGCAATAGAAGAACCGGTGACAGAGAAGAAACGCATCAGACAGTTACCATCGATAATGCCAGGGCAGAAAGTGGAAAGAAGGTTCGGATAGAGGTGAGCATCGAGGGGAGACCCTGTGAGATGGAGGTCGATTCAGGGTCGTTCCTATTGATGGTATCCTGGAATACCATCCGGCGCCTAATTCCGAACATCAAGTAGAAAGAACTAAAGAAACAAAAACTTGTGCTAAAAGACTATCAGGGAAATCAAATCCCAGTAGTTGGCCTTGGACATGTTTTAGTTGAATTTAAACAACACGCCAAAGTTTTGCCTCTGACTATCGTCGACCGTGACCGCCCTAGTCTGCTAGGAATCGAATGGTTCGCGCCTCTGGGAATCGGGATGACCGGGATCAACCGCATCACTACTACCAACTGGGAGGAGAACCTACTCCACGAATTCCAAGATGTATTTGACGGGATTCTAGGCAAGTACCAAGGGACCCCAATTTCATTTAGTCTAGACCTGAAAATAGCCCCCATTCATTTAAAAGCCAGACGCGTTCCATTCGTGCTTAAACCAAAAATTGACAAACAGCTGAATAAGTTGATAGTGCAAGGGGTTTTAGAACCAATCGACCACGCCAAGTGGGAAACCCCTATCATCACACCGTTGAAGCCAGATGGGTCAGTGCGCATCTGTGGGAACTATAAGGCAACCGTGAACCACACGCACCAACAAAGCACATACCCAGTGCCAGTAGTGCAACACTCGCTAGGGGGAGGAAAAATATTTGCAAAACTCGACCTAGCACAAGCTTATCAGCAGCTACCCGTTGATCCAGTAACAGCAGAGGCACAAATGATAGTAACGCATAGAGGGGCATTCAAATGTAACCGCCTCCAATTCAGTGTTAGCGTTGCCCCAGGCGTTTCCAAAGCCTCATGGAATGCCTACTAAATGAAATGAAGGATGTCGTCCCATACTTCAACAATGTACTGGTCTCAGCAAAAAATGTCAGCCAGCTAGAGACCAGGTTAAGAGAAGTCTTAACTCGCTTTAGAAAATCAGGCCTAAAAGTTAAGAAGGAAAAATGTGAACTGGCCACTAACCGGGTTGAATTTTTGGGCTATTTAATTGATGAACAAGGCATTCACCCAACTGAAAAGAAGGTGAAGGCTATCAAAGATGCTCCCAGACCCAAAAACAAAACCAATCTCCAGGCATTCCTAGGCCTCATAAATTTTTACAATGTGTTCCTACCCCATAAGGTGACAATAGTAGAACCCCTACATTGACTGCTAGATAAAAAAACCATTTGGACATGGGGCCATCGGGAACAGAGAGCCTTCCAAGGTATTAAGGACCTATTAATGTCAGACACCATTCTTATCCAGTTTAGCAACACCCTGCCTCTGATGGTCACCTGCGATGCTTCACCTTTTGGGGTGCTGCCATCCTGAGTCACCAGCTTCCAGACGGCAGAGAGGCACCGGTCGCCTTTTACTCAAAGACTCTCTGCAAGGCGGAACGCAATTACAGCCAACTTGATCATGAAGCCCTGGCAATCATCGCCGGGGTCAAACGATTCAATGAGTACCTTTACAGTAGACTCTTTTCTATCGTAACTGACCACAAGCCTCTCCTTGGAATCCTAGCAGGAAACAAGCCAACTCCAAACATTCTGTCTCCTAGAATGATGAGGTGGTCTGAATTCCTCGCTGCCTACTCCTACAAGCTACTGCACAGACCTGGCAAAGCCATCTCACACACCGACGCCCTGAGCCGTTCCCCGTTGCCCGTCACAGAAGACGACCCTGCTCCAACTACCTCCACATTTCAACTTGAGACCTACCCGGAGCTACCACTGACTGTAGCCGACATCATGAGAGCCACAGCCAAAGACCCTTTGACAGCACACATACTGAACTGGGTAGGTAAAGGCTGGCTGGAGGAAAATAAAAAAATGGAGACTTTTAAACCTTTCCGTGCCAGACAGACCGAGCTCTCTATCGAAAAGGGGAGCATCTTATGGGGCGACAGGGTGGTAATCCCAAGCAGCCTACAAGAAACCATCCTAGGCATGTTGCATGAGGGTCACCCGGGCATAGTTAAGATGAAAACCCTGGCCAGGGGGTATGTCTGGTGGCCAGGGCTGGGCAAAGACATTGAACGCTGGGTTGCAACATGCCACGCCTGTCAGAAAGTGAGACCTACCCCCCCACAGGCACCAATACGGGACTGGGAAACTCCCCGGAGTCCATAGTCTAGGGTGCATATTGACTTTGCTGGGCCAACAAAGGGGAACACCTTTTTGATTGTGGTTGATGCATATTCGAACTGGTTGAAAGTCATCCTCATGGCTTCCACAACCACCGAGGCTGTCATGAAACAGCTCAACAAACTGTTTGGGACGCATGGGCTACCAGATGTACTGGTTTCGGACAACGGGCCTGGTTGTACTGGTTTACCACCTTGCAGTTCGAACAATCCCTGGCTGCCCAGGGTATCCATCAGGCCTTAACCGCGCCGGCCCATCTGGCTGTGAATGGTAGAGCCAAATGCATGGTTAGGTATACTAAGGAGGGCCTAGAGAGAATGGACAAGGGGGACGTGCAGGACAAACTCAACCAACTCCTAACCTTGCAACATATTACCCCTAGTAGCACTACAAATAAAAGCCTGGCTGAACTGTTAATGGGTAGGAAACTACGGTCCTACCGGGACAAGTTACACCCCACCTACACATGGGACAAGCCCCATGACCTCTCCAGCAAATACTGTTCCTTTGAAATCGGTGACCTAGTCTATGCCAAGAACCTTACTGGGGACCCTCTATGGCTGCCAACCACCATCACAGAAGTCACAGGCTCCCGGTCCTACCGACTAACACTAGACGATGGGAGGAAATGGAAGCGGCACATAGACCAGCTTCGTTCCACAACCTTGAAAGAAAAACTGCCACAGAACCGAAAATAATAAATTCCGATGAAAAAACAACCATGGAGGTGGGGGAAGTACAAATAAATAAAAAAGGAAGAGATGAACCTCCCATAACAAGACAACAAACTCTGCAAAACGACAATCTAACCAAAGAAAAAGAGCACTCACGGTGAGATGAACCCCAAGAAAGAAGTCCGGGAGCAGGAGAGCAAAGTGAGGCTTTCCTGGAAGGTGGCAGCCAGGCCAGCTCAACCAACCCGGCCAAACCAGGAGGGAGCGGCGGAGCCATCTCAACTGGCCCGAGAGACTCAGGCGGGAGTGGTATGGCTGACTCACCCTTCCAGGAGGTTCCATGGAGAAGGTCGAGAGAAGCAGGGATCCTGTCCGAACCACTTGAAGACCAAAACAAGACTGAGCCGCGCAGTTCAACTAGAACTCGGAAAAGCCCCACCTACCTGCGCGACTACATCACCCATGTTAGACTGAACTAAAGGGGGAGGGGTGTTCTGTATGGAACTTAGTAGGTTCCAAGTACTTCATTCTGATTGGGCGAAAAGGCCACTTACGGATTGGTTCACTAGGAACCAATCCGGGAAGCCGCCAAACAGCGGGAAGAATTAAATAACTGTCATTGGCCACAAGCCGGCAGGCTAGCCGCTATATAAAGGGCTGCCGTGGCTTGGGCTATGTTCATATCTTTTGCCGAGTGGTTGAAATAAAGAGTTGTTCTTTGGAACCCGGTCTCACGCGCGTCTTTCCAGACGGAACAGGAACCTTTACTTTTGCCTATGAAGTAGAAACAATTACCATATTTTTTTCATCTGTAAGACACCCCCATGTATAGAACACCCCACACACACACTTTTCTTACCCAAAATTCAGAAATCTGGAATGCCACCAGGTTCAAGTGCTGGCAGATGCCAGCCTTCCCTCCGGTGGGCCTGGGCAACTGCTGAAGACAGATGGGCCTGTTTCAATGCCTGGCACCCAGATGCCCTTTCTTTTCCCCCAAGCATTTATTTGCTAACCTGAGGAGGAGCAGGGAGAAGAAAGATGGAAAGCAGTCTCCTCCTTTCCTCATGCCAGCTGCTCCATTTCTAGGGGTGGGCTACTGGGGGTCTGCAGGGGTTCAGGAGAGCCCTAGCTAAGATTCTGTTGGTTCACTTTTGGCTGGTCTCAACCACTCCACCCTGCCCCTCCCAGGAGTCCCCTAGGTAAGTGTAGGGCATGCGTGGAGGCTCAGGGAAGGTGAAAATCAGGCCTCCCAGAAATTTAGGAAGGCTGGAAATGGGCCTGTTTCCAGCTTCCAGAGAGCGCCCAGAGCCTGGGGAAGGCTGTTTTCATCCTCCTGGAGGCTCAAGGAAAGTCATCAAAGGCCGGGGAGGGCAAAAATGCCCCCCCATCATGGGCAGAGAACCCTTTGCTAAATTTTTTGAAGCCCATCCCTGTCCACTTCCCATTTCTCCATTGAGGTGCAGCACCCAGGATCCAGTTTGATAGCGGGGGGCGGGGGGGCGGAGGGGAGTAATTTAACAATTGGTTCGCCCAGGGCCAGGTTGGCCATCATGGAAAGCTCATCCAGCATGTGTGGCAAAGCTGGAGGATCGGGATAGGCCACACTTTCTCCTGTCAGCCCCCCCCCCCATGTATAAAACACCCCTCCATTTTCAAGTAAACTCTTTTAAGAAAAAATAGTGTCTTATACACAGAAAAATATGGCATATATAAAAGCTGTGTGCCATGTGTTGTTGTTAATTGTGAAGTCATATCGACCCATCATGGCCACATGGACAACATTCCTCCAGGCCTTCCTGTCCTCTACCATCTTCTGGAGTCTATTTAAACTCATGCCAACTGCTTCAGTGACTCCATCCAGCCACTTCATTCTCTGTTGTCCCCTTCTTCTTCCTCTTCCCAGCATTAAGCTCTTCTCCAGTGAGTCCTTATTTCTCCTGAGGTGGCCAAAGTATTTGAGTTTCATCTTCAGAATCTGGCCTTCTAAAGAGCAGCCAAGGTTGATCTCCTCTAGGACTGACTGGTTGGATCACCTTGCAGTCCATGGGATTTGCAGGAGTTTCTCCAGCATCAGATTTCAAAGGCCTCAAATATTAAAAATACATGTAAGAAATAGAAAAGTTATAAATAATTGAACAATCTGAAAACAGTTGTGGGGATATTAAAAGCTTTTAGGGGAAGCATTAAAAATTTGGATGCATTTCGAATTAGAGTGATCCATACATGAATTACTTCTATGTGATGGAAAGACTAATCCATAGGATCAAGGTTTCATCACGGATTTAATCAATTGGCCTGAGTGACTATTTCTATATGCAATTGTTCCCCCCCCCTTTTTTTTTTTCATTTTTCTGCACATTGAGCAAAGAAATAATTCTAAATAGAAACTAGAGAAGGCTGGTTCCCTTGCGTGAAGCTGGTAGAAAAAGCTGGTTCGTGCATCCAAAGTTTTTGTTTCCCACCTGGGATACTGCTTGCAGAATATGGTCACCATTGGCTGAAGTTTGCTGCAGTACATGCATACTTCTTGAAGGCCACAGATTTCCTCACCTGGGAGGATGCAAAAATCAAGCCTAGTTTTTGACTGTTGAGCAGATCTTGCTGTTCTGACCAAAAATTCCTGAAACCATATTTAAGCACACGCTTGGTCAAAACAACTCTTGTTTTATTTCAACAGCTGGAAATTATGTTCATTCTCAGCCTGTAATTAGTCCCAAACAGTCCCTCAAGATAAGCACCCACCTTTATCTCCTTTGAATTGCTGCCAACAACTAAAGTGCCAAATGAACTGTAAAAAAACAATTGAAGTACAAAATCCACACAGAGCTTCAAGGTTTAATCCAAACAGAACAAACAACTTTGCTTCCTGCAAAGGTTTCTCTACCTTTGCACTTCATTTATACCTTAGGGGAGGGGCAATCAAGCCTTTCTCCTGAGTCACCCCTTTTGTCTCAGCAGCTCTTGCCTTCAAGCAGTTCTGCGAACATGTGCACTGGGAACAGTCTCCCCTTGTTCCTCTGCCTCGCTGCTGCCAGACTCTGGAGGCTCTGGAATCAGCACACAATTGCCAAATGGTCCTGGCCCCATCTCTGCATCAGATGCAGGACCCTTGTCTGAGTCCTCCCCAGACTTCTGGGCTAGTCCCCATTGTCCCTCACTGTCTGATTCCGCTGCTGTCTGCACAGGCTGTCGGTGAAGCACAACACTTGCCAGACAGGGAATTATAAGTAGCGGCAAAACAAGCTGAAGTTAGAAAACATCAGCAATCTAAATTGGGTTGGGGCTCTGAGTCGGAGGTTGAAAAAGATGATCCTTTTCCCTTTTGGGATTGCAACATGTTTTCTTTTGCACAATGCTAGATAGGGAATGTATGTTGCAATCAGAGGTGGGTATTCAGCAGGGTCTGACCAGTTCTGAAGAACCAGTAGTGGAAATTTTGAGTAGTTCGTAGAACCGGCAAATACCACCTCTGACTGGCCCCGCCCAGGGGTGGGATTCAATTTTTTAGACAACCGGTTCTGTGGGTGTGGCTTAGTTGGTGGGTGTGGCTTGGTGGTCATGTTATTGGGGGCATGACCAACTCAATGTCATTCATGTCAAGGGGTGTTTCTCCTTGCCTGGCCTCCCATGACAGTGAGATGCTGCAATGGTCACAAGTGTGAAAAATGTTCATAAGTCACTTTTTTTCAGTGTCATTGTAACTTTGAATGATCACTAAATGAACTGTTGTAAGTCAAGGATTATCTGTACAAAAATACAAAAAGCTTCTTTGCTTGCAAAAAGCTGCCCTAAGTACAAATCATTAAATTAAAAATACCTGCAAACTGAGTTACAAATCAGGCAGGATGACAGAGCACCCTGAGGAATTAAAATAGTTAAAATGCAGTGATAACTGTCAGCAGCCAACTCTTTACTGAAACCCTTTAGCAGAGAGGTCATTTAAGGTCTCCAGAAAGAGCAGACCCAGGAAAGCAATCCTTAGGTCCACCTCTGACTGCCCTGCCCTACCTATTCTCTGCCCAACTGATCGGCTAGTTCTTCCTTGGTTGCACTGCACAGGAGAATGGAGCTGGAAAACAGGTTAGTGGGGTGGGGTGGGGAAGGAATGGGGATTTTGCAGTATCCCTCCCCTGCCACACCAACCCACCAAGCCACACCCACAGAACTGGTAGTAAAATATTTTGAATCTCACCAATGTGAATTATCATATATTATCTATATAATCTTAGTTGTTTAACAACTCCAATGACATTGAATTTTATTTTCCTTATTAATTAGGGGGGAAAAGTAGAATAGTCATCTTAAAGTTTATCATTAACCCTAACCCTAACCTTCATCATTCTGAAATTGCTTTTGTTCTGGAGAACCTCAGGCTTAAATAAATAAAATAAAAAACTAAAATAAGTCTCTCTCACATTGGGGTGGGGAGGGAATGGGATTTTGATGTAATTTTCTCCCAGAAGTGGGGAGGGCATGGAGATTTTGCAGCATCCTTCCCCTTCTATGCCCACCAAGCCACACCCACCAAGCCTCACCCACATAACAGGTATTAAAATTTTGAATCCCAAACTGGTAGCAATCCTTGTATTGGATTCAGTTTAGAGAAGATTGGGCAAACACAAGCGCCATGGGTGACTTTTCAACCAAGTGGGAGGATGCTACAGATGCTCTTTCCATTAAACAGTTCCTGTTTTATCAGAATAATAGTGTGCTGTGAGAAATCGTACATCTAAAAGAGACCATTTCCAGTCTATTTAGCTTTGGCGAAAAAGGCTCATGTGAAAAGAACTTTCCCACTCTATTTATACATAACCCACTGCTGTTTTGAACAATTACCAACTCGCTGACATGATATGTTTATTGTTCCATTAATAAAGCAGTAAATTATGGGTTGGCGTGAGGTCCCAGCACATTGTTGAAAGAGGAATACACCAGAGGATGAATAATTTACAAATGGTTTAGATTTATTAGGCAGCATTGTATTCTGTAGATTAAGGACACACTAATTTTGCCTCTTACTGACATGACATAGTGGGCATGGGATGAGTACACCCCCCCCCCCCGTGGGATTTTACTTCACTTTTTGATTTTTTTTCTGACCCTTGAATTTACTCTATTTCAGTTTGGAATAACCTAGCATTCAAGCCTACATCAGAATGCAGTTGGAAGAAGCATTGATGGTTTTCTAGCAGGTGTTTTATTTCTAGCAGGACTACTAGATTCTGTAACAGCTTAGTTCCCTTTGCCATCCATCTGGTAAATGCACAAGATTCATTTTTCTCATATGCATAATTCTGTATTTATTTACTCTGTTATATTCTGTAGTGTATATTGGAGGTGGTAATCCTTTGAGAGCTGTATGCAGTGAAATTTCACTTTAGTGTACATTCAAAGTGTCAATAAAGTTATTATTCTATTCTGTTTTTATTCATTGTTTCTGTTCTGTTTCTATTCTGTTCTGTTTCTATTTTGTTCTATTCTGTATTCTGTTGTTCTGTCCTATTTTTGTTATGTTCTATTCTATTATTTTATCCTGTTTCTATTCTGCTTCTGTTCTCTATTCTCCTCTCCTTTTCTCTCCTCTCCTTCATATCTTTTCTCCTCCTTTCTCCTCTCCTTTTTCCTTTTATGGCATAAAAGTTTGCTTATTATGCAGCTGGAAATTTGGACAAGAAAATATGCAGCTGCAGCTGCCAAAAAGCCAACATAGTCCTAGCCTGCATTAACAGAGGACTAGAATCAAAATCACATGAACTGTTAATAGCATGCATAGAAGGGCAACAAAGGGGAGTGGATGATAAAACAGTTGCTGGAATTAGATATGTCTAGTTTAATAAAAAGAAAGAGTAGGGTTGACATGATAGCAGTGTTCCAATATCTGAGGGACCCCACAAAGAAGAGGGAATCAAGCTATTTTCCAAAGCACCTGAAGGCAGGACAAGCAGCAACAGATGGAAATTAACCGAGGAGAGAAGCAACCTAGAACTAAGGAGAAATTTCCTAACACCAAGAACAATTAATCAGTGGAACAACTTGCCTCCAGAAGTTGTAAATGCTCCAGTAGTGGAAGTGTTTAAGAAAAGACTGTCAGTCATTTGTCTGAAATGGTATATAATTTTTTTTATCTAAGCAGGGGTTGGACTAGAAGACCTCCAAGGTCCTTTTCAACTCTGTTATTCTATTATATTAATACCCCCATGCTCCCTTTCATCCCTATGATTCTAAGTTTTCATTCCTGGCTGGATGAATGAACATGTCCATTGCAACACTGTGAAATGCATCCAATGCAGCAAAAGTTTGTCTGTGCATCCTGGTTACTGTTGAGTAACCGAAAGAGGGTGGTTTTTTTTTTTGTCAAGAATTCAGCTTTTTTATTCATTTTATGAGTTAATAGGGTTCAATTAATGTTTCTGAAATGCCTGCTTCTTGCATATGTCTCTGGAGCTTTGACGAGGTTGTGAAGAAAGCCTAATGAATGGTTGAATAGTTATATTGATACCCTAGTAATTAGTGAATGTGTAATTAACGTACAGCTGCAGCAACCTCCTGTCAATGACCCTATAATGTGCAAGAGCAAAAACAAGGGGGAAAAAAAGAAATTATGGGCTATGTTAGGGATAACAGCTTTTTTTTTCTATTTCTTACATTTTTAGGTCTGCATCTTGGTTTAATTAGAAGTGAGAAAATTAATTCCTCTCAAAATCATTATGCAACATGGTAACATTTATTAAAGTCATCATGGACAAGAAAAGTGATCGGTTTCAAGACAGTTATTCTTTCCTTCTTTTTCTTTCTTTCTTTCTTTTTTTCTTTTCTTTCTTTCTTTCTTTCTTTCTTTCTTTCTTCCTTTCTTTCTCTTTCTCTTTCTCTTCTCTTTCTCTCTTTCTTTCTTCCTTTCTCTTCTCTCTCTCTGTCTTTCTCTCTCTCTCTCTCTCTCTTTCTCTCATTTTCTCTCATTATTTTTCTTTTTAAGGCAATTCTGTTGAAGAAATCCAAATAAGACTTTGAAAACATTAAATAAATCTGATCTAGGAATCTTTTTCAGTTGAGCTGAAGAAACCAAAGCTGAGCTGTATTTGGGTTGGTTGGATTTTCTTGTATGATCTCTGTAGCAATTTTAGAAAGCAAAGGGTTACAAGTTGCTTAAGAAATTCCTCCTCTAAACTCATTATTTATATGTGGAATTATTATTCTATTTGATTAATGTCATTGTATAACATTTGATGGCCAGGCATCCAAGTTCCAAATGATGGAGCTCTCTTGAACTTAAAGGTGTAAAAATTATTAGATGTTGGAATAAGATGATGGGATTTGTTGTAGTCCGTTATGTTCTGCAAGCTAGACAGGGGTGAGCTGCTACTGGTTCATACCGGTTTGGGAAAACTGGATGTTAATTTAAAGCCCCTGTCACACAGCACCAATGGATGGAAAGAGGATGTAAAATGGAGAGAAACACTTGCCATCCGTTGGTTAACGCGATGCATCCGTTCTGTACTCACTGCGTCCGTTTTTCATACTCTGTATCCGTCCAGCATCCGTCTACTGACATTTCATCCGCTCAAAAAGTTTTGAGCTGCACAAAACCTTTTGAGCGGAAAAAGTATCCAACACATCCGTTATACATCCGCTACGCATATGGGGAACATTCGTTATATGTCCATCATCATCTGTAACGCATCCGCTATATCCGCTAGGCATCCATTGGGCATCCATGCAACTTGCACCCGCTCTAGCAGAAAACAGACACAGGGAGGAAGCGAAACGGACACAGAACGGACACACAACATGAGTAGCATGGACGTAGAAAGGATGAAAGTGGATGCAGCTCGCATACAAAGCATTAAAACGGAAAAAACGTTCGTAAAGGGGATGTATCTCGGATATTTAGGATGTCTGCAGGATGCCTAGAGGATGCAAAAGAACACCGAGCGGAAAACCTATATTTCCTATAAAAAGGGGGAGAAATCACCTGGATCTAACTTTCAGTCCAACAACCCTGCGGTGCAGACCTCTTCAGCCTTCATCTGGCTCTTGCTCTTCCACAGCATCCAGTCATCTCCACCATGAATTGTCACACACTCCTTTGGGAAGCCGCCATCATTCTACAACAGTGCAAAGCCCTCTACAGGCTCTTTCACCTATTCTACGTGAAGAAAAGGAGGCGTCCAAGAAGTGTCTGGGTCCGAAGATGGATCGCGAGAAGAGCCGAGCACAGACTGTATAACAAGCTGATGGTGGAGCTGAGGAATGAAGACTCTTGTGCATTCCAGAACTTCATGAGGATGCTGCCAGCCATGTTTGATGAAGTTATGGAGCGGCTGAGACCCAGGTTGACCAAGGCAAACACCAACTTCTGGCCCAGCCTGGACCATGGGCTGAAGGTGGCACTGACTCTGCACCACCTGGCCTCAGGGACCACGTACAGGAGCATGCAGTATGCCTGGAGGTTGCCACACAACACCATCAACATTCTGGTCAGAGAAGTGGTGTAGGCCATCATCAAAGAATACCTGGAGGAGCTCCTCCAGTGCCCCTCCACTGAAGAAGGCTGGAAGAAAGTTGCAGAGCAGTGGTATCAGAAGTGGAACTTCCCCCACACCGTTGGAGCCATAGATGGCAAGGACGTGGCCTGCAAAGCTCCAGCCAACTCAGGGTCCACTTATCACAACTACAAGGGTTTCTTCAGCATCATCCTCTTCGCCATGGTCGATGCTGACTACAAGTTCATGTACATCGATGCTTCAGGCAATGGGTCAGCTTCAGATGCCCAGGTATACAATGCCAGTGACTTCAAGGATGGACTGGAACACAACCTCATCATGGGCTTCCCAGATCCAGACCTCCTGCCCAACGACACACAAGATGTGCCCTACTTCATCGTGGGGGATGACGTCTTCTCCCTAGGAACCTACCTCATGAAGCCCTACACTTTCAGATGCCTCACCCGTGAAGAGAGTATCTTCAACTACAGGCTGTCCAGGGCAAGACGGGTGGTGGAGAACGCCTTTGGAATCCTGGCCAACAGGTTCCAGGTACTTCTCACCATCGTGCAGCATCACACAGAGATGGTGAGGAACATTGTGGAAGCTTGCTGCATCCTGCACAATCTCATGTGCACCCGCTACCCAGTGTTGCAGAACAGGCTTGTGGACCACCAACAAGGCAATGGGGAGATGGAGCCTGGTGAATGGAGGCGAGGGCGAAACCTGATAGATACTGTGGATGTGCAAGGCCCCAACAGAGCTTTACGTGAAGGGAAGAAGCAGCGCAACCTCCTGAAACACTGGTGCAACTCCCCAGCTGGAGCAGTGGAGTGGCAAGACAGGATGATAGATGCTTAATGGATGCTTCCTTCAGCCTGTCTCATCACACTGATGAGATTGTGCCATGTATGTTGAGTGGCCCTACAATGAACAGGGCATTTAATAAAGAGTTGTGTTTATGTTGAAATGTGTTGATGAATGATTAAATTGTTATTGATAATAAAGGGCCATAGGTGTGGCACCTGGGAGGGTGGACCATACAGTCCCACTTTGCTTGCACTGGAGGTTTATCTATCCCACTGTTATCTTAACCCATCCCAGAGCTATTACCCATACCACAGGTATCCTAATCCACCCCACAACTATTACCCATCCCACAGGTATCCCTGCATATCCCACAGGTATTCCTGCCCATCCCACAGCCATTACCCATCCCACAGGTATCCCTGCCCATCCCACTGCTATCCTAACCCATCCCGCAGCTATTACCCATTCCAAAAGCATCCCTGCCCATCCCACTGCTATCCTTACCCATCCAACAAGCATGCAAATGCTTCAACCATTTCTAAAAGTTTCCACCAAGAATTTATTTCCTAAAATAAATGAACCAAGTGTGTGAAGCAAAGATAAACTTTATTAATAACAAACTGTAAAAGCAAAATGACCCAAGAAAAGTGTCCCAAGCAAAGATAAAGTCAACAGGTAGCAACCCAGTTTCTGGCACTCTTCTCAGTCACTCTGAGGCGTGCCCATTGCCTCAGGGGTGAAGGGTCCAGTTGCTTCTGCTAGAGTGCTGGTCTGAGGCACCATTGGGGTGCCTGGCCCCGAGAGGACAACAGGGGATGGTGTGTGGAGGAAGCTCTAAGACGGCTGACTCAGTCCTGTGATGTTGAGAGCCCCTTCTTCCAGGACATGGGGTGTCAGTCCCAAGACTGATGACAGATGTTCTGAGGCCGGGCTTGGCTGTGGGGTGGAGGAAGGAAGAGTGTAGTGGGGCTGTCTGGTCTGCAGGTGAGCGAGGTGAGGCATTGGTGGCATCTGTGGCATGGGTGGCATCTGTGGTGTGGGTGGCATCTGTGGCATGGGTGGCATCGGTGGCATCTGTGGCATTCGATGAATCTGTGCCTGGACTGGGAAGGGCTGCCTGTGCTGCTGCAACTCCTGGTAGCCGTAGCCTTGGTTGGTGAGGGCCTGTGGAAAGCCTTGGAAGGGCAGTGACATCACCTGGGGTGGAGGAGCAGACCTGGACTGGGTCGGAGCAGGTTCAGCTGGGCCTGGAGGGTTGTGCAGAAGACCGGTGATCCTCTCTTTTATCACCTGGTACTGTGATTCGGACATGTCCATGAGGGTCTGGTTGACGTAGGTGAGGAAGGGCTTGCGGTTTGAGGATGGTATGTCGGTGTGTACCATCTGAGAGAAGAGATCTACGCTCCTTTTCATGGTGTCCCTGATCTCCAGCAGGACAGTGTGGTTCTGCCTCTCCGGTCTGGCTCTCTGCCAGCTTTCTGTGGAGGTGGAGCTGGGGGTGGGGGTGGGTTGGTCTCTGGTGGAAGTGCCCTCTCCTTGCTCCCACTGTGTCAGGGGGTCCTCCATGCGCTCTGCCATGGGGAGTGCAGATGTCGGGGGGGTCTCCCTCGTGGGACGCTCCACAGATACCTGCCTGGACACGGGAGCTGACTCTTGGCCAGAAGAGGACTGGCTGTCTGTGGGCTGCCTGAGAGAGAGGGTTGTCAGAGGGGCTGCTACTCAGTAGCGGATCTCACCCTCCAAGAAGCTGCAGTTGGCCATCATGTAGGTCTCCCGGTCGGTGAGCTTGACCACGGCCTGGCCAGACTTCTTGAGGTGCAGCTTCCCGTACCAGGTGTGCATGTGCTTCCACCAGACGAGGAGCATCTCCAAAGTGTAGCCCAGGCTCTCCGCCTTCTCTCTCCAAGCTGCCTGCTTCCTCTTGGTGTCTTGATAGTGCCTGTGTCCCTTCCACCATAGGTACTCGTTCTCCCTCAGCCATTCGAGCACCTCATCCTCATATTCCTCTTCGATGGAGTATTGCCTCCTCTCCTGTTCTTGCATATGCCTCTTCCTCCCTCTGGCAGGGCCTTCTGGGCCCTCATCAGAGGGGATTCGAGGTTCTAGGGGCTGCTCCACCACACCACCACTACCACCAGCAGCAACAACAACAGTAGCAGCAAAAGCAGCACCAGCAGCACCAGCAGGACCAGGATCAGCAGCAGCAGAGTAAGCACCAGCAGCACCAGCAGCACCAGCAGCACCAGGATCATCAGCAGCAGAGTAAGCACCCGCAGCACCAGCAGGACCAGCAGGACCAGCAGCACCAGCAGGACCAGCAGCACCAGCAGCACCAGGAGCAGCACCATCAGAGTAAGCACCAGCAGCAGCAGCAGCACCAGGAGCAGCGCCAATAGAGTAAGCACCAGCAGAGCCACCAGCACCAGGAGCAGCACCAGCAGAGTAAGCACCAGCAGAAGCACCAGCACCAGGAGCAGCGCCAGCAGAGTAAGCCCCAGCAGAAGCCCCAGCACCTGGAGCAGCACCAGCAGAAGCCCCAGCACCAGCAGAGTCAGCTCGAGCAGCAGAAGCCCCAGCAAAAGCAGAGTCAGGGCCAGGGGATTGGATGGTGTCCCTTTCCTTCTTGCCTGGGCTGGGAGAAGATGGCACAGGCTTCCTCTTCTTCCCCATGGTTGTTGGCTGGAGATGTGTCTGGCAGCAGGTCTTTCCTCTGAATAGTGACCTGCTTGTGAGCTGCTTCCCTTTATATCCACGGGGCTGACGCAATGCATCCTCCCCACATGCGCAGTGAATGCTTTGCATCCAATAGGCATCTGCTAGGCATCCACTAGGCATCCGCTAGGCATCCGCTAGGCGTCTGCTCTGCATCTGCGTCATCCACTCGGCATCCGCTCTGCACCCACTCCTTCCGCTGCGCGTCCTCTTTGCTGTGCTCCCCTGGAAGTCCTACAGATGTGCCATCTGCTTCCATCCGCTTCCATCCACTAGGCTTCCATGGAGCATCCGCTTAACATCCTGGCTACAACCTCTCCCCGTCCGTTTCTTTCCATTGTTGTCCACTCTGTTTATGCAAATTTGGGGCACTTTTGAGAGCGGATAACAACGGATGGAAAATTTTCTCGTCCACTGTTTCCTTTTTACATACTTTTTGCATCCGACGGCCTATGTGACAGGCCCTTTACTAGTTCACTGAACCTGTAGTTGCAATGACTGCCTGGCCCTGTGTACCCCATCTTGCTCCTCCCAGGAATCTCCATGCAGCCTGTTTTGGATCCTAGGTAAGCACAGGGCCTGTGTGGAGGCTTGGGAAGGCTGAAAATGAGCCCATTTCCTGTCTCCAGAGAGCATCTGGAGTCAGGGAGAGTGAAAACGACTCCCTGCCATGGTGCAGGAGGCCAACTAGGCCACACCCACTGTAGCCATGCCCACCCAGCAACCGGGCAGATAACCAGTTGCTGGACTTGGTGTAGTCAAATGGGGTGATTGAGAAAGATTGATGGGACTGTCCACTGGCGCATCTCATGGTTCATGTGATTAAAATTTAGACTCTTGGAAGGCTTTCCAAAATGTTCAAAAGTCTGTCTGTAAATTATTGGAAGTGCAAAGATGTATCAGGCACATTTTTTCACATGTGGTAGCCCTGCAATGCTGAAAAAAAGTATTGGAGGCTGATCCAGACATGGGTGGAACAAATGGTTGGAAGAAGGAAAGTATACAGCCAGAAACAGAGATAATAAGGACAATTATGACCTGTACAGAATTGGACAGGTTAACTCTAAAACTGAAAAATAAGGGGGAATCTGAGAATTATGAAACTTGGAATACATTTTATCAGTGGTTGCATAGAAGAAGGCAAGGTCGGAACATAAGTAGCTATGATAATTAGAATAATTAGTAAACAATGTATCAAACAAGAGGACTGTAAATGGTGAAGTAACATTTATATATGTATAACAATTGTAATTCCAGAACGGTTGCACTGTGTTGTATTCTTATTATTAAAACTAAATTTAAAAAATCCAGGTGCTTGGAAACTGGCATGTATTTATGACAGTTTCACTGGACAGGGGGTCATGTGATCCCCTTTTGCGACCTTTCAACAAGCAAAGTCAACATAGAAGCCAGATTCACTTAACCACTGTGTTACTGTCTTAACAACTGCAGTGATTCGCTTAACAACAGTAGCAAGTAAACATCATAACATCGGGCAAAACTCAGTTAACAAATGTCTCACTTAACCACAGAAATGCTGAGCACCATTGTGGTCGTAATTTGAGGGTGACCTGTATGAGAACCAACATTTGCCCGTAAGTATTCATGGGATTGCTTGTCTGTGTCATTCAAAGCAGCCACTACAGACTTTTTAATCTGAATGGATCAAAAAATGGATCAGAAGGACCCCTCACACCCCGGACATAAACTCCTTCATTCAACTCCTTCCCTCAAAACGAAGCTATAGAGCACTGCACACCAGAACAAATAGACACAAGAACAGTTTTTTTCCCAAACTCCATCACTCTGCTCAACAATTAATTCCCTGTCCAACTATTTGCAAAGTCTGCACTACTATTACTATTAATCTTCTCATTGTTCCTGTTATGATATGTACAGAATAACCCTTGAGTAATAGTTATTAATAATTATCCAGCCACAAATAGCTACACTGAATTGAGTTAAAGTTTACTTTAAGAAATAGCACAGTCCAATAAACGGTCCAGGTCATATACGTTTAACAGTCCAAAGAATACCCAATTACAAAATCTTCTTACTGGTTGCCTATGTCATTTACAGTAAACAAAGATATTAAAGTATAAGCACAGCATAAATACAACAGAGAACCTTAAGCCCATGTCACACTGGCCAACAGATGCAAAAAGGACACAGCGGACAAGCAAAATGTTCCATCCGTTGTTATCCGCTCTCAAAAGGGGTAAAAATTTGCATAACCGGAGCAGATAACACGGACACGGGGAGGACGCAGGGCAGATGCAAAGCAGATGCAGAATGGAAGCCCAGCGGATGGAAGCGGTTGGGAGCGGATGGCACGTCCGCTAGGCTTCCGGGGGACCTCAGCAAAGCAGACGCGGAATGGATACAGCGGATGCAGAGCGGATGCACAGCGGATGAAGCGGATGCACAGCGGATGCACAGCAAAAGCCTAATGGATGCCTGGTGTTAATTGCGCATGCGGGGAGGATGCATTGCGTCAGCCCCGCGGATATAACGGAAGCAGCTCGGAAGCAGGTCCCCATTCAGAGGAAAGACCTGCTGCCGGATGGATTGGCTGCCTTGCCTGCCCTGCCTGCATGTCTGCCTGCCAGCCTTGCTGCCAGCCTTGCTACCAGCCTCCCTGCCAGCCTTGCTGCCAGCTTCCCTGCCAGCTTTGCTGCCAGCCT
>BLBF01000039.1:23854846-23887610 GCA_015471245.1 Laticauda colubrina
ATCTATCTATCTATCTATCTATCTATCTATCTATCTATCTATCTATCCATCTATCCACCCACCCACCCACCCACCCACCTACCTATCTATCCATCCATCTATCTATTGCAATCACACTTAGACTTATATACTGCTTCATACTGCTTTAGAGCCCCATGTAAGTGGTTTGCAGAGTCAGCATATTGCTTCCAACTATCTGTGCCCTCATTTCAGGGGTGGGATATGACCAGTGTAACTACCAGTCTGGTGATTTTATGTTTTGCTGCGTGCGCGTGTGTATCGTCATCATCTAGCTGCCTGGACAGCTGAGCAGTGCTGCACTCAGGTGCGCAGCAGTTGAAAAAGCACTTTTTTCCTGCTTTTTCAACTGCAACTGTTTCACGCAAAGCAGCTGCAGTTGAAAAAGCAGGAATAAAGATGAAGTAAGAACCCGAGTGGACCAGAACAGCAACAAACACAGAACCGGTTCTATGTATGCTCTCTGTTTGCTGCTCTTCAGAGCAACCAGTTCTACAGAAGTGGACAGAACTGGTAGAATCCCACCCCTGCCTCATTTTACTGACCTCAGAAAGAAGAAGGCTGAGTCAACCTTGAGCCAGTCAGGATCAAACTCTTGGCAATGAGCAGAGTCAGCCTGCAGTACTGCATTCTAACCACTATGCCACTATAACTCAGCTGCCTGCCTGCCTTTCTGCCTGTATACATACCTACCTACTTACCTATCTATCTAACCAAGTCCCACACTAACTAGCACTGAGAATGTTACCCAGGCAGGTAATGAAATATCTTCAAGCAATATTCTTCACCCACAGTCTGACACATTACGATGGGTTTCATTTTGACACAGTACTAAACTATAAAATTATGCTCTTGCTCTATATTGGCTCGTGTATCTTCTCTCCTGCAATGTGAAGTGACGTGACAGGAAACTTTTGCTCCTGATTTTTAACCAGCCAAAGTTCTTTGGATGCCTGAAGCTGACAGGCTGTGGTTAAATAGCTTCACTAGATGATTTATATCTCAGAGTGATGATTAAATAGAGCTTAGGTTCTAAATGTAATGCAAACAGCGTTCAATTGAAAAGGGGAGAGAGAGAGGAGGGGAGAAAACACCTCCTTAAAATATCCTCTTGGTAAGCTCACAAGAGAAGACAAGAGTAGTCAGAGAGGGCAAATTCATGAATTAAATTTTCCAAGGTTCATTTTAGAAAGTCTTCTTCTTCTAAAATCAAGTGATTACCCATTACTTGCAAAATGATTGCCATCCAGTTATGATTATGACTTGTGCTTTTAACTACATCGATCTGGTTTCTGAGAATCAGGGTGCTTTTTAAAATATAATATAATTCTTTATTGGCCAAGTGTGATTGGACACACAAAGAATTTGTCTTTGGTGCATATTCTCTCAGTGAACAAAAAAGAAAAGATATATTCATCAAGAATCATAAGGTACAACACTTAATGATAGTCATAGGGTACAAATAGCAATCAAATCATACTAATAAACAGTCAATATAAATCATAAGTATACAAGCGACAAAGGCCCAGTCATACAGTCACAGGTGGGAGGGGATGGGTGATAGGAAATGTTAGGAATCTGTCCACCAATTAGTTGTATTGGCAATATATAAAACAACAATGTATGTTTGTAGTTTTAAGACAAAGTTACTGTATTGATTTGTACTATGTTCCGATTGGTTGATTGTATTGTGAATTGCCATAAGAGGGTGGAAGAGATCATAACTTGCTCTCTCTGACATTCCGTATCTCTGACATTCTGTTGCTGTCTAAAGCCCATGTCACACTGAACCAACGGATGCAAAGAGGATGTAAAATGGACAAAAAACCTTGCCATCCATTCGAAAACGCGATGTACTCACTGCCTCCATTTGGCTTCCTCTCTATCCGTCCAGCATTCGTTTATGGACGTTTCATCTGCTCCAAAAGTTTTGGGCTGCTCAAAACTTTTGCGCGGAAAATGTATCCAGTTCGTCCATTCTGCATCTGCTACGCATCCGCTAGGCATCCGTTACGCATCTGTTACGCATCCGCTATATCCTCTAGGCATCCGCTGTGCATAGGCGCAACTCGCATCCGCCCGGATGCAGGGAGGAAGCGGAACGGATGCAGAACAGATGCAGAACGGATGCAGAACGGATGCCTAGCGGAAACAAAGCGTTTAAAACGGAAAAAAACGTTCACAGAGGGAACCTATCTTGGATATTAAGGATGTCTAGAGGATGCCTAGAGGATGCCTAGCGGAAAACCTATATTGCCTATAAAAAGGGGGAGCAACTCGCCTGCATCTCACTTTCAGAACAGCAGCCCAGCAGTGCAGACCTCTGCAGCTTCATCTGGCTCTTCCTCTTCCACAGAATCCAGTCATGTCCACCGTGGATTGTAACAAAGTCCTTTCGGCAGCCACCATCGTTCTGCAACAGTGCAAAGCCATCTACAGGCTTTGTGAACTCTACTGCGAGAAGAAAAGGAGCCACCCAAAAAAGAGTCTGGATCCGAAGATGGTTCACCAGAAGAGCAGAGGACGGACTGTACAACAAGCTGATGGTGGAGCTCAGGAACGAAGACACTCGGGCGTTCCAGAACTTCATGAGGATGCCTCCAGCCATGTTTGACGAAGTTGTGCAGCGGCTGACACCCAGGTTGACCAAGGCAACTCGATGTCTCCTTTCTCCCACTGCACCAGGGAGTCCTCCACACGCTCCACCATGGTTACAACACCTGTCCGCGGGTTCTCCGCCATGGCACGCTCCACAGAAACCTGCCTGTAGACAGGGACTGACTCTTGGCCAGAAGAGGACTGGCTCTCAGCAGGCTGCCTGAGAGAGAGGGTAGACAGAGGGGCTCCTGGTGCTCCTCGGTGGCAGATCTCACCCTCCAGGAAGCTACACCTGGCCATGACGTAGGTCTCTCTGTCCATCAGCTTAACTGTGGCCTGGCCAGATTTCTTCAGGTGCAGCTTCCCGTACCAGGTGTGCATGTGCTTCCACCAGCCGAGGAGCACCTCCAAAGTGTAACCCATACTCTCCGCCTTCTCTCTCCAAGCAGCCTGCTTCTGCTTGGTGTCCCTGTACAGCCGGTGTCCCTTCCGCCACAGATAGTCATTCTCTCTCAGCCACTCCAGCACCTCATCCTCGTGTTCCTCCTCGATGAAGTATTGCCTCTTCTCCCGTCCCCGCATACACCTCTTCCTCCCTTTGGCAGGACCAGATGGGCCCTCATCAGAGGGGCTCCCAGGTGGTAGGGGTTGCTCCTCCACACCACCACCACCAGCAGCAGCAGCAGCAGCAGGATCATCATCATCATCATCATCACCATCATCATCACCAGCAGGATCATAATCATCATCATCAGCAGCAGCAGCTGGATCATCATCATCATCATCATCATCATCAGCAGCAGCAGCAGCAGGATCAGCAGGACCAGGATCAGCAGCAGCAGAGTAAGCCCCAGGAGCCCCAGGAGCCCCAGCAGCACCACCAGCAGCAGCACCAGCAGCACCAGCAGGACCAGGAGCACGAGCAGGACGAGCAGGACAGCAAGGCTTGCAGGTAGGCATGCAGGCAGGGCAGGCAAGGACTCGATGTATCCTGCAGCAGGTCTTTCCTCCGAATGCTGGCCACATGCGAGCTGCTTCCCTTTATATCCATGTGGCTTATGCAATGCATCCCCCCCCGCATGCGCAATTAACGCCAGGCATCCATTAGGCTTCCGCTGTGCATCCGCTAGGCTTCCGCTCTGCATCCGCTTCATCCACTGTGCATCCGCTGTGCATCCGCTGTGTCCATTCCTTGTCTGCTTTGCTGAGGTCCCCCGGAAGCCTAGCGGATGTGCCATCCACTCCGATCCACTTCAATCCTCTGGGCTTCCGTTCTGCATCCGCTTTCCATCCGCTCTGCGTCCTCCCCGCGTCCGTGTTATCCACTCCGGTTATGCAAATTTTTGCCCCTTTTGAGAGCGGATAACAATGGATGGAATATTTTGTTCATCCGTTGTGTCCGTTTTGCATCCATTGGGCAGTGTGACAGGGCCTTTATATTGTGATGGGGCTTGATGAATGATCTGTGAAGGTTATTTTCTCCAAAATTAAGATGTGGTGCATTCAGTATGGTGAAAAAAAGCATATCTTTCTTGATTGACATTGTTCCTGTCAGAATGTAGAGAGCTGCCTCATATCAGACTGGGAAAATTTGTTAGCCAGCCCAGGTGGGATAAATAAACATTCCTTTATAAAATGTTATCTTCTTTTATGGCCTGCAGCTCAGGTCATTAGACTTCATCTAGCATGCTTTTGTCCCTGACAGATAGCCTCAGTTATGGGTAGGAGCAAAAAAAAATAAAATAAATGTAAACAGAAATGTGAATTAAGAATCATGTTGAGGAAAGAGCTGGATTTTATCTTGCCATTTTTTATTGCAGTGTGCAATGGGATTGTAAGAAAATTGCTGAAGACAAAATTGAATGATGGAAACATCATCAAAGCCCTCAGTATCTGTCCCATACCTGCAATATGCTATGCTGCTGGAATGACTAAATGGACAGTTTGGACTGGACAGTTTGGATTGAAAAATGAAAAAAAAAAAGTAGACAAACAAAATGAGCAGGTTAAAACATTGTGGGAGTTTGGAATACAAACTGATGTCTTGAGACATAAAAATGGATATTACTGTGGTTTTGAAGAAAAATGTTTGGATAAAGGAAGTGTCAGGGTTCCGACAAGTGTCCCAATTAATTCATGAGCCTCGAGCCAAGTTTCAAAAGAAATCCAATTATTTATTAGGCGCAACATGCCAACACTTTTCCCAAGTGCATTCGGCTCTGCCCTATATAATTCACTGCCCACCTATAACCCTGTTTCCCCCCTCCCAGGATGTGTCATAAATCACATTCTCCAATGAAGCACTTTCACAGGCTGTGGAAAACAACAATTTCTCCAGCTGGGCTTGGTAACCCAAATCACAATCTGGAGAAAGGTATGTGTGGAATGTGCTTCTGGTCATAACAACCAAACTGCTCCATCAGATCCCCCCCTCCTTCTTATGGCAACTCAAGAGCAAGCCAGGTATGTTTTATGAGTTGACAGAAGGTGACAATACCAGAGGATAGAAGAACAGAAGACAAAGAACTGGAAAAGATAGCAAGGTATCAAGATCTGAAAGCAAAAAATACTATGGCATAAGCCAGCCATGATGTACATCATAGTGGGCAAGATATAAGAGTTTATACCTATTGTAGGAAGAAGTTTGAAGAGCTAGGTAGAGCTAAAAGTATATGGCAACTCTAAAAAGACCATAGAAATATTTTATGAGTTGACATGACTCATGATTTAAATGGGGGTAACTGCTGGGATCTTGACAGTATCAATCTTCCAACGGGGAACACATTGTTTGCTTCTCATGTTGTCCTTGGGATAAACAAAATTAGACATTCAAAGAAATTCTTTTGAAACTATAATTCCCAGACTTCTCCACAGGTATTGAAACAGCAGGTAATGTCAATCCAAGTTGTGCTACCTTGTCAGGTGAAAGAAAGCAAAGCCACTCACCAATCAGGCTGAAACTTCATTGATGATCATTATTACAAGAATGTCACTAGATTGCTTGACTTCCTCCTGGGAAAGACCAGATTATAGATTTGGGAGGAGATCAAGCTTCTACCAGAATAAAAATAATGGAACTTGGAGTCTTCTAGTCCAACCCCTTGCTCAAGCAGGAAATTATACAGGTGAAACTCAAAAAATTAGAATATCATGCAAAAGTTCATTTATTTCAGGAATGCAATGTAAAAGGTGAAACTAATATATGAGATAGACTCATTACATGCAAAGCAAGATAGTTCAAGCCATGATTTGTTATAACTGTGATGATTATGGCTTACAGCTCATGAAAACCCCAAATCCACAATCTCAGAAAATTAGAATATGACATGCAATCAATAAAACAAGGATTATACATAGAACAATATCGGACCTCTGAAAAGTACAGCATGGATATGCACTCAGTACTTGGTTTGGGCCCCTTTTGCAGTAATTACTACCTCAATGTGGCGTGGCATGGAAGCTAATCAGCCTGTGGCACTGCTGAGGTGACCAGGATGCTTCAATAGTGGCCTTCAGCTCTTCTGCACTGTTCGGTCTCATGTCTCTCATCTTTCTCTTGGCAATGCCCCATAGATTCTCTATGGGATTCAGGTCAGGCGAGTTTGCTGGCCAATCAAGCACAGTAATCCCACGGTCATTGAACCAGGTTTTGGTGCTTTTGGCAATGTGGGCAGGTGCCAAGTCCTGCTGGAAAATGAAGTCAGCATCCCCATAAAGCTCGTCTCCAGAAGGAAGCATAAAGTGTTCCAAAATTTCCTGGTAGATGGCTGCATTGTCCCTGGACTTAATGAAGCACAGTGGACCAACACCAGCAGATGACATGGCTCCCCAAATCAGCACAGACTGTGGAAACTTCACATTGGACTTCACACATCTTGCAGTGTGTGCCTCTCCATTCTTCCTCCAAACTCTGGGTCCTTGGTTTCCAAATGAGATGCAAAAGTAGCTCTCATCAGAAAAGAGGACTTTGGACCACTGAGCAACAGACCAGGTCTGTTTTTCTTTAGCCCAGGGAAGATGCTTCTGACATTGTTTGTTGTTCAGGAGCGGCTTGACAAGAGGAATACGACATTTGAAGCCCATGTCCAGGATTGGTCTGTGTGTGGTAGCTCTTGATGCACTGACTCCAGCCTCAGTCCACTCCTTGTGAAAGTCCCAACACTTTTGAATGGCCTTTTCCTGACAATCCTCTCCAGGCTGTGACCATCCCTGCTGCTTGTGCACCTTTTTCTTCCACACTTTTCCACATAATTTTCTATTAATGTGCTTTAATACAGCACTTTTGGGGACATCCAACTTCTTTTGCAGTTACTTTTTGAGGCTTTCCCTCCTTATGGAGAGTGTCAGTGATGGTTTTCTGCACAACTGTCAGGTCAGCAGTCTTTCCCATGATTGTGATTCCTACTGAACCAGACTGAGAGACCATTTAAAGGCTCAGGAACCCTTTGCAGGTGTTATGGCTTAATTGGCTGATGAGAGTGGGACACTTTGAGCCTAGAATATTGAACCTTTTCACAATATACTAATTTTCTGAGATTGTGGATTTGGAGTTTTCATGAGCTATAAACCATAATCATCTCAATTATGACACATCACAGCTTGAACTATATTGCTTTGCATGTCTATCTCATATATTAGGTTCACCTTTTAAGTTGCATTACTGAAATAATGCACTTTTGCACGATATTCTAATTTTTCGAGTTTCACCTATATACCATTTCAGACAACTCATTGTCCAATCTCTTCTTAAAAATCTTCCAGTGATGGAGCACCCACAATTTCTGAAGACAAACCCTTCAATGAATTAATTGTTCTCCCAGTCAAGAAATTTCTCCTTAGCTCTAGATTGCTTCTTTCCTTGATTAGTTTTCATCCATTGTTTTGCTTTCAGGTGATCCCCTCTTCTTTGTTGCCCTTTAGATATCAGTAGATTGGCATCATATTATTTCTAATCCTTCTCTTCACTATCCACCCACCCATCATCTTCATCTTCTTTATCTTCATCATTATCAACACAAAGAAATCACAAAAGCCACCTTGGGATCAAAGCTAGCATTATGCTGGATTCCAACCCTCCACTTGGCAACTATGACAGAGATTTGCCCTTTGTGGTTGTGCAATGACTCCAAGCTTGGCCCTCGCCTGACCCTTCCCTCCCTCTCTCCAGCCTCACTGGCAATTCTTCTACATCCTTATATGAAAAACTTGGAAAAGATGAATCTAGTAATTACTATCTCAGTTCAATCTCTGATGAAAAGGATGTGTGCATTTTTAAAAAAATCTTTATTCCATTTCAAAGCCTCATTTAAATTACAAAATAACCTTTCTACAACTTTCATTATGAGTTGGAGAGTGATTGACTATCAATGCCTTACTGAGATATGAAAAAGAAGGATGCTATCATTTCCTTCCCATGGTCCCATTTTACAATTGCGTTGACCTTTGTCATTCGGTCAAACGAATTTTTCAGCAACTGAACCTGCCCTTGTTTCAGCTCTTGCAGTCCTGAAGGGAAGACAGCATAATAGTTCAATCTTAGAATCATCATACATTTTAATTTTTTTATATATTTTTTTCAAAAAAAGGGGCACGGAGTGGGATTTGGAACTGGTTTGTCATTAAAAGCAGAGATAGTTCTGGTGAAGGCAGACTTATTTTGCTGCTGAGATTTTAATGGGTTTTTTTTTATGAAGGCTGGTGCTTAACTTTGCTTGTGTTTATGGAAAGACGGTTTAATTTGATGAGAAGATGGTGACAAATTTCACAGTTTCCCATAATGCTTCCAGATAATGCATAAATTGCCCCGCAGTAGAATATTTCAAATCTTAAAGCTGAGAGAAGAAAGAGAAAAATAAGGGGCTTCTCAGTGGAACCTCTTAACCTGCCAGGATTTTTGCTGGAGCTTAAAATCTCTTTGCCTTAGTCACCCTTGAAAACAGCTCTGAACCATAAAACAGAACACATGGGAATTACATGAGGATTAAAAAAGAAAGACAATATTAAACAGGGGTGATTTTTTTTTTTAAAAAGGGGGGTGAATAAAGTTTTAGTCTATACCCTCTAAAAGGTCCATTGAGGTAAATTTGAAGTCCTCTTTTAACAAGAGAATTTGAGGAAAATGGAGGAAAAAAACAGACTCATTTTCAAAAATATTTCTTATGTTTTCCCCAAAGCTAACACTTGAAAGCACTTCAACAACAACTGGAGGGGAATTTTAAAATGCAGACACATACACCCACAAGTACACAAATGCACACATACACACACGCCTGCCCGCACAAGCATTCATACTCATATTTCTTCTTGGGAATCGAAAGAAGAATCTCGTGTACAAAATACATGGTAGCTCTCTTAACATATACTCTTTCTCACTTTAACAGAAGGCCAGATTTCTTGCAAAGTTGCTCAGCTTATCCAAGATCTAGATCCGTGATGGCAAACCTATGGTACACGTGCCACAAGTGGCACACAGAGCCATTTGTGCCAGCATGAGAGCCGCAAGCACACTTACCTCACTGCGCATGCATGCACCTCACAGCTGATTTTTCGGCTGGTTTGAGGCCTTTTTCAGCCTCCCAAAGGCTTGGAAAAAGCCTCTGCTAGACTTCTCAGGACGAATAATAGGCCTGTTTGTCACTTCCTGTAATACCAGAAATGACAAAATGGGCCTATTATTCAGCTGAAAAGCCTTGCAGAGGATGTTTCCAAGCCTCTGGAAGACCGAAAAAGGCCTCAAACCAGCTGTGAGGCACAGTGCAGTTAAGGGGGTGGCATGGGCAGGGATTGCATGCACATGCACACGGGTTGTGGGGGGGCGCATTGCATTCTGGGTCCTGGCACAGGAGACCAAAAAAGTTAGCCACCACTGAGCTAGATAGTTTCCAAAGGTTTCCAAGTTTCCAGTTAACTAATTAACTGATTAATCAGTCCTGAACTGATTAAGAAGATTTGATTAAACTTCTCTAATTTAGTTTAATTGGAAAGAAGTGATTAAAAGAAAAAGTTAGCAACACTCCAAAACATTAGGCCTACTAATTATGTTGTCCTTACATTCGGGATGTGGTTTGCAAATGTTTTATGAATGTGTGGGTAAGACAAATAGAGTGATAAATTCAAGTTGTAGGCTGACTAACCCACAGCTACAAATCTAGAATAACTGAGTTGGAAGGGACCTTGGAGATCTTCTAGTCTAATCCTCTGTTCAAGCAGGAAACCCTATATCATTTCAGACAGATGACTGTCCAGTCTCTTTTTGATACTTCCAGTGATTGAGCAAATATAACTTATAGAACCAAGTCATTTCACTAATTAATAGTTCTACTGAGCCATGATGGTGCAGTGGTTAGAATGAAGTATTGCAAGCTGACTCTGCTAACTGCCAGCAGTTCGATTTTGATTGGCTCAAGGTTGATTCAGCCTTCCATCCTTCCAAGGTCAGTAAAAAGAGGACACAGATTGTTGGGGGCAAGATGCTGCCTCTGTAAATCACTTAGAGAGGGACGTAAAGCACTGAAAAGTAGTATATGGTTATAGCTGCCCAATCTGGTGGCTTTAGAAAAATATCAAACCCTAGTTCATTAGAAGGCAGAATAAGTTCATTAGAAGGCAGAATAAACATAAAGGTTCCCCTCACACATGTGTGAGTTGTTTCTGGCTCTAGGGGGCGGTGCTCATCTCCATTACAAAGCCAAAGAATCAGCCCTGTCCAAAGACACTGTCTACTGACCACTATCTCCATGGTCATGTGGCCGGCATGACTAAACACCAAAGTGGTCCCTATTCTTCTACTTGCATATTTTACATGCTTTCAAACCGGCAGAAACTGGGACAAGTAATGGGAGCTCACTCCATTATGCAGCATTAGGGATTCAAACTGCCGAACTGCCAACCTTTCTGATCAACAAGCTAAGCGTCTTAGCCACTGAGCCACCAAGTCCCTATAAAAGACAGAATAGAGATACTGAAAAGTCTAAAGGCCCTGTTACACTGGCTGATGGATGCAAAACGTTTCTAAAAAGGACACAGCGGACGAGAAAAATGTTCCATCCATTGTTATCCACTCTCAAAAGGGGCAAAAATTTGCATAACCAGAGTGGACAACACGGAAAGTAACGGATGGGGGGAGGACACAGGGTGGATGGAAAGCGGATGCTCCACGGAAGCCTAGCAGATGGAAGCAGATGAAAGCGGATGGCACATCCACAAGGCTTCCAGGGGACCGCAGCAAAGTGGATGTGGAATGGATATAGCGGATGCAGAGCAGACGCCGAGTGGATGAAGCGGATGCACAGTGGATGCCAAGCGGATGAAGCGGATGCCTAGCGGAAGCCTAGCGGATGCCGAGTGGATGCCTGGCGGATGCCTAGCGGATGCCTAGCGGATGCTGAGCGGATGCCTAGCATTCACTGCGCATGTGGGGAGGATGCTTTGCGTCAGCCCTGCGGATATAAAGGGAAGCAGCTCCCAAGCAGGTCAACATTCAGAGGAAAGATCTGCTTCCCGACCCATCGACTGCCTGCCAGCCTGCCAGCCTGCCAGCCTGCCAGCCTGCCAGCCTGCCTGCCAGCCTGCCTGCCAGCCTGCCTGCCAGCCTCCCTGCCAGCCTGCCTGCCAGCCAGCAACCCCACAACCATGGGGAAGAAGAGAAAGCCTCAGCCATCTACTGCCAGCCCTGGCAAGAGGGACAGGGCCACCCTCCCACCCCCTGGCCCTCACTCTGCTTCTGCTGGGGCTTCTGCAGCATGGGCTCGCTCTTTTGGGGCTGGGGCTTCTGCTGCTTCTGCTTCTGGAGAAGCTGATGCTGCTGCTTCTGGCAGTGGTGCTTCTGCTCGTGCTTACTCTGCTGATGCTGCTTCTGGCGGTGGTGCTTCTGCTGGTGCTTACTCTGCTGATGCTGCTTCTGGTGGTGGTGCTTCTACTGGTGCTTACTCTGCTGAAGCTGCTTCTGGCGGTGGTGCTTCTGCTGGTGCTTACTTTGTTGAAGCTGCTTCTGGCGGTGCTTCTGCTGGTGCTTACTCTGCTGGCACTGCTCCTAGTGCTGGTGCTTGTGCTGGTGCTTACTCTGCTGGTGCTGCTCCTCGTCCTGCTGGTCCTGCTCATGCTCCTGGTCCTGCTTGTATTCCTGGTCCTGCTGGTGCTCCTGGTGCTGCTGGCACTGCTGGCACTGCTGGTGCTTACTCTGCTGCTGCTCATCCTGGTCCTGCTGGTGCTGCTGGTCCTGTTGGTGCTGCTGGTGCTGCAGCTGCTGCTGGTGGTGGTGGTGTGGAGGAGCAGCCCCTACAACCTGGAAGCCCCTCTGATGAGGGCCCATGTGGTCCTGCCAAATGGAGGAAGAGGCATACATGAGAACGGGAGTGGAGGCAATACAACATCGAGGAGGAACATGAGGATGAGGTGCTGGAGTGGCTGAGAGAGAATGACTATCTATGGCGGAAGGGACACAGGCTCTATAGGGAGACCAAAAGGAAGCAGGCTGCTTGGAGAGAGAATGCGGGGAGCCTGGGCTACACTTCGGAGGTGCTCCTCGGCTGGTGGAAGCACATGCACACCTGGTACGGGAAGCTGCACCTCAAGAAATCTGGCCAGGCCGCAGTCAAGCTGATGGACAGAGAGAACTACGTCATGGCCAAGTGCAGCTTCCTGGAGGGTGAGATCCACCACCAAGGAGCAGCCCCTCTCACAACCCTCTCTCTCAGGCAGCCTGCTGAGAGCCAGTCCACTTCTGGCAGAGAGTCAGCTCCTGTCTCCAGGCAGGTGTCTGTGGAGCGTGCCACGACGGAGACCCCCCTGACAGCTGTACTTCCCATGGCGGAGTGCGTGGAGGACCCCCTGGCGCTGTGGGATAAAGGAGACGGCACTTCCACCACAGTCCAACCCGCATCCACCCCCATCTCCACCTCCACAAAAAGGCAGAGAGCCAGACAGGAGGGACAGAGACACACTGTCCTGCTGGAGATAAGAGACACTATCAGGAGCAGCGTAGATCTCCTCTCTCAGTTGGTACACACCGACTCCTCATCCTCCAACCGCAAGCCCTTCCTCACCTATGTGAATCAGACCCTCATGGACATGGCAGAACCCCAGTACCAGGTGATGGACAGGATCACCAATCTGCTTCACAACCCTCCAGATCCAGATGAACCTGCTCCCACCCAGTCCAGGTCTGGTCCTCCACTCCAGATGATGTCACTCCCATTCCAAGGCTTTCCACAGGCCCTCACCTACCAGGGCTACGGCTACCAGGAGGTCCAGAAGCACAGGCAGAGGCAAAGAGGATGATGCTGAAGAAGCCCTTGTAGTTGTGATAAGTGGACCCTGAGTTGGCTGGAGCTTTGCAGGCCACGTGCTTCCCATCTATGGTCCAACAGTGTGGGGGAAGTTCCACCTCTGATACAACTCTTCTGCAACTTTCTTCCAGCCTTCTTCAGTGGTGGGACACTGGAGGAGCTCCTCCACGTATTCTTCGATGATGGCCTGCACCACTTCTCTGACCATAATGCTGATGGTGTTGTGTGGCACCCTCCACGCATACTGCATGTTTTTGTATGTGATCCCAGAGGCCTGGTGGCGCAGAGTCACTGCCACCTTCAGCCCAGGGTCCAGGCTGGTGCTCGGTTTGGTCAACCTGGGTCTCAGACGCTCCACAATTTCATCAAACATGGCTGGTGGCATCCTCATGAAGTGCTGGAATGCACAAGTGTCTTCATTCCTCAGCTCCACCATCAGCTTGTCATACAGTCCATACTCCACTCTTCTCTCAATCCATCGTCGGACCCACACAGTTCTTGGACGTCTCCTTCTCTTTGCGTAGAAAAGGTGAAAGAGCCTGAAGAGGGCTTGGTACTGGTGTTGAATGATGGCGGCTACCAAAAGGAGTGTGTGACGATCCATGGGGAGATCAATGGATGATGTTGAAGAGCAAGAGCAAGGCTGAAGAGGTCTGCACACCACGTCTGCTGGACTGAAAGTGAGATCCAGGTGATTTCCTCCCCCTTTTTATAGGAAATATCGGTTTTCTGCTAGGTGTCCTTCTGCATCCTATAGACATCCTGCAGACATCCTAAATATCCGAGATACATCCCATATAGAAACGTTTTTTCCATTTTAATGCTTTATGTCCAAGGTGCATCCGCTTTCTACCTTTCCGCATCTGTTTCGCTTCCTCCCTCTTTCCGTTTTCTGCTGGAATGGATGCGAGTTGTGCGGATGCGTAGCCGATGCCGAGCGGATACAGCAGATGTTTAATGGATGACGATGGACGTAGAACGTTTGTTCCCCGTATGTGTCACGGATGTAGAACGGATGTGGCGGAAAGTTCATCCGCTCAAAAAGTTTTATGCAGTTCAAAACTTTGTGAGTACAGAATGGATGCATCGCGTTAACCAACGGATGGCAAGTGTTTCTCTCTGTTTTACATCCTCTTTGCATCCGTTGGTGCAGTGTGACATGGGCTTAAGAAAAGACTGGAGTGAAATGGTACAGTGTCCTCTCCTTGAGCAGAGAGTTGGACAAGAAGACCTCCGAGATCACTTTCAGCTCTATTCTGATTATTATTTTTTTAGTACCAGGGATGGGATCCAACAGGGTTAACTACTGGTTCAGTGATTTATGAGGTTCGGTGATTTTTGATGCACTTCCCTGCACACTGTGATTGCACCTGTAAATTGTCATCAGCCTGGTGCCTTGACAATTGAGCAGTGCTACATGCCAAGAAGCAGCCTTTGAAAAAGTACTTTTTTTCCTGCTTTTTTAACTGCAGCTGTGCCTCACTTGGCAGCTGAAGTTGAAAATGCAGGAAATAAAGGGCAGGTAAGAGCCCGGGCAGGTGGGTGGGCAAAAGCATCAGCAGACATAGAACTAGCTCTATGTCTACTGCTCTTCAGAGCTACCAGTTCCACAGAGGTGGACAGAACCGGCAGAAACCCACCCCTGTTTAGTACTAATGTTGTACTTCAATAGACAGCAAAACAAATGCTACTCATTCAGCAAGGTCTATCCACAAATAAGCAATATGCTTCCCTAGGGATTTGAGGCAGGAACCAGAGGTGGTCTTCAACAGGTTCTGACCAGTTCTGGAGAACCGGTAGCAGAAATTTTGAGTAGTTCAGAGAACCAGCAAGTACCACCTCTGACTGGCCCCACCCCTTCTATTCTCTGTCTCCCATTGAGTCCCATCTGATCGGCTGGGCCTTCTTTGGTTGCCCTGCACAGGAGAATGGAGCTGGAAAGCAGGTTCGTGGGATGGGAAGGGAATGGAGATTTTGCAGTATCCTTCCCCTGCCATGCCCACCAAGCCACGCCCACAGAACTGGTAGTAAAGAAAATTTGAATCCCACTAACTGGCTGGAAAGTAAGTGATGTCTGTGGTTGTTGATGAAGTTATAAATGGGTTGCTGTTTTAACCCTAGGCATTGATAATTGAATGCTGTGATCTTTTGAATACTTATATATTTCCTGCATTGTCAGCATTGGGATATGGGCAGCTCTGCTCATCATTTAGATAAGTACATATAGTAAATATGGGTTAAATCTAGTGTTCTTTTGTATTTTATCTGTTTCTCTCCAGATGTGCCTATCTTTCTGTTATTATGTTTTGTAAATGTTTGTTGATGAGTTGTTTCTTTGATTTTGTAATCATTTTCTCAGATGTTGCCCTGAGTAAAAGACAAAGACCTCCCAGAGTGCCTCTACAGAAGAATGGAAGGATAATTATACAATCAGCAAATAACATATTTGCTATCTGATCATCATATTTCAATAGGTTGTGAGAAAAACAGCAGATTTCTGAAAACAGTGAAAGAATTCATATTGGAATGTTAAGCCCATGTCACACTGCACCAACGGATGCAAAGAGGATGTAAAATGGACAAAAAAGCTTGCCATCCATTGGTTAACGCGATGTACTCACTGCCTCCATTTTGCTTCCTCTCTATCCGTCCAGCATCCGTCTATTGAGGTTTCATCCGCTCAGAGAGTTTTGGACTGCTCCAAAACTTTTACGCAGAAAATGTATCAAATGCGTCTGTTCTGCATCAGCTACGCATCCGCTATATCCGCTAGGCATCCGTTCCGCATCCATGCAACTCGCATCCGCTCAGATGCAGGGAGGAAGTGGAACAGACACAGAATGGATGCAGAATGCATGCAGAATGGATGCAGCACGGAAACAAAGTGTTTAAAATGAAAAAATGTTAGCAGAGGGGACCTATCTCAGATATTAAGGATGTCTAGAGGATGTCTAGAGGATGCCTAGAGGATGCCTAGAGGATGCAAAGGGACACCTACACTGCCTATAAAAAGGGGGAGCAACTCACCTGCATCTCACTTTCAGACCAGCAGCCTAGCTGTGCAGACCTCTGCAGCCTTCATCTGACTCTTGCTCTTCCACAGCATCCAGTCATGTCCACCGTGGATCATAACACAGTCCTTTTGGCAGCCACCATCCTTCTGCAACAGTGCAAAGCCATCTACAGGCTCTGTGAACTCTAATACGGGAAGAAAAAGAGGTGGCCAAGAAGCGTCTGGGTACGAAGATGGATCAGGAGAAGAGCACAGTACGGGCTATACAACAAGCTGATGGTGGAGCTCAGGAATGAAGACACTCGGGCATTCCAGAAGTTCATGAGGATGCCTCCAGCCATGTTTGACGAAGTTGTGCAGCGGCTGAGACCGGGGTTGACCAAAGCAAACACCAATTTCCGGCCCAGCCTGGACCCTGGGCTCAAGGTGGCACTGACTCTGGGCCACCTGGCCTCAGGGACCACGTACAGGAGCATGCAGTACAGCTGGAGGGTGCCACACAACACCATCAGCATTGTGGTCAGAGAAGTGGTGCAGGCCATCATCGAAGAAGACCTGCAGGAGTTCCTCCAGTGCCCCTCCACTGATGAAGGATGGAAGAAAGTTGCAGAGCAGTGGTATCAGAGGTGGAACTTCCCCCACACCGTTGGAGCCATTGATGGCAAGCACGTGGCCTTCAAAGTACCACCCAAGTCAGGCTCCATGTATTTCAACTACAAGGGCTTTGCCATGGTCGATGCTGACTACAAGTTCATGTACATCGATGCTTCAGGCAGCGGCTCATGTTCAGATGCCCAGGTATACAATGCCAGTAACCTCAAGGAAGGGCTGGAAGGCAACCTCATCATGGGCTTTCCAGATCCAGACCCCCTGCACAACGACACGCAAGATGTGCCCTACTTCATCATGGGGGATGATGCCTTCTCCATTAGAACCTACCTCATGAAGCCATACACTTCCAGACTCCTCACCCATGAAGAGAGGATCTTCAACTACAGGCTGTCCAGGGCAAGGCGGGTGGTGGACAACGCCTTTGGCATCCTGGCCAACAGGTTCCAGGTACTTCTCACCACCATGCAGCATCGCCCAGAGACCGTGAGGAGGATCGTGGAAGCTTGCTGCATCCTGCACAATCTCATGTGCCCCCGCTACCCAGTCTTGCAGAACAGGCTCGTGGACCTCCAACAAGGCAATGGGGACATGGAACCTGGTGAATGGAGGTAAGGGCAAAACCTGATAGTCACTCAGGATGTACAAGGCCCCAACAGAGCCTCACATGAAGGGAAGAAGCAGCGCAACCTCCTGAGACACTGGTGCAACTCCCCAGCTGGAGCAGTGGAGTGGCAAGACAGGATGATAGATGATTAATGGATGCTTCTTTCAGCCTGTCTCATCACAGTGATGAGATTGGGCCATGTATGTTGGGTGGGCGTACAATGAACAGGGCGTTTAAGAAAGAGTTGTGTTTGTGTAGACATGTGTGGATGATTATTACATTATTATTGATAATAAAGTGTCATAGGTGTGGCACCAGGGAGGGTGGACCATACAGTCCCACTATGCTTGCTATGCTTACCCATCCCACAGCTATTACCCATACCACAGGTATCCCTGCCCATCCCATTGCTATCTTAACCCATCCCACAAGCATGCAAAGGCCTAAACCATTTCTAAAAGTTTCCACCAAGACTTTATTAAAAAAAAGAAATGAAGCAAGTTTGTGAATCAAAGATAAACTTTATTGAACAACAAGCTGTAAAACAAAAACGACCCAAGTCAAGTGTCCAAATAAACTCTCCAGGTAGCCAGCTACCTAGTCTCTTGCACTCTTATTGGTCACTCGGAGGTTTGCCCAGTCTCAGGGGTGAAGGGTCCAGGTGCTGTGGTGGTGGGTGGTGCTGGAGTGCTGGTCTATATCATCATTGGGGTGCCTGACCCCGAGAGGACAACAGGGGACTGTGTGTTGAGGAAGCTCTCAGAAAGCTGGCTCAGACCCGCGATGCTGAGAGGTCCTTCCTCCATGCCATGGGGTGTCAGCCCCAGTACTGATGAGAGATTTACTGAGGCCGGGCTTGGCTGTGGGGTGGAGGAAGGAGTAGTGTAGTGGGGCTGTCTGCAGCTGGGTGAGGACTGGCATGGGTGGCATCGCTGTCATCGGTGGCATCATTGTCGTGGGTGGCATTGGTGGCATCAGTGGAACAGGTGGCAACGGTGTCACCTGATGACTCTGTGCCTGGGCTGGGAAGGGTTGCTGCCTGTGCTGCTGGACCTCCTGGTAGCCACAGCCCTGGTAGGTGAGGGGCTGTGGGAAGCCTTGGTATGGGAGGGACATCACCTGGGATGGAGGAGCAGACCTGGACTGGATGGGAGCAGGTTCCTTGGGGTCTGGAGGGTTGTGAAGCAGTTCCATGATCCGGTCCTTCACCACCTGGTACTGGAGTTCCTCCATGTTCTTGAGGGTCTGGTTGACATAGGTGAGGAAGGGCTTGTGGTTGGAGGATGAGGAGTCGGTGCTGACCAGCTGAGAGAGGAGATCTATACTGGGGCAGATGGTGTCCCTGATCTCCAGCAGGACAGTGTGGCTCTGCCCCTCCTGCTGTCTGGCTCTCTGCCTTTCTGTGGAGGTGGAGCTGGGGGTGTGTGGATGCGGCTATGACTGTGGTGGACTCGATGTCTCCTTTCTCCCACCGCACCAGGGAGTCCTCCACGTGCTCCACCATGGTTACAACAGCTGTCCGTGGGTTCTCCGCCATGGCACGCTCCACAGAAACCTGCCTGGAGACAGGGACTGACTCTCGGCCGGAAGAGGACTGGGTCGCAGCAGGCTGCCGGAGAGAGAGGGTAGACAGAGGAGCAGGACGAGCATGTCCAGGAGCACGAGCAGGACGAGCAGAACCAGCAGCAGCTTCAGCAGAGTACGCAGCAGAAGCACCACTGCCAGGAGCAGCTTCAGCAGAAGCCCCAGCAGAAGCAGAGTCAGGGACAGGGGGCGGGAGGGTGGTCCTGTCCCTCTTGCCAGGGATGGCGGCAGGTTGATGACACTTTCACTTCTTCCCCATGGTTGTGGGGTTGCTGGCTGGCAGGGAGGCTGGCAGGCACCAAGGCTGGCAGGAAGCCTGGCACCAAGGCTGGCAGGAAGCCTTGCAGGAAGGCAAGCAGGCAGGCAGGCAGCAAGGCTGGCAAGCAGGCAGGCACCAAGGCTGGAAGGCAGGCTGGCAGAGAGGCAGGCAGCAAGGCTGGCAGGCAGGCAGGCAGCAAGGCTGGCAACAAGGCTGGCCAGGAGGCTTGGAAGCAGGCTGGCAGGAAGGCTGGCAGCAAGGCTTGCAGTCAGGCATGCAGGCAGGGCAGGCAAGGACTCCATGTACCCTGCAGCAGGTCTTTCCTCCGAATGCTGGCCACGTGCGAGCTGCTTCCCTTTATATCCGGGGGGCTTGAGCAATGCATCCCCCCCCGCATGCGCAATTCACGCCAGGCATCCATTAGGCTTCTGCTGTGCATCCGCTAGGCTTCCGCTCTGCATCCATTCCGCGTCCGCTTTCCTGAGGCCCCCCGGAAGCCCTGCGGATGTGCCATCCGCTCTCATCCATTTCCATCCACTAGACTTCCGTTCCGCATCCATTTTCCATCCGCTCTGCATCCTCCCCGCGTCCGTGTTATCTGCTCTGGTTATGCAAATTTTTGCCCCTTTTGAGAGCGGATAACAATGGATGGAACATTTTGCTCATCCGTTGTGTCCGTTTTGCATCTGTTGGGCAGTGTGACAGGGCCTTTAGTAGGGCTTTACAGGCATGGTGATTATTTTTTAATGCTCCATTAGGAATGCAACACAATAAGATTGATGAAGACATTTTACAGTTTGGAGTGTTTGTATATGTGCTTATGTCCATGTATATGTGTTCATAAAGCACATATTTTTTACATATTATATATGTAGTTGGTTATTATATCTAGCTGACATGGACTGACTTTGAAAAAAAACATTGCTGGATCTGGTCAATATTTGGGTGACCATCAAGGAATGAGTCTTGAAGATAAAAATGGGACTTAAAAAAAAAAACAGGAAAATTCAGAATGCAAGAGCTAAAGCCCATGTCACACTGACTAACGGTTGCAAAAAGGACACAACGGATGAGCAAAATGTTCCATCTGTTGTTATCTGCTCTCAAAAGGGGCAAAGATTTGCATAACCGGAGCAGATAACATGGACTTGGGGAGGATGCAGGGCGGATGGAAAGCGGATGCGGAATGGAAGCCCAGCGGATGGAAGCGGATGAGAGCGGATGGCACATCCGCTAGGCTTCCGGGGACCTCAGCAAAGCGGACGCGGAATGGATACAGCGGATGCAGAGCAGACGCCGAATGGATGAAGTGGATGCACAGCGGAAGCCTAGCGGATGCAGAGCTGAAGCCGAATGGATGCCTGGCATTAATTGCGCATGCGGGGGGGATGCATTGCATCAGCCCGCGGATATAATGGAAGCAGCTCAGAAGCAGGTCGCCATTCAGAGGAAAGACCTGCTGCCGGATGGATTGGCTGCCTTGCCTGCCCTGCCTGCATGTCTGCCTGCAAGCCTTGGTGTCAGCCTTGGTGCCAGCCTTCCTGCCAGCCTTCCTGCCAGCCGGTCTGCCTGCCAGCCTTGCTGCCTGCCTTCCTGCCAGCCTTGGTTCATGTCTGCCTGCCAGCCTTGGTGCCTGCCTGCCTGCCAGTCTTCCTGCCAGCCTTGGTGCCTGCCTTGGTGCCAGCCTTGATGCCTGACTTGGTGCCATCCTTCCTGCCAGCCTTGGTGCCTGCCTGCCTGCCAGCCTTCCTGCCAGCCTTGGTGCCAGCCTCCCTGCCAGCCTTGCTGTCAGCCTTGGTTCCTGCCAGCCTCCCTGCCAGCCAGCAACCCCACAACCATGCGGAAGAACAGCAAGCCTCAGCCATCTGCTGCCAGCCCTGGCAAGAGGGACAGGGCTACCATTCCGCCCCCTGGCCTTCACTCTGGTTTTGCTGGGGCTTCTGCAGCACGGGCTCGCTCTTCTGGGGCTGGGGCTTCTGCTGCTTCTGCTTCTGGAGGAGCTGATGAAAAGCACTCCAGCACCAGCCACCTCCACAGCACCTGGGCCCTTCACCCCTGAGACTGAGCGACCAAGAGGAGTGCTGGACACTCATTTTTGTTTTATAGCTTGTTGTAAATAAAGTCTATTTATGATTCACACACTTGCTTCATTTCTTTTTTTTAATAAAGTCTTGGTGGAAACTTTTAGAAATGGTTTAAGCCTTTGCATGCTTGTGGGATGGGTAAGGATAGCTTTGGGGTGGGTTAGGATACCTGTGGGATGGGTAATAACTGTGGCATGGGTTAGGATAGCAGTGGGATTGATAAACCTCCAGTGCAAGCATAGTGGGACTGTATGGTCCACCCTCCCAGGTGCCACACCTATGGCCCTTTATTAGCAATAATAATGTAATAATTATCCACACATGTCAACATAAACACAACTCTTTATTAAACGCCCTGTTCATTGTAGGCCAACCAAACATACATAGCCCAATCTCATCAGTGTGCTGAGACAGGCTGAAGGAAGCATCCATTAAGCATCTACCATCCTGTCTTGCCACTCCACTGCTCCAGCTGGGGAGGTGCACCAGTGTCTCAGGAGGTTGTGCTGCTTCTTCGCTTCATGTGAGGCTCTGTTGGGGCCTTGCACATCCTCAGTGTCGATCAGGTTTTGCCCTTGCCTCCATTCCCCAGGCTTCATGTCCCCATTGCCTTGTTGGAGGTCCACAAGCCTGTTCTGCAAGACTGGGTAGTGGGTGCGCATGAGATTTTGCAGGATGCAGCAAGCTTCTATGATCCTCCTCACGGTCTCTGGGGAATGCTGCATGGTGGTGAGAAGTACCTGGAACCTGTTGGCCAGGATGCCAAAGGCGTTCTCCACCACCTGCCTTGCCCTGGACAGCCTGTAGTTGAAGATCCTCTCTTCACAGGTGAGGAGTCTGGAAGTGTAGGGCTTCATGAGGTAGGTTCTGAAGGAGAAGGCATCATCCCCCACGATGAAGTAGGGCACATCTTGCATGTCTTTGGGCAGGGGGTCTGGATCTGGAAAGCCCATGATGAGGTTGCCTTCCAGACCCTCCTTGAGGTCACTGGCATTGTATACCTGGGCATCTGATGATGAGCCATTGCCTGAAGCATCGATGTACATGAACTTGTAGTCAGCATCGACCATGGCGAAGAGGATGAAACACTGGTGCAACTCCCCAGCTGGAGCGGTGGAGTGGCAAGACAGGATGGTAGATGCTTTATGGATGCTTCCTTCAGCCTGTCTCATCACACGGACAAGATTGGGCCATGTATGTTGGGTGGGCCTACAATAAACAGAGCGTTTAATAAAGAGTTTTGTTTATGTTGACATGTGTGGATGATTGATTACACTATTATTGATAATAAAGGGCCATAGGTGTGGCACCTGGGAGGGTGGACCATACAGTTCCACTATGCTTGCACTGGAGGTTTATCTATTCCACAGCTATTAGCCATCCTAAAGGTATCCCTGCTCATTCCACAGGTATCCCTGCTCACCCCACTGCAATCTTAACACATCCCACAAGCATGCAATGGCTTAAGCCAATTCTAAAGGTTTCCACCAAGACTTTTTTTTAAAAAAAGCAATGAAGCAAGTGTGTGAATCAAAGATAAACTTTATTGAACAACAAGCTGTAAAAAAAAATTGACCCAAGTCAAGTGTCCAAAGAAAGTCCACAGGTAGCCAGCTAGCTGGTCTCTGCCACTCTTCTTGGTCACTCGGAGGTGTGCCCAGTCTCAGGGGTGAAGGGTCCAGGTGCTGTGGTGGTGGGTGGTGCTGGAGTGCCTGGCCTCGAGAGGACAACAGGGGACGGTGTGTTGAGGACGGTGTCGGACAGCTGGCTCAGCCCCGCGATGCTGAGAGGTCCTTCCTCCATGCCATGGGGTGTCAGCCCCAGTACTGATGACAGATGTACTGAGGCCGGACTTGGTTGTTGGGTGGAGGAAGGAGTAGTGTAGTGGGGCTGTCTGGTCTGAAGCTGGATGAGGACTGGCGTGGGTGGCATCGCTGTCATGGGTGGCATCATTGGCATCAGTGGCATCGCTGTCATCGGTGGCATCATTGGCGTGGGTGGCATCAGTGGCATCAGTGAAACAGGTGGCAACATGTGTCACCCGATGACTCTGTGCCTGGACTGGGAAGGGCTGCTGCCTGTGCTGCTGAACCTCCTGGTAGCCATAGCCCTGGTAGGTGAGGGCCTGTGGGAAGCCTTGAAATGGGAGGGACATCACCTGGGGTGGAGGAGCAGACCTGGACTGGGTGGGAGCAGGTTCCTCTTGTTCTGGAGGGTTGTGAAGCAGCTTGGTGATCCGGTCCTTCACCTGCTGGTACTGTGGATCTGCCATTTCCTTGAGGGTCTGGTTGACATAGGTGAGGAAGGGCTTGCGGTTGGAGGAGTCGGAGTCGGTGTGGACCAGCTGAGAGAGGAGATCTATGCTGGTGCGGATGGTGTCCCTGATCTCTAGCAGGACATTGTGGCTCTGCCCCTCCAGCTGTCCGGCTCTCTGCCTTTCTGCGGAGGCGGAGCTGGGGGGGGTGGATGCGGCTAGGACTGTGGTGGACTCAATGTCTCCTTTCTCCCACCGCACCAGGGAGTCCTCTACGCACTCCACCACGCTTACCACACCTGTCCACGGGTTCTCCACCGTGGCACGCTCCACAGAAACCTGCCTGGAGACAGGGACTGACTCTCGGCCGGAAGAGGACTGGGTGGCAGCAGGCTGCCTCAGAGAGAGGGTAGTGAGAGGGGCTGCTGGTGCTCCTCGGTGGTGGATCTCACCCTTCAGGAAGCTGCACCTGGCCATGACGTAGGTCTCTCTGTCTGTCAGTTTCACAGTGGCCTGGCCAGATTTCTTCAGGTGCAGCTTCCCGTACCAGGTGTGCATATGTTTCCACCAGCCGAGGAGCACCTCCGAAGTGTAACCCATACTCTCTGCCCCCTCTCTCCAAGCAGCCTGCTTCCGCTTGGTGTCCCTGTACAGCTGGTGTCCCTTCCACCACAGATAATCGTTCTCTCTCAGCCACTCCAGCACCTCATCCTCGTGCGTCTCTGCAATGGAGTATTGCCTCCTCTCCTGTTGTCGCATACACCTCTTCCTCCCTTTGGCAGGACCAGATGGGCCCTCATCAGAGGGGCTCCCAGGTAGTAGGGGCTGCTCCTCCACACCACCAGCAGCAGCAGCACCAGCAGGATCATCATCATCATCATCATCATCATCATCATCATCATCATCATCCTCACCAGCAGGATCATAATCAGCATCATCATCCTCAGCAGCAGGATCATAATCAGCAGCAGCAGCAGCAGCAGTAGGAACAGCAGGACCAGGATCAGCAGCAGTAGAGTAAGCACCAGCAGGGCCAGCAAGTCCAGGAGCACGAGCAGGACCAGGAGCACAAGCAGGACCAGGAGCACGAGCAGGACGAGCAAGACCAGGAGCACAAGCAGGACGAGCAAGTCCAGGAGCACGAGCAGGTTGAGCAGGACCAGGAGCAGCTTCAACAGAGTAAGCAACAGCAGAAGCCCCAGCACCAGCAGAAGCACCATCGCCAGGAGCAGCTTCAGCAGAAGCCCCAGCAGAAGCAGAGTCAGGGACAGGGGGCGGAAGGGTGGCCCTGTCCCTCTTGCCTGGGATGGTGGCAGGTTGCTGAGGCTTTCTCTTCCTCCCCATGGTTGTGAGGTTGCTGGCTGGCAGGGAGGCTGGCAGGCACCAAGGCTGGATGGAAGGCTGGCAGGAAGGCTGGGAGAAAGCCTGGCAGGAAGGCAGGCAGGCAGGCAGGCACCAAGGCTGGCTGGAAGGCAGGCTGGCAGGGCAGGCAAGGAACTCGAAGTGTCCAGCAGCAGGTCTTTCCTCGGAATGCTGGCCACGTGCGAGCTGCTTCCCCTTATATCCGGGGGGCTTACGTAATACTTCTCCCCGCATGCACAATTAACGCGCGACATCCGTTCTGCTTCTGCTGTGCATCCGTAGGCTTCCGCTGTGCATCTGCTTTATCCGCTGTGCATCCGCTGTGCATCCGCTTCATCTGTTCGGCGTCTGTTCTGCATCCGCTGTATCCGTTTCGCGTCCACTTCGCTGAGGCCCCCCAGAAGCCCTGCGGTTGCGCCATCCGCTCCCATCCGCTCCCGTCCGCTGGGCTTCCGTTCTGCATCCGCTTTGCATCTGCCCTGCGTCCTCCCCGCATCCGTGTTATCCACTCCGCTTATGCAAATTTTTGCCCCTTTTGAGAGCGGATAACAACGGATGGAACATTTTTCTCGTCCGTTGTGTCGTTTTGCATCCGTTGGCCAGTGTGACATGGGCTTAATAGCTCTTTGGATGTTGCACATATTTTAACTATTTGTGGATCTTGTTTAACACATTAATATGTGGAGGGAAGGAAGCAGTGGGGTGCTACAAGGTTCCATCTTAGGCCCAGTACTCTTCAATATCTTCATAAATGACTTAAAATGAGGGAATAGAAGGGGAACTTATCAAATTTGTGGATGATACTAAGCCGGCAGGAATAGCCAACACCCTAGATGACAGATAACAGATAATCAGAGTTGGAAGGGACCTTGTAGGTCATCTAGTCCAACCCCCCACCAAGCGGGAGACTCTACACCATTTCTGACAAATGGCAATCCAATCTCTTCTTGAAAGTCTCAAGGGATGGCGCTCCCACAACTTCCGAGGGCAACTTCTGTTCCATTGGTTGATTGCTCTCACTGTCAGAAAGTTTCTCCTTATTTCCAGGTTAAATCTCTCCTTGTTCAGGCCTTGACAGGCTTGAGATCCAGATGGATCTTGACAGACTAGAACACTGGGCCCGATCTAACAAAATGAAATTCAATGTAGAGAAAAGTAAAGTCCTACACTTAGGCAAGGAAAACCGAAGGTACACATATAGGTATGGTGAAACCAGGCTTCATAGCAGTAACTATAAGAGGGATCTTGGAGTCTTAGTGGACAACCAATTAAATATGAGCCAATATTGTGCAGCAGCAGCCAAAAAAAGCCAATGCAATCCAAACTTGCATTAACAGAGGGATACAATCAAGATCAAGGGAAGTACTAATACTACTCTATAAAGCCTTAGCAAGACCACACCTAGAATAGTGCATCCAATTTTGATCCCCACATTATAAAAAAGATGTTGAGATTCTAGGAAAAAGCACAGAGAAGGGCAACCAGGATGATTAGGGGACTGGAGACTAAAACATACAAAGAATAGTTACAGGAACTGGGCATGGCTAGTCTAGTGAATAGAAGGACAGGGGAGACATGATAGCAGTCTTCCAATATTTGAGGGGCTACCACAGAGAGGAGGGGGTCAAGCTGTTTTCCAAAGCACCCAAAGGCCACACAAGGAATAATGGAAGGAAACTGAACAAGGAAAGATTCAACCTGGAAATAAAAAGAAATTTTTTGTCAGCAAAAACAATTAATCCATGGAACAGAAGCTGCCTTCAGAAGTTGTGGGAGCTTCATCCCTGGAAGCTTTCAAGAAGAGATTGGACTGCCATGTGTCAGAAATGGTGTGGGGTCTCCTGCTTGGTCAGGGGGGTTGGACTAGATGAGCTATAAAGTCCCTTCCATGTGTTACTCTGTTAAATCTGTTAATCCATTAAATTATTATAAAGGTTAGTAGCAACCCATTTTGCACAGGTTGTAATAAAATAGTACACGTTACAAATGTACAGACTCTTTCAGAGAGGATTTTATTTATTTATTTATTCATTCATTCATTCATTCATTCATTCATTCATTCATTCATTCATTTGCTCTGTCTGGAAGGCAAGAAAATGCACTCGGCTCTTTCTCACACTTTCTAAACAGGTGTCATGGACCTGTTTTGTTTTTTTTTTCCTCCCATGCCAGAGTGATAAATGTGTGAAATAGGCTTTCAGGAGAAGCTGCTGAGGGAAAAACACAGGGGTCATAAGAGAAAAATGAGATGCCTTCCATGGGGAAACCAAATGCTAAGAATGGATGAACTCGGAAGGAAGAGATGGCCTCGTTTGATTCCCCCAATGAGTGCTTAAGCTCTGCTCTCGGTTGTCTTTCCCACAATCATTTAATTGAAAAATTCACCTTGCTTACAGTTTACAGTCTCATGGCAGTAGAGGAGTCAAAATTCCTTCACTCTGCACAATTTATATTTGTTGCACAGTGGGACGCTGGTTGTAAAGATGCTGCAATATTGTTTTTTATGTGTGGTTGTCATGAGATGTCTTTTTTTTATTATTGTTTTCGGTTAAATTAGCCAACCCATTTGTATACATGCCCAGCCATTTTATATTAACCCAAAGTCTCACTGAAGAATTGTTTCTCGTGTAACGATGATGTCTACTTGATGATACAAATGCTAAGTTCAGAACAGCAGAGCTTTTGTTCCAACAAGGACAAGAGAAATATTTTGATATATACTTCTAGTCTTTCCTCATAATGTGTTCCCTCTCTTTTTGACAACGTCCATTTATTTTTTCAAAGCACAGGCGTTGAATAACCAGAGGGTCAAATTGGATTCTGAGCTTCTTTCTTTATATAAATGTGAAAATGTGCCAGGCTCATTTGTGCTTTGAAAACCATTTTCCTCATCTAGCTTAGCCAGTCTGACTTCGAGATGGAGAAAATCCAAATTACACCGGTCTACCATCTGAGGCCTACAACTTACTCACAGAGTAAAGTTCTGTCTTAGCTGTAGCACTTTAAATTGGATCAGACTTATGTGATAGAAAAATCTTCCCCTTCTCCCTTTATAGAAACCAAGAAATACATATTTGCACTTCTAAAATGAGGGAGACAAGAATTGGAAGAGTGATTTGGCCAGGAATAATTTGATCAAGGATGGTTACACCACCCATATGATCAAACTTTCCATTTTAGCAAAAACCGAGTATTTGTGATGAAGAAGGAGACCTTTGGGCTTCAACAATAAGCTATCTTATAAACTATGAAGATTGCTACAGAGCAGGGATCTTCAAACTTGACAGTTTTAAGACTCGTGGACTTCAACTCCCAGAATTCCTCCTACAGTCATGTTAGCTCAGGAATTCTGGGAGTTGAAGTCCACAAGTCTTGAACTTGCCAAGTTTGAAGACCCTTGCTGTAGAAAATCAGCACTCATCCTCCTAGAAGAATGAAATATTTTGAGGAATATTTTTTTAAAAGGCAGAATATTACATTTCCCTAAATGAGAAATTGAAAAAAAACATGATTTTTTTAGAGGCAGAAGCAGATCTAGTCTTTCTTAATAGCCCCAGTTGATATTTTGTACCCATTAAGAAAGATTGGGCCATCCTATTCCAAAACCAGCCCTAGTATCCCTGCCGCCAAGCAGAAACTGAGGAGCCTGTCTTTTAGAAATACAGATTTGATAATGCATTCAAGACAGGATATTTTTAAAACTCCCTGCAGTAAAGTCTGAACAAAGAATGGTAGGATTAGCCCTCACTCAACATCCATAATAGGAGGAAAGGCATTAAGATGTAATAGAAATTGCCCAATATCCTTTCAGAATACAAGCCCCTTCATTGCACCATCCCAAGAGCAGTCCAAGCTTTAACCAAGCTCAACTGGGAGTTCAGACAAACACCTAGGATTTGCATTTTCTCTTTTGCCTATAGAGCCAGCTATGAACCCTACATAATCCCCTACATGACCCCATAGGATTCTGACAACAGCCAATTGAATACATGTTCTTGCACAGGAACAGGAAGCTCAAGTGCAAAGCCCAAAGAAAGTATTAAAAAAACTCACTATCAACTCCATTTTTCAGCTGCCCAGAACCCCATGTGGTTCTGTTTCACCAATAAACCATCTTTCCAATCAGCCTCCATGTTTCCAATGTCTTTCTCCCAGCTTGGAACTGAACCAGATAGATATTTCTTCCCACATTATTTAAATACAAAATACAGAATAACAGTATTGGAAGGGACATTGGGGTTTTCTAGTCCAACCCCCCCAAAATCAAGTAAAGTTGGTATATGCTGAGGAAAGCTGTACTATAACTTGAAGATGGACCTGAAAGATTTTGTAGATGCTACTCTTCATTTATAATTTGAAACCACATCCTGTGGCTTTCTACACCCAATTTAGAGGCCAGACTCCATCCAAATAAGGGTACACAGATACAACCAGAACTGTAATAAGTAGAGAATTAGACTTTCTCGTTTTGGCATTGAATTTCATGGAATTTGTCAAACAAAGGAACGTCAAAGATAGATGATAATAGAATGATTCTGAATAGTTTATAAGGAAGTAAACTGTTGAAGTGCAGGAAATCAGGAGTCAGGAGACCAGCGTAACTTCAGCTCTTTATTCAAGGTATAGATCTGTGTAGCCTTTAGAGAGCTGTGGCAGCTCTTCTTAAAGAGCTAGCCAGCGGTTCTTACCCAATGACAGCTTTCTGGATCTCCCGCGATCAGTTTGTCCAATCACGGGAGATTCCTTACTAACCAGTCACCATCTTGCATCTCGGCTAATCACAGTGCAGTTCATTTCAGCCAATCAGGTTAGGGTATTACAAGTATGTTAATATGTAACATAAACACTCTCCTTTGATTTGAAAGCATGTTTGATCACATTCTGTCTGTTACCTTAGTAATGCAGATACCTCTATGATATCACTCAACAATTGTTTGTAAATATCTATTGCTATAAAATAATTTAAACTTCAACAGTTTAAAAATGTTCAAAGATGTGTTACCTTTTAAGGTGTTATAAGTCCAGCTATATTTCTTTAGCTACAACCAACATACGTCCCTTTGGAATTTGTTTGCTTTTGCACACTGTTTTAAAATAACTGCTTTGTATAATTTAGTGTGAGTTGAAGAAATATAACATGTCACCTTTATTATATTTCCCTGCTTATTATCTTTAACAATCTAAAGTAAAACATGCCATATTTTGTCCTCTTAGACCACTTCTGGAATTCACTCAAGTACTGGACATTGTCAGGATCCATTTATTTCTGAGGTATATAAGGATATATTTTTTCCACACAGAAGTTATTTTCACTATTAGTTGTTTGGTATAAAAATATGATCAAATCTGAAAATGTTTATCACTGGTGTTATTAGAGTTTACTGACATCTAACTAGAGTTTAAGCAATTTAAGCAATTTGTGAATTATGCTGTGGTGGCCTTGTGATTAGAATGCAGTATTGCAGGCTGATTCTGCTGACCACCAATAGTTTGGTTTTGACTGGCTCAAGGTTGACTCAGCCTTCCATCCTTCTGAGATCAGTAAAATAAGGACCCAGACTGTTGAGGAAAATAAGCTGACTTTGTAAATTGCTTTGATCACTAAAAGAAAAGAACTATTAAGCGATATATAAGTCCAAATGCTATTGCTTGCAAGCTATTGCTTATGAAGGAAAGAAAAAGAAAGGAAGGAAAGAAGATGAGAAGAAAGTAAGATGAGAAGGAAGGAAGGGAAATGAGGACAAAGAAGGAAGGAAGTCAATGGTGGCACAGTGATTAGAGAGTCATATTACCAACTTACTGCCCTCTGCCAGAGGTTCGATCCTGACTGGCTTAAGGTTGACTCAGCCTTCCATCCTTCTGAAGTCAGTAAAATGAGGACCCAGATTGGTGAGGTAAGTAGGCCAGTGGTAGGATTCAAAAAAATTTACTAACAGTTCTGTGGGAGTGGCTTGATGGGCGTGCAAAATCTCTATTCCCTCACCACACCTGGGGGAAGGTTCTCCGAACTACTCAAAATTTCCATGACTGGTTCTCCAGAACTGGTCAAAACCTGCTGAATACCACCTCTGAAATAGGCTGATATTGTAAACTTGTCTCAGTCAGGTGTCACTTAGAGAGGGTTATCAAGCCATATATGTCTAAGTACTATTGCTATTAAAGATATCCTAATCAAGTTCTTGCAAGCAAAAACTGTTGGAACCATAAAATGGAGAAAGTCAGAGAAAATGAAGAAGCTAAAATGCTCTGGAACTTTTGAACTCAAACAGGAAAAGCACCTGCTCCATAACATCCCAGATGAAACAACTGTTGATAAGAAAGACCAAAAAATAATAATTTTGAATAGTGCATGTGGCTGTACTTGGAGATAGCAGAGTAGTAGAGAAAGAGCTGGAGAAAATCATGAAATGTAAAGACCTGAAAACACTGTTCTCAAGATCAGCATACTTCAACCGGGGCTTCAGTCTTTTTGCAAACCATTCCTCCAAATATTTCCCACCGCAATGGCCTTGATCTCTACATTGCTAAAACTCTTGTTCCCATGACCTTTAACTGGATAAATGGTGCATTATAGGGCAACAGTTTTTCAACCATGGTATTTCAAATAGACTAACTTACCGAATGCATCCAAAACCTGGGACTTGTGACTCTTGAGGGAATGAAATTTGGGGACATTGTGATTTCTTCTGTGCTCCTGGCTGCTGTTGCTGCACAGCTAGGATGCTGGTGTGGTCACATGATTTGCATTTTCAGTGTTCCATGACAATCTCCCAGCCAATCACACAACCTCTCATTCCTTCCCCACCAACCAGCAGCCACTTCCGGATTGCTGAAAAGCAATGGGAAGAAGAGAAGAAGAAGGGAAGGAAGAAGGAAGGGAAGGAGAAAGAAAAGAGATGGTACTGAAAGAAATGGGCACCTTGGATGCAATCCCAAAACAATTGCCGAATCACTTGTACAGCATTGGCATTGACAAAATCCATACTAGTGAATTTAAGGCAGCTTTGTTAGAAACAGCTTAAGGCCCTGTCACACTGCCTAACGGATGCAAAACATTAGTAAAAAGGACACAACGGACAAGCAAAATGTTCCATCCGTTGATATCTGCTCTAAAAAGGGACAAAAATTTGCATAGCCAGAGAGGATAACACAGAAAGGAACGGATGTGGGGAGGACGCAGAGCGGATGGAAAGTGGATGTGGAACGGAAGCCCAGCGGATGAAAGCAGACGGGAGCGGATGGCACATCCGCTAGGCTTCCGGGGGACCTCAGCAAAGCGGACACGGAACGGATACAGCGGATACACAACGGATGAAGTGGATGCAGAGTGGAAGCCCAGCGGATGCACAGTGGATGAAGCGGATGCAGAGCGGAAGCTGAATGGATGCCGAGCGTTAATTGCGCATGCGGGGGGGATGCATTGCATAAGCCCCGCAGATATAAAGGGAAGCAGCTCGCATGTGGCCAGCATTCAGTGGAAAGACCTGCTGCCGGATACATCGAGTCCTTGCCTGCCCTGCCTGCATGCCTGCCTACAAGCCTTGCTGCCAAACTTGTTGCAAGCCTTCCTGCCAGCCTGCCTCCAAGACTGCCTCCAAGACTGCCTCCCAGCCTCCTGGCCAGCCTCCCTGCCAGCCTTGCTGTCTGTCTGCCTGCCAGCCTGCCTTCCAGCCTTCCTGCCAGACAGTCTGCCTGCCAGCCTTGGTGCCTGCCTGCCTGCCTTTCTGCCAGCTTCCTGCCAGCCTGCCTGCCTGCCAGCCTTGGTGCCTGCCTGCCAGCCTTCATGCATGGCTGCCTGCCAGCCTTTCTGCCAGCCTTCCTGCCAGCCTTGTCGCCTGCCAGCCTCCCTGCCAGCCTCCCTGCCAGCCAGCAACCCCACAACCATGGGGAAGAAGCAAAAGCCTCAGCAACCTGCTGCTATCCCTGGCAAGAGGGACAGGGCCACCCTCCCACCCCCTGTCCCTGACTCTGCTTCTGCTGGGGCTTCTGCTGCTTGGGCTTGCTCTTCTGGTGCTGGAGGTTCTGCTGAAGCTGCTCCTGGCAGTGGTGCTTCTGCTGGTGCTTACTCTGCTGAAGCTGCTCCTGGCGGT
>BLBF01000039.1:23887620-23903801 GCA_015471245.1 Laticauda colubrina
GGCGGTGGTGCTTCTGCTGGTGCTTACTCTGCTGAAGCTGCTCCTGGTCCTGCTGGTCCTGCTCGTCCTGGTTGTGCTCCTGGACTTGCTCGTACTGCTCGTACTGCTCGTGCTCCTGGTCTTGCTCATCCTGCTCGTCCTGCTCGTGCTCCTGGTCCTGCTCGTGCTCCTGGTCTTGCTGGCGCTGCTGGTGCTTACTCTGCTGCTGCTGACCCTGGTCCTGCTGGTGCTGCCGGTGCTGGTGCTGCTGGTGCTGCTGGTGCTGCTGGTGCTGCTGGTGCTGCTGGTGCTGCTGATCCTACTGCTGCTGCTGCTGCTGATCCTGCTGGTGCTGGTGCTGGTGCTGGTGCTGGTGCTGCTGCTGCTGCTGCTGCTGATGATGATGATGATTATGATCCTGCTGGTGATGATGATGATGATGATGATGATGATGATGATGATCCTGCTGGTGCAGCTGCTGCTGGTGGTGTGGAGGAGCAGCCCCTACTACCTGGGAGCCCCTCTGATGAGGGCCCATCTGGTCCTGTCAAAGGGAGGAAGAGGCGTATGCGACAACGGGAGAGGAGGCAATACTCCATTGAGGAGGAACATGAGGATGAGGTGCTGGAGTGGCTGAGAGAGAATGACTATCTGTGGCGGAAGGGACACCGGCTGTACAGGGACACCAAGTGGAAGCATGCTGCTTCGAGAGAGAAGGCGGAGAGTATGGGCTACACTTCGGAGGTGCTCCTCGGCTGGTGGAAGCACATGCACACCTGGTACGGGAAGCTGCACCTGAAGAAATCTGGCCAGGCCGCGGTTAAGCTGACGGACAGAGAGACCTACATCATGGCCAGGTGCAGCTTCCTGGAGAGTGACATCCGCCACCGAGGAGCACCAGGAGCCCCTCTCACTACCTTCTCTCTCCGGCAGCCTGCTGAGAGCCAGTCCTCTTCTGGCCGAGAGTCAGTCCCTGTCTCCAGGCAGGTTTTTGTGGAGCGTGCCACGGCGGAGAACCCACGGACAGGTGTTGTAACCGTGGTGGAGCACGTGGAGGACTCCCTGGTGTGGTGGGAGAAAGGAGACGGCGCATCCACCACAGCCGTACCTGCATCCACCCCCCCCAGCTCCACCTCCACAGAAAGGCAGAGAGCCAGAAAGCAGGAGGGGCAGAGCCACACTGTCCTGCTGGAGATAAGAGACACCATCAGGAGCAGTGTAGATCTCCTCTCTCAGCTAGTCCACACCGACTCCTCATCCTCCAACCGCAAGCCCTTCCTCACCGATGTCAACCAGACCCTCAGGGACATGGAGGAACCCTAGTACCAGGTGGTGAAGGACCAGATCACCAAGCTGCTTCACAACCCTCCAGACCCAGAGGAACCTGCTCCCAACCAGCCCAGGTCTGCCCCTCCACCCCAGGTGATGTCCCTCCCATTCCAAGGCTTCCCACAGCCCCTCACCTTCCAGGGCTATGGCTACCAGAAGGTCCAGCAGCACAGGCAGCAGCCCTTCCCAGTCCAGGCACAGAGTCATCGGACACCACCGTTGCCACTGAATCCACTGATGCCACCGATGCCACCCACGCCAATGATGCCACCGACGACAGCGATGCCACCCACGCCACCGATGTCACCAACACCAGTCCTTACCCAGCTGCAGACCAGACAGTCCCACTACACTGCTCCTTCCTCCACCCCACAGCCAAGCCCGGCCTCAGAACATCTGTCCTTGGTACTGGGGCTGACACTCCATGGCATGGAGGAAGTAGCTCTCAACATCACGGGGCTGAACCAGCTGTCCGAGAGCTTCCTCAACACACCATCCCCTGTTGTCCTCTCGAGGCCAGGCACCCCAGTGGTGCTTCAGACCAGCACTCCTGCACCAGCCACCTCCACAGCACCTGGACCCTTCACCCCGAGACTGGGCACACCTCCGAGTGACCAAGAGGAGTGCCAGAGACTGGCTGGCTGGCTACCTGTGGACTTTATTTGGACACTTGACTTGGGTCATTTTTCTTTTACAGCTTGTTGTTCAATAAAGTCTATCTTTGATTCACACACTTGCTTAATTTCTTTTTTTTAATAAAGTCTTGGTGGAAACTTTTAGAAATGGTTTAAGCCTTTGCATGCTTGAGGGATGGGTTAAGATAGCAGTGGGATGGGCAGGGATACCTGTGGCATGGGTAATAGCTGTGGGATGGGTAAGGATAGCAGTGTTATGGGCAGGGATACCTTTGGGATGGGTTAAGATAGCTGTGGGATAGATAAACCTCCAGTGTAAGCATAGTGGGAATGGATGGTCCACCCCCCCCCAGATGCCACACCTATGGCCCTTCATTATCAATAACAATTTAAGCATTGATCCACACTTGTCAACATAAAAACAACTCTTTATTAAATGCCCTGATCATTGTAGGCCAACCCAACATACATCGCCCAATCTCATCCGTGTGATGAGACAGGCTGAAGGAAGCATCCATTAAGCATCTACCATCCTGTCTTGCCACTCCACCAGTCCAGCTGGGGAGTTGCACCAGTGTTTCAGGAGGTTGCTTCTTCCCTTCACGTGAGGCTCTGTTGGGGCCTTGCACATCCTCAGTGTCTATCAGGTTCTGCCCTTGCCTCCATTCCCCAGGCTCCATGTCCCCATAGCCTTGTTGGAGGTCCATGAGCCTGTTCTGAAAAACTGGGTAGCGGGAGCGCATGAGATTGTGCAGGATGCAGCAAGCTTCCACGATCCTCCTCATGGTCTGTGGACGATGCTGCATGGTGGTGAGAAGTACCTGGAACCTGTTGGCCAGGATGCCAAAGACGTTCTCCACCACCCGCCTTGCCCTGGACAGCCTGTAGTTGAAGATCCTCTCTTCACGGGTGAGGAGTCTGGAGGTGTAGGGCTTCATGAAGTAGGTTCTGAGGGAGAAGGCGTCATCCCCCACGATGAAGTAGGGCACATCTTGCGTGTCCTTGGGCAGGGGTTCTGGATCTGGGAAGCCCATGATGAGGTTGCATTCCAGCCCCTCTTTGAGGTCACTGGCATTGTATACCTGGGCATCTGAACATGACTCGTTGTCTGAAGCATCGATGTACATGAACTTGTAGTCAGCATCGACCATGTCGAAGAGGACAATGCTGAAGAAGACCTTGTCACTGAAATAAATGGACCCCGACTTGGGTGGTGCTTTGCAGGCCACGTGTTTACCATCTATGGCTCCAACGGTGTGGGGGAAGTTCCACCTCTGATACCACTGCTCTGCAACTTTCTTCCATCCTTCTTCAGTGGAGGGGCACTGGAGGAGCTCCTCCATGTATTCTTCGATGATGGCCTGCACCACTTCTCTGACCACAATGCTGATGGTGTTGTGTGGCACCCTCCAGCCGTACTGCATGCTCCTGTAGGTGGTCCCTGAGGCCTGATGGTGCAGAGTCAGTGCCACCTTGAGCCCAGGTTCCATGCTGGGCCGGAAGTTGATGCTCTGCTTGGTCAACCTGGGTGTCAGGCGCTGCACAACTTCGTCAAACATGGCTGGAGGCATCCTCATGAAGTTCTGGAATGCACGAGTGTCTTCGTTCCTGAGCTCCACCATCAGCTTCTTGTACAGTCCATACTCTGCTCTTCTCCTGATCTATCTTTGGACCCAGAGGCTTCTTGGCCACCTCCTTTTCTTCCTGTAGTAGAGTTCACAGAGTCTGTAGATGGCTTCGCACTGTTGCAGAAGGATGGTGGCTGCCAAATGGACTGTGTTATGATCCACAGTGGACATGACTGGATGCTGTGGAAGAGCAAGAGTCAGATGAAGGCTGCAGAGGTCTGCACAGCTGGTCTGAAAGTGAGATCCAGGTGAGCTGCTTCCCCTTTTTATAGGCAGTATAGGTTTTCCCCTGTGTGTCCTTTTGCATCTTCTAGGCATCCTCTAGACATCCTTAATATCCAAGATAGGTCCCCTCTGCGGATGTTTTTTCCGTTTTAAATGCTTTCTTTGCGAGCTGCATCCGCTTTCAACCGTTCTGCATCCGTTCTGCATCCATTCCGCGTCCGTTCCGCTTCCTCCCTGCGTCTGTTTACCGCTGGAGCGGATCGAGTTGCGTGGATGTGTAGTGGATGCCTAGCGGATATAGCGAATGCGTAACGGATGCAGAACGGATGCCTAGCAGATGCCTAGCAGATGCAGAACGGATGCATTGGATACATTTTCCGCTCAAAAGTTTTGAGCAGTTCAAAACTTTCTGAGCGGATGAAACGTCAATAAATGGATGCTGGACAGATAGAGAGGAAGCAAAATGGAGGCAGTGAGTACAGAACGAATACATCGCGTTAACCAACGGATGGCAAGCTGTCCGTTTTACATCCTCTTTCCATCCGTTGGTGCAGTGTGACAGGGGCTTTACATCCTTCAATGAGAACTGCATTACACAACATCTGTCTATAGCCATTTGGGATAGACTTGATAGTTGGATAAAAAATACCCAACCCCAACCAAACATCTGGCTGATTAATAATAAAGAATGCTATTTTTCAGAAACTTTAGTTCATCAAATGAAATTAGAATAGAAAAGAATTCTTTATTGGCCAAGTCTGGTTGAACACACAAGGAATTTGTCTTGGTGCAAATACTCTCAGTTTACATAAAGAAAAGATACATTCATCAAGAATCATAAGGTACACTAAATTCACATAACGAATAAAATTCATTATATCATAAATCTGATATTTTGAGTTTCTTTTTTTAAAAAAATAGATGTTCGGTATCTGTAGATCAATCCTGATTTTTAAAAGAAAACCAATGTCATGATGAATTATTTCAGTCTTTCAATCCCTTTTTATGCTGCATGAAAGATTATTTCTTTTATCTTCAGTGAAAAATATTCATCACGTATATGACATGGATGTCATTTAGAGAGTCTTATCATTTAATCAATCAAAGGCTTCACTCATTTTAAATGGTACTAATGTGCTAATTTGTTTTCTATTATGTGAAAGTTAATTCTCACTTAGCTCATTTCATTTGGCAGCCTGAAGGGAAAGATCATCTTCCCTTGTAACTTTTAACATTAAATGTCAAGCATGAACTTCTTGACCTGATTTTATGTTTTTCCTTTTTATTTTCTTTCTTTGCTTACTGCTAAGATTGTGCAGTTTTTCAGGAGGCAACTGGACTTTTTCATTTTTCTTTGAAGACATTTCACTTCTCATCTAAGAAGCTTCTTCAGCTCTGACAAGATGGTGAGGAATGGAAGGATTTATACTTCTTATGACCAACTCTCTGCAAGGAGTATAAGTATAAATTCTTCCATTCCCCCATCATCCAGTCAGAGCTGAAGAAGCTTCTAGGATGAGAAGCATTAGTGGGTTGCTGCTGGTTTGCACCAGTTCTAGCAAACTGGTTCAAATGACAATGAGGTGGCCCTGCCCTATCCTGTCTTACATTTCCTTCTTTTGCAGCTCAGCTGATTTGCACGGCAAAGTGGATTATTGTGCCTCAGCTCTTCTACTCACTAGGGAAGCTAGAAGGTGAGCTGGAGAGCTTCAAATTGCTGTTTTTTTTAATGATCCATGCGTGCGCAAAGTGAGTATTCACAGAACTGGTTGTTAAACCAGTTGCAACTCACCACTGACATTGAGAAGTGAAACATCTTCAAAGAAAAACCAGAAAGTCCAAGTGCCTCTTGAAAAAAAGCACCTTTGGGACAGTTTTCTCCATTCTTCTTTTCTCTTATAACATATAATCTTAAAGAAAGTTCTTCCGAGATATGTCATATAAAATTCTGCGGAGGAAATTTTTAGTTTATTCAAAGAAGGTTAAAAATACAAAACACTAAGATATTTAAAGGAGGACAAAAGAATAATGAGATAGCAAAAAAGACATAAAAAAAGAAAAAATGTCTTAAAAAGGGAAAGAAAAAAGAGAGACTTAACTTTTATTCATATAACATCCTCCCTAGTTGAATGCTGATTTATACAGATTGTTCTCCACTTACAACAGTTCTGTCATGCCCCTGGTGGAGACTGACTCTGAGGGAGAGGAGGAACAGCTGACAGGGAGTGGAAGTGTGGCACCGAGGTTGTGGAGGAGGCTGGGGAAGAGCAGATGCCAGCTGAGCAGTCAGAGGAGGACCCACTCTGAGCAGTCAGAGGTGGACCCATGGATAGGGCCCACCCCCTATCCATTTTCGGGCATGCACGGAGGAGAGGATAAGGGAAAGAAGTGCTCTCCTTGGGAGGAGAGGGCCTTGATCCTCTTCATGGACTGCAGGTTTGTGAACTGAATAAGAGTTTGGATCTGCATACTGGCGAACGCTGGAAACAAAACATGTTTTATTTTGGTCTGAAGTTATCTTGGTTGGTGTCTTTCCAACAGACTGTGCCTTGTTATCTCCTTGAATTTGGTAAATACTTCTCTTGTTCCGTTGTGGAAATTTCATCTTTGTAGTTTGTTTGGTTTTTTATTTCATCTGCTCATTAAATTCGGACTGTATTGCTTTCTTCTGAAGATTATTTTTGCATACATTTTATCTCCAACTAAGTATTATTGAACAGTGGGGCCAAATTGGAGACATTAAAGTACATTTTGGATTTTGTTACATTTGTGTTACACTCTGGGTCATCACATGTTCATTTAGTGACTGTGCAAAGTTACATCACTGAAAAAAATGATTTAGGACCATTTTTCACACTTATAACAATTGTAGCTTCCCCCAGAGTCATGTGGTCAGATACTCAGCAACTGACTCATATTTATGACCATTGCAGTGTCCTGGGGTAATGTGACTATCTTTTATGACTTTCCAACAAACAACAGGGAAGCCAGATTCACTTAACAACCATACTACTAACTTAACAATTGCAGTAATTCACTTAACAACTGTAACAAGAAAGGTCATAAAATGGGGCAAAACTCACTTAACAAATGTCTCACTTTGCAACAGAAATTATTGGGCTCACTTGTGGTCATAAGTCAAAGACTATCTATATAATAGATCAAATTTGGTTCCCAACTCCTTATGAAACAGGCCAAAATATTTGAAATTATTAAACTACTAAAGCCATTTTTCCTTTGAGGCTTCTGGGCTGCCATATTCAGTGTCTGGAAATTTGGAATTCAGGAATTCAGTGCCTGGGAGGGGGACTTCAAGGAGGGTGGAAGATTAGCCACAACAGCATTCCTTTCTCAGAGAATCAAGGACATGTTTACCCTGCACCTGAAGGAAAGTGACTGGGGATAGTCTACAGTTGGAACAAACTGATGATTGGACCATGTGATGGACTATTGGGTGCAGGGATTGGATTTTGGAATTCCTTTGCATCAGGGGTTTTCCCCTGATGTGCCAATATGACATGTCTACTAAAATGGATCTTTGAGAAGATGATATTCTCAGAGTCCTTTTGTGTGGAGTTTGCTACTTGGAATGCTGACAGTTGCCTACAAACTATATTGATAATAAAATGGTGAACAAAAAAAAGAACATTTCTAATTTCTTCTTGACATAGAATGGATCGAGTCTTTTTTAAAATTATTTTTATTGATTTTTAATTCATAACCAAACAAAGCAAAAGTAGAAAGGATGGTGATAATTAGATACAGGTCTAAAAATGAAGAGTCTTTTCAGACACATCAAATCCTGATTTGATTGATGTATTGTTTGGCAGGGTAAAAATGGACTGGCAAAAGATTATACTTTTCTCAGAGAGAACAAATCCTTTTCTTAGAATTGATATGATCTGCATTATTCATTATTTGGTTCACTATTTGGACAGTTAAAGTTAATCATCATCATGATAATGATAATGACCTGATAATCCCTTGCAGGGTGGAGTCTGGTCAACTGAATGAAGCTAGCAGAGTGTTTGCTGGCCAAATGCCCTTCCTGTCACCAATGTGGAGTTTTGTTCAGCAGATATATTCTCACTGTGCCCAGAAAAAGAAATATCTGCCTCTACCTAGGATTGAATTCACAGCCTCCTGATTTTGAGGCAAGAGCTCCACCTCTTGGCCATCCAACCACTCCAAGACAGTTGAAGTTAATACTCTTTCAAAATCTGTTTTTGGATCATTCCAGTGACAATACAGATCTCACTCTTTTAAGTGTTCCCATCAACACTGATGATGTTCCCTAGCTGGATAATTGTATCTGCAAGAAAACAACCAAGCTCAGAGAGTCCCAAGGACCCCACAATAGAGAGTATGATATTTCACCTCATCGTTCAACCTCTCCCACCTTTTGAAGCTGCAGTACAAAAGACCTGTGCAACCATTATCCACCTGACAGGGTTGGGAACTTAATTTCATTTTTGCGGAATAAATTAACAGCTTTCCTACAATTATCCTCAGTCAGTTTCAATCCATTTACAAAGGAGTTCCATTATGCTTGAAATTACCTTTCATGCAAACCTCCCATATATCTGATTGAAATCTGTCACAGATATGCATGACAACATGGCTGATTTTTCATGGAAAAATTTATTATACCCTGTCTGAAATAATATAAAAACAACAGGTAATTTTGTTTGAAAATCTGCTTTTAATGAAGGATAACTCCAGAACCCATGTATAAGTTTCAGATATTTGTTCTGCATATTTTTTATGCTTCTCTAAATTTCCTGTGAATTTTGAATTTTAATAAGATGAGAATATAGGAAGATGAACAGAACACATGATGAATGAGAATGATTGGGCAATGATCATGGGGTAAATATGGGTATTTATGCATATCATATTGTAAGTATAGAATGGGGGGTTTTGATTCACATTTTTTTCCCTAATTCAACTTCATAATTCAGTCAGTCAATCAATCTTAACCTTGGACAACTCAGAGTAGATCTTCTCAAAAAGGTGCCAGCTTTAAGGTTAATCAAATAGTCCTTACTGAAACCAATGCAAAAGTTTAAATCATTTGAAAGTATAAACCAAAGGGGGAAAAATTAGGGTATTGTTTCCCAGAAAACAAAGTTATTGCTGTTTCTCCTAACTTGCAGCAGGCCTTACATTTTTGTTTTGTTTTGTTTTGATATATGCATCATAACTCAGCTGAAATTAGTGTTCAAGTCAGCTCATAATAAAGTTAAAATAAGATACTGAACAATCATTAAAGATTAAAGCAAAGCAATTAAAATGCAATGAAAATCAAACAGAAAAAAAAAAGAATAAATAGCATATGTCAGCTAAAACCTACTTTCAGATTGAAAGCCCAACTTCTGCCTGAATAAAAATTTTCTTGATAATCGACAGTAGAATCATGGGTACATAGAGAGGGTGCCCCACAGATAAACTGGTTCAAAGTCATAGAGAACATTATAGGTAGCTACCACCATTTGAATTCAGTTGCTTTTGCATTCCATCACATAGAACTTCCTGGTGAAGGAAAGCAACAACGTGAATCTGTGTAAATGATTTCACCATTATCTGATTCTCACTCCTAAAAAAGGCAAGTTGAAATCCTCAAGGACTTGGCCATGAGCTTTCGGACCTTCACCTAACCACAAACTCAGGGACCTGAGATAGCGTGGTTGTTTTAGCAAGAAAGCTGAAACAAGAGTCCCAACTGATCCATGGAACCCAATCTAATAATCAGCATTTTGCCACCAACAATAGAGCAGAAACACCACAAGGGAACTCTTAGGAATCAATAACACATACATTGATTTGAATTAAAAAGTCACAATTTACAGTATTGTTTCTTTCATCACAAAAGTGGATCAAACACACTGCCATATTGATATTAAGAAATCTCAGTTCCCTGGTTAAGAAAATTAAACAAGTAGAAAGAAACCACTGAAGACCAGGATGGATAAAATCCAAGTTCTTTCTTGACCAAGAAATGTAGCATGTAGAACCTGAAAAAATAGAGGGTTTTTTTGCCTTTATTTTTTCTTCTCTCTTTCACCTATATCAAGGACAAAAATGTATTTTACTGTTGGTGAGTGGAATTATTAGCAATCCCCAAACTACAGCTGAGGCAGGAGGGAAAGAGTAATTTGTCCAGGACAGATGCAAATGGCAAGGCATTCAATCTGGTCTGGCAGTTACTATTAGCCTGAAGGTTTAACTAAACCATCTTCCAGCAGGAATCCTTGTAGAGCAAGATGCTACGATGGAGACCGAATATACCCGAAGAGAAGGAATGAAATATATATGAACAAAGTGCTTGAAATAATAACAATTCCTTCATATATATCTATTCAAGTACATACACACACACAACACACACACACAGAGTCCTGTCCTTTGAAGCTTTTCAGTGATTTCTTGGCACAGAATCTATTCAAATTAATTTGGCAATACCCCAGAAATAGATTTGCAGCAAATACAAGAATTCTACAAGTTGTGCAAATAGTTTAGCCATTGATCGTGGGACTTATTCAGTGCTAAAAGTAAAAAGGAACCCAGAAATGTAAACAGGCATAAATGTCAGCTGTAGTTCAAGATGCAGGGAAGATCAGATTTACAAACAGAAAGGTATCACATTATTTCTCCCCAGGCAGTCACTCAGTCTCTTGGTTGCAACCCTTCAACATCATAGGCAGGAGTTGACATAAATGAACAATCTTCCATACAGATAAAATAACAACAGCACATCGAGATGGCTAGTGTGTGGAACTATTTTTTTTTTCTTCTTGAGAAGGTTGCATTCATGGAATTTTCTCTGGATAAATGTTTTTTGATGAGACCTTTTCATACTTTCTACCTGGGGGTGCTAACAAACAAAGACAAGAATAACTAGAGTTATATACAATTTTTTCTATTACAAATGTTCATAAAACTTCAGCATAGAACTGAAGAGCTGTGGAGGTACAGTGGTTAGAATGCAGTGTTGGAGGCAATAGAATCCAAGTCTCTTGAGTTAATCATGGCACAACTAACTTTGTTAATTGTTCTTAATTACCTCATAGCATCATCATTTTCTGACCCCGAAGGCCTACTGAGAATTCAGGAAATTAAAGTCCATAAGTATTGATTTCCTAGGGACATTCTCCCAATAGATGAAAGCATTTTAAGGGATCTGATGCAATGGGATTTACATTTTTTGATTGTCTGCAAAAATCTTCAACATTTGAGGAATGTCATCACTTAGCAATATATTTTTGCTTGAACAAAATGCATTGAGCTTGCATAGGGAGAAAATAGCCCTTACTGTCCTACAATCAAGTACCCTATAAATGGCAACCACAGCTAAATCAATAAAGCCCTTAAAAGCAGAACTCAACACTTAAAATCTCGTAGCCTTTCCTGATAGCCAACTAGCATGAACCTAGCAGGAGCTCTGTAAGTAGTTCTTCTAGCTTTGAAACTTCTCAGCTTGACCAGTAGCTTCCTTAGCATCATTTATTCTTGTTTCATATCACCTCAACACCAATCAATGTACAATTTCTATTCTGCTGTGGAACACATATATCTTCCAAAATGGATGTTAATGGTTCCACTTCAACGAAGAGTCAAAGTGAGGACAACCTGTTTTGATTTAACCCATGTGCAGTGGCTTTAAGAAATGTTCTGCCTATTGTGGAGTGAACAAAATGGCTATTGCATTCTGCAACTTAGAAACAGAGTCCATATGTCTTTGCACAGTTGCTTGAGAGAATGGTTTCACTCAATGGTGGGATTATTTTTTTTTTTACTACTGGTTCTGCAGGCGTGGCTTGGTGGGGCTGGCAGGGGAAGGATACTGTAAAATCTCCAGTCAGAGGTGGTATTGCCAGTTCTCCAAACTACTCAAAATTTCTGCTACTGGTTCTCCAGAACTGGTCAAACTTGCTGAATACCACCTCTGATTTCACTCAATTCTGCCCCAAAATGAAGGCCTGTGCCTTCATTTTTTAAGATCTGTGCAACATTCATGTATCTCTCTCTCTAGGTTTAAAGAACAGAATGATAGAAAAATGGAGACAGCTGTAAGAAAATAATAATGATTATTACATTTCTTGCATTGTACTTCAGATGTACACTTTTTTTTTGAATTTGCAAGAAGGACTAACGAAAATCTTACCAATCAGTCATCCAACAGAAATTGGTGTTATGGCTTCTGGGCAGTGGTGGGATTTAAAAAAAAAATACTACTGGTTCTGTGGGTGTGGCTTGGTAGGCATGGCATGGCTTGGTGGGTGTGGCTAGGTGGGAATGGCAGGGGAAGGATACTGCAAAATCTCCATTCCTTTCCCACCCCACTAACCTGCTTTCCAGCTCCGGTCTCCTGTGCAGTGCAACCAAAGAAGATCCAGCCAATCATCTGGGACTCAGGAGCAGAGAATAGATGTGGAGCAGGGCCAGTCAAAGGTGGTATTTGCTGGTTCTCTGAACTACTCAAAATGTCTGCTACCGGTTCTCCAGAATCAGTCAGAACCTGCTGAATACCATCTCTGCTTTTGGGATTAATGAAAGTCAAGGTTACAAATATAGACAAAGACAAACAAATGTCTATGATTTATGTTCAGTCAGAATCCATTTTCAATAGTTCATCCAGATGGAAAGAACTAGTTATGGAAGATAAAACAATTGAGACCATAGTTGAGAAGGGTCATTTGACATCTTTCAGACATGATTACAGGCATTTAAAAATCAAATGGTTTTTTTAATGAAATGCTCTGTATTGCAATTTCCCCGTATTCCAAGCAGAGCAACTGTATAGGCAGAGGGTCTCTCACAAAATACTCTGCAGGGAAGCTCCCTATGATATAGCCTACTTATGGGTTAGGTCTGAGACTAACATCTTTCTTTAAACCATCTAAGAAACTAGGAAGCAAGGAAACTGTCTGAGCCAAATTCATAGGTAAGGTCACTTCAATCAGATAAATTATCATTTAACTCAACTGCTGTATCCAATTTTGGTCAACACGCTATAAAAAAGATGCTGAGACTCTAGAAAGAGTGCAGAGAAGAGCAACCAGGATGATAAGAGGACTTAAGGCTAAAACATATTTAAAAGGTTACAGGAACTGGGCCTGGCTAGTCCAGAGAAGAGAAGGACCAGGAGAGACATGATACCACTGTTCCAATATTTGAGGGGCTGCCACAGAGAAGAGGAGTTTATTCTCCAGAATAAACTCCTGAACGTCAGACAAAGAATAATGAATGGAAACTGATCAAGGAGAGATTCAACCCAGAAATAAGGAGAAATTTTCTGACAGGGAGAACAATCAACCATCCATTCAGTTCCATACAGCTTGCTTTCAGAAGTTGTTGGAGCTTCATCACTGAAAGCTTTCAAGAAGAGACTGGATTGCCACTTGCCAGAAATGGTGAAAGGAAGCGATGGCTAACCTTTTTGGTGCTGAGTTCCCAAAGCACAAGCAATGCATCCCCAAAATGCAATTTGTGTGTGTCCCTTGTGCATCTCCCACGCACATCTCCCATGCATGCAACCCACCTCTGTACATGCACTTGTGTCCCCCATGCATGCATTCCATCCATCCCCACATACCTCTTGCCCCCTGCGTGTGTGGCAAAGACCCAAAAACTAGCTGGCTGGCAGGAGTTGCATGCACATGCACAGTGGAGCTGAGTTGGGGTAACAGCTCATGTGCCCACAAAGAGGGCGCTGTGTACCACCTGTGGCATGCATGCCATTGTTTCATCATCACAGGTGTAGGGACTCCTGCTTTGGCAGGGGTTTGGACTGAATGATCTACATATTCCTTTCCAATTCTGTCATTCTGTTATTATTCTGTTAAAAAATGTTTCACTCCTAGGTGGCCATTGGGGAGATTTTCTTTTAAACCCAACATGGCAGGAGAAGAGCTATCAATTTTCAGCAAAATGATCAGAGGCAGTGCCAAGGAATGAAAGGGAGTCAGAGGGAAGACAAAAGACATCCTGCTTATCCCATTCTATGTTAACTGAACCTGGAGGTAATCATTAAGGCTTAAGTTAGTATAGCATTGTCGTAATTATTTTCTGCGGGGACCACAATTGCAACACATTTGATTACCAGGAAAAAAAATATTAAAGTCCCTGACTCATAATATGTCTGCCATAAGGCAGCAATAAAGTACTTTCTCCCCCACATTAGCAGTAAAGCTTTCAGGATGAGTCAAGCAACCATGATGGGAAAGAAGAAAATAGTGCTTTCACCATGCCCTGAACAAAGTAATAGATGGAAACTTATCAAGGAGACAATCAATGGAGAACCAAAGAGAAATTTGCTGACAGTGAGAACAATTAATCAGTTGCCTTCAGAGGTTGTGGGTGCTCTAACACTGGAGGTTTTTAAGAAGAGATTGGACAACCATTTGTCTGGAATAGTAGTGGGCAGTGGTGAGATTAAAAAAAAATAAATTACTACCAGTTCTGTGGGTGTGGCTTCGTGGGTGTGGCAGGGGAAGGATACTGTAAAATTCCCTCCCCACTCCTGAGGGAAAGTTATTGCAAAATCCCATTCCCTCCCTGCCTACAAACCTGCTTTCCAGCTCAGTTCTCCTGTGCGAGGCAACCAAAGAAGACCTAACTGATTAGCTGGGACTCGGAAGGCAGAGAATAGATGGGGATGGGACCAGTCAGAAGTGGTATTTGCCGGTTCTCCGAACTACTTATACGTTATGCTCCTAGTTCTCCAGAACTGGTCAAAACCTGCTGAAGACCACATCTGGTATAGGATTTCCTGCTTGAGGTTGGATTAGAAGACTTCTAAGGTCTCTTCCAACTCTGTTATCCTTTATTTCAGTGCTGGTTTCTTCAGGGGAACATTTTCTATCAAGCACGTTGTTTTCTGGAAGGATCAATGTTGCTCAAGTGAGCCTTCCAGCACACAAAATAACCTCTCAGTCCTTGTTTGAGAGAACATATAAAACAACTCCCAAAATAAACACATCAGGAAATCTTATGAAGTGAAGTTATACAAAATGAAAATGAAATTCAATGTAGAGAAACATAAAACTCCTACACTTAGGCAAGAAAAACCAAAAGTACACATATAGACTAGGTGAAACCAGGCTCAATAGCAGTAACTGTGAGAGGGATCTTGGAGTCTTAATGGACAACCAGCTAAATAGGAGCCAGGAGTATGCAGCAGGAGCCAAAAAAAGCCAATGCAATCCAAAGTAGCATTAACAGAGGGATACAATCAAGATCAAGTGAGGTACTAATACCACTCTATAAAGCCTTAGTAAGGCCACACATAGAATACTGCATCCAGTTTTGATCACCACATTATAAAAAAGATGTTGAGACTCTAGGAAAAAGTGCAGAGAAGAGCAACCAGGATGATTAGGGGACTGGAGGCTAAAACACACAAAAAATGGTTACAGGAACTGGGCTTGGCTAGTCTAGTAAAGAGAAGGACCAGGGGAGACAGGATAGCGGTCTTCCAATATCTGAGGGGCTGCCACAGAGAGGAGGAAGGGGTCATGCTATTTTTTAAAGCTCCTATAGGCCAGACAAGGAACAATGGATGGAAACTGAACAAGGAGAGATTCAACCTGGAAATCAGCTCACTTTCCCGACTCGCCTGTCCTCCTTCCCGGCCGCAGAGCTATCACCAAGGCAGCGAGCGCCTCCCTGCCGGACCCTCTGGTCATCCCGCCAGGGCCACACCAGAGCCATGCAGGCTGGGCAGGCTGGGAAAGTGAGCTGCAGGTGCGTGCATGCCTCCTCTTGCCTCTCGTTCCCAAATCTCACCCAGGCGAGCAGCGCTTCGCTTGCTGTGCAAAGCCATGGCTTCCTCACCTCTCAGCAAGCAGAAGGAACTGACTGCAGCCTCCTCCTCCTCAGCCTCAGCACAGACCTTGTGGGGAGAGAGAGAGAGAGAGAGGGAGAGATCCTCACAGGCGAGCATCTTCCCTCGGAATGTGGCGACGGAAGCGCCTGAAGCCAAGTGTCTCCTCAGGGCTCCAGTTGCAGGGAGGAGCCCTGACTGGCCGCACGTGGCTGTGCCAAATGCCGCGGCATTCCTCTAACACCACTGCAGCAAGGGAGAAGGAAAAGCAACGGTGACAGAAGGTCTCCCAGTATGAAGTGCCCCAACGCAGGCAGCACCATATCCAGGCATGCAAGTACTTCCTAAATGCAAGCCCCCTCCGCCATCCCCCCCATTTCGCATGTTTAATATGGGCCTTAATTTGGGGGGAGGGGCTTAAGTCAATTTTATAAATTGAATGCCTATAAAACATGGTGGGGCTTCCTATAGTGGAGGCCATATTGTTGGAGAAACACGGTAGATAGATAGATAGATAGATAGATAGATAGATAGATAGATAGATAGATAGATAGATAGATA
>BLBF01000039.1:23911156-23931205 GCA_015471245.1 Laticauda colubrina
TATTCTATTCTATTCTATTCTATTCTATTCTATTCTATTCTATTCTAGTTTTATTCCTATTTTTATTCTATCCATTCCTATTCCTATTCTATTCTAGTTTTATTTCCATTTCTGTTTTGTTTTGTTTTGTTTCTATTCCATTCCATTCTAGTTTTATTCCTATTCCTATTCTAGTTTTATTTCTATTTCTATCTCATTCCTACCTATCTGCCCATCCATCTAATCCATTTACCCACCCTCCATCCAAAAGTGTTGAAGGATCAGTATGAAGGTCATAGAAATTAAAGATTTCATGATCTGTGGTTATTTGTTCCAATCAGTCCAGCAGTTCATCACCAAGTAAATGGTTATTTTGAATAAAATTATCTACCTAAATGAGATGACAACTAATGCTATCTCCCGTTAGTGCCGACTCTTTGAAATTTATACTTTGAGTTATTCATTTCCATAAATAGTTTGCAGACAACTAGCATGAAACTGACATGTGCCCATTATCTTGTTAATAGGCTTTCCTGATTTAAATCTACTAGGAATGCAAATAACTGATAATTTTAGACTCATTAAGTAACTCTCCAGAGAGTTATTTTGGCTAAATGTTCCAATGGGCATGTTAAGCACTTTGAATGGGATTGGTAGAATTATTTTCTAAATCTGTAAATTAAGGTTCTGAACAGTGCCATGCAGTATGCATAATGAAACCCCCAGATGTAAATTAAAAAGATTTATGCTGCTATATTCTGCTTACGTTATTGAATCTGAATGCTTCACAGGTTTTTATGAAGCAAATAAAGCACTGTTTTTTTCCCCTTGAATTTCCTTCTAAATAGTCACTGAGGAATCATTCTTACAATGCTCCCTTCACATATTAAAGACAGAATTGTTCTTTCTGGTTATATATCATATTAAAGTTTTAAAAGCCCAAAGCACCAAAGCCGACTGTTGAATTGGTAGCAGTAAGCAAGTTTGCAGCTTTTTAATCAGTTTAGTTGTGGGTTTAATCAACTAACACTTCAGTTGTTAAATCAGGGAGACACAGATTAATTTTTGAGATTCTGGGAAGAAGTATGCTATTAGAACATGAAATGAGAACAAAAACAATTAAGGGTTGGTTTTCCTTCTGTCTAGGAATTTTTTGTTATTACTGCCAGTATGCATCAAAGTTAAAAGTGCTAAATTCCTCTATGTTGATCAACATGGCATTGAATAAGTTGAATGTTTAAAATATTCCAGATGACACTGATAAATTGATGGGTTGAATGATTAAAAGGCATTTGAGTTAATGAAATGATGGCTTAATAAAACTTAAGGAAAATTATTTATCGATACATGTACTGTAGAGAGTGACAGTAATTTAGTTTTTGTCATAATGAATTGTATGCTAGTTGGGATCACCCAGATTGCTAGTTCCCAGCAAGTATTCAGACATCCCAAATTTTGTATGTACCGTATGCCAACAAAGTCAGCACAGTAAACAGTGATTCCTCTAGACTTCTAGCCTGACTTCTTATTGAGATAGAATTTTACCTAACAACTATCATTTTAAGAATAGATTTTAAAAAATAATCAGCATTCTCAGTTAATTATCTCTTGACAACTTCATCTGCTATTGGAATGGAAACATGGTTCTTGAAATTCCTAATTGTAGGGAGTTTCTGTCCAAAGATTTAACTTAAGACTTGGTCTCTGAAGAAAAAAAAGGAGGAGGAGGAGGAGGAGGAGGAGGAGGAGGAGGAGGAGGAGGAGAAGAAGAAGAAGAAGAAGAAGAAGAAGAAGAAGAAGAAGAAGAAGAAGAAGAAGAAGAAGAAGAAGAAGAAGAAAGGAAAGAAAGAAAGAAAGAAAGAAAGAAAGAAAGAAAGAAAGAAAGAAAGAAAGAAAGAAAGAATGAATTGCATTAATGTGCCAGTCTGGTACTCAAGGATGGCAAGACTAAAGAAGAAGATAGGCAACAGCTAATGAATAGATAGGCCATTGACACATAATACTTAAAAATATATGGAATTAATGGAATTTTTTGATTTATTGAACATCCAATTAAAAAAAAGATGAATAATTCAAATTATATTCAACGTTCCCATAGAAGGGAATATCTATAGCTCAAAGATGAACTAGAGATTTCCTGGTGCTATTGTTGATATTAACCTAGCTGGCTAATGGAAGCAAGGGGATAAGCAAACAAGCAAAGCTCAGAGAGCATCATGAACCCCACAGATGAAACTTGTCCAAACATTTTAAAGTCTAGTTAATGCTGGAAATGTTGTTAAGACAATAAATACTTGAGCAAGACCTATAATTGGGTATGCCACAGGGATAACTCACTGGATCCAAACTGAGTTAGACAATCTTCGTCAGAAAAAAAAACCCAAGGATATTAATGACCATATATTACACACTTTGCTCAGAAGATATTCACAGCCTCTGTGCATCCAGAAATAAAGGTGAAAATGGAGGACTATTACAAATAAGAAAACAGAGTTTGATTGCATTCAAAGGAAAAGGAAAGTGAGAGAGATGGGTCGTTGAGAAGTTTGATGCATAAATTCAATAAATACACTAAAAATAAATAAAAAACAAGGAGGAAGTAATTCAAAGATGGATTGGCATCTTGAGCAGGCAGCCATTCAATGGCTAGAATCCACATGATGTTGAAGCAAAAGCAGCTCAAAAAAAATAACATGATTGTGGTTGATACCTGGAACACCAATTATCTGAAATTAAGGATAAAACTAGACCATCTGATTAAAGGCATACTCAAATCAGGGAATCATCAATGCCATGATGAAATAGCACTAGTCTATTGGTATGTATGAAGAAAATTTGAGCTCTGCTGTTTGCAAAAACTCATGGAGCATAAACCTGCCAAGGCTTCACAAAACAAAATATCTAAAAGTTTTTTTTTCTAATTTCAGAATTCAACCTGATAAGTGCTTAAAATAGAAAAGATCAAATTCCACTATTAAAACATAAAACACCAGATTCCACTCTTAAAAGATTATGGAGGGAAGGGGAAAAAAACAAAAGTTTGCCACACCAATTGTATTGGAGCTCTTTGTGCAATCCCCAAAACAGTAGTAGGATTCAATTTTTTTACTACCGGTTCTGTGGGTGTAGCTTGATGGGCGTGACAAGGGAAGGATACTGTAAAACCTCCAGTCAGAGGTGGGATTGGCCAGTTCTCCAAACTACTAAAAATTTCCGCTACTGGTTCTCCAGAACTGGTCAGAACCTTCTGAATACCATCTCTGCCCCAAAAGAACATAGAATAATAGTATAATAGAGTTGGAAGGGATCTTGGAGGTCTTCTAGTCCAACTGGCTCAAGCAAGAGACCCTATATATTCAAATCATGGTGGCACAGTGGTTAGAACACAGTACTGTAAGCTTCTTCTGCTGACTGCCGGCTGACTGCAATTTGGCAGTTCAAATCTCACCAGCTCAAAGTTGACTCAACCTTCCATCCTTCCATAGTGGGTAAAATGAAGACCCAGATTATTGGGGTAATAGCACTGTGAAGCGGTATATAAGTGCTGAGTGCTATTTCAAATAAATGGTTGTCCATTCTCTTTTTGAAAGCCTCCAGTGTTGAAGTGCCCACAACTTTTGAAGGTAATTACTAAAGATTTCAAAAATTTAAATTTACTGGCCCTGACCCCATAAATCTTGCAAAAGTTGACTGATTTTGAAACGTTTTCCAGGTTATAATAGTGACATCTCCATGACTCTTAAGTCCTCAGAACACAAATCATTGGTTTCAATTTAGACTGAAATATTCATTTGAATGAACAAATGCAATGTGCAAGGGGGGGGGGGGGATAGAAGCCAGCCACTAACTGAGAATTCTGGTGCATGTCTGTCTGTCTGTCTCTTCAGGCATTGTGCTGAAAGGAGCACACAAGCAGCCTCCAAATTACATGTCACCTCTTCAATCTGATCATATTTTACACTAAAAATTCAGCACAGCATGTATCTGATGCACCTTCCTCTTATCACCAGTGAAGCTACTTGACTCGGTTCCCTGACCTCCTCTAAAATAACAGTTATTGCTTCAGGAAAAGGGACATGTGTGACACTTCTAATCCTTCCTAGGGATGTTTTTTGGTCTTTGAGCTAGCTGTCTTGCCTGAGGAAACGTGGATAAACTCAACTTTGATTTTACTTTAATTTAAGTTGATATCAACCTGGGGTGATGTGAAAACTGCAACTCTGGACCTTTTTATTATTATGGTTGGTGACACAGACAATCCAATGTTGAGACCAACTTTGGCATCTTGGTCCATCTATACCCATGATGGCGAACTTATAGCATGCGTGCCACCTGTGCCATTTGTGCAGGCAGGTGAGCCCCAGGCAAACTTACCTCACTGCATATGTGCACACCTCCCAGCTAATTTTTGGTCCTTTTTCAGCCTCCCAGAGGCTTGAGGGAAGCCTCTGCAGCCTTTGGAGTCGAAAAACAGGCTGATTTTGTCACTTCCTGTTTTTCTGGAAATACCTGAAGTGATAAAATGGCCCATTTTTTGGCCTCCCAAGGCTGTATAGGCTTCCCTCAAGCCTCTGGGAGGCTGAAAAAGGACCAAAAATCAGCTGGGAGGCATGCACCTGTGCAGTGCAGGTAAGGGGGTGGTGTGGAGATTGCGTGCAGATGCGCAGGAGGTGGCGGAGGGTGTACATTGCCTTCTGGATGCTGGCATGTGAGCAAGTGCCAGCACGTGTGCAATTTTTGGCACAGGAGCCCAAAAAGGTTATCCACCACTGACCTATGCCAAGGAGGACCTGGGACAGGCAAAGGTTGTTGAATAATATTCAAGTTATTGTTACAAGTTGTCCCAATCTTTTTCAAGAGGCAACCAGACTTTCTGATTTTTCTTTGAAGACTCTTCTCATGCAAGAAGTCCAGTTGTCTCTTTAAAAAGTATCTTTGGGACAACTATGACCTGGATGACTGAGAATCTCCATAGACATTGAGTTGTTCCAAGTAAAGCTGTCTTTTGCAACTGAGTGAAACTGCCTTTTGCAACTGAGTGATGATATGATGATGACAACAATGATCTTCTTCTCCTTCTCCTCCTTCATCCTCTCCTTCTCCTTCTCCTTCTCCTTCTTCATCATCTTTAAATGTTTGTTCAGACAAGTATCTCCACATTTTATCCCCCTCGTTGGTCACATCAGTTAGGCAAAGTGAGCATTCAACAGATCTGGAAGCACTTGAAGATACAGTTGTAGGAATGCCTTGATCCTCACACAGTTCTTCAGTTAACTAATTTTGAACTAATCCAGCTTCTTTTTTCCCCACTTGAGGGAAATGTCTTTCCCTCTCACAACTCCTGCAAGCTGTCATGCTTTGAAGATTTAACAGCAAGATAATGAAAACAGGAGTTTGTGATTAAAGGAACACAGACAGATGTTGCTTGAGTAATGGGATTTGTCATGACACTGCAGGAAGAGTAGAAAGCCCCACTAACATATGACTCCTGTCATTAACATTTTTAATGAATGCTACTGTTGGTGGTTGTGCACACAAATTCTATTCACTAAAATTCCATTTATTTTTAAAGAAGTGCTGAACAACAGAATCCAACATATACTACGTATAAATATGACTGTTTCTTTCCCATGTTTCCATTTATTATTATTTTTTTCTGTAACACCAATTGGGGGGGGGGACTTAAAGACTCCAACTTTAAGCTTCCTTTGATTGAGCTTCCTCCAGATTGCATGAACACAGCTGTCCTTCGCTCTGTCATAGATTCACTTCTTGTAGGGCTGCAGAATGATATATGTTACACATTGTGCATTTTATTTGGTTTGGAGCCCATCCAGCTCCCAGATGAATCTGGGTTGCTTATATTCAAAGCGTGGGAATCACCATGTATGAGTATCAGCAGTGCCTCAGACAGAAAGTCCATACAGAGAGTGGTAATGACAGCTGAGAAGATTATAGGAAGCTCACTTCCTATTATTCAAAATACTGCTTATAGCTCTGAGCATGGTTAGAGCCCCCCCACACCCACTTTATGGTCTGTTTCTGTTGCTCCCCTCTGGGAGGAGATTTCCAAGTATTTCTACCAAGACTACCAGATTTTGTAACAGCTTTGTTTCTTAGGCTATCCAGCTGGTAAGCTTGCAAGATTTGTTTTGCTCACCATGTTTAATGAATTATTCAGCAGGAGCTGATCAGTTCTGGAAAACCGGTAGCGGAAATTTTGAGTAGCTTGGAGAACCAATAAATCCCACTTCTGACTGGCCCCGCCCTCATCTATTCTCTGCCTCCTGAGTCCCAGCTGATCGATTGGGTCTTCCTTTGTTGCCCTGCACAGGAGAAAGGAGCTGGAAAGCAGGTTAGTGGGACGGGGAGGGAATGGGGTTTTTGCAGTAAATTTCCCCAGGAGTGGGGTGAGAATGGAGATTTTATAGTATTCTTCCAGTATTCTTTACAGTATACATCCTCCAACCCACACCCACCAAGCCACACCACATCCACCAAGCCACAGCCACAGAACTGATAGTAAAATAATTTGAATCTCACCACTGATCCTGTCAGTTTTTGAGCTGGTGATCATGAAACAGCAATTGAGACAAAACAGATTTTAGCTGCAAAGATCATTGCATGCCATGTATTTTGATGAAGGAATGAATGGATATGTATGAAAGAAGGAACATAATGGATATGTTCTTCAGAGCAGGTCATGAAATCATAAGGGTTGATTCTGAAAAAAACATCACCTTATGCAACAAAGAAACATGATTCTGTAGAAAACAAGCCTTTAATCTTCTCTATTTTTTCTCTGCTGTCTTCTGCAATAAGTCTTCACAGATATAAGGGTGAAGGCCCTTGAAGAAGAAACATTTTTAGATTGGAACTTATAGTTAGTTCTCAAAGAATCCCAGAAACATGTGTTAAAAATAAATTCTACATTGACCAATGATGCATATTTCCCACCTCAAAAAGTAAAATACTGGCAATGTTTTTATGGTTGGCTTTAATTTTTTTTAAAAAATTACCCTTGTCATCAACTCATTCATCAATTTCTATCAGCAGCTCTAAAAGTCAGTTTTTCTCACATTCCAGTTCCTGTGCAAAATTTTAGAGTAGGCATAAACAGTTCAAAATGATAACTAATTTATTTGGAGATACTTTCCCTGGAGAGCTCGTTTTCAAATAAAATTAATTTCTTGCAGTTTTTATAGTATTCCAGGAAAAAGAAGAACAGATGCCTTTGCTGATAAAATATTTGTTCATACATTCACTATCCTTTAATTTTGGAGTGGTGGTGGACAAGGGTGGGATTAAACCAGTGTAATAATCGATTTGGTGAGCCTGTGCTGTGCATGCATGTGCAACATTTCCAACTCACCTTCTGCTGCAAGCACTGTGTAGAACAGCTGACACGTAGCAATCTGGTATGCCACATGAATCAGCTGAGCTGGAAAACGCAGAAATAAAGCACAGACTAGAGCTGGGATGGGCATGTAGGTCCAACAGCTGATTGTCAGAGTAAATCAATTTGCTCACAGCTGATCTTCAGAGCTACCAGTTCACCCAAATCAGGCCGAATCAGTAGAATCCCACTCTTAGTGATGGAATAGAATTGTGATTATCCCGGAGCGTGGCACAAAGGGAACATAGTCAGATAGGTAATAAGAGTCCCTTTATTAGCTCCAACATTGCCCCCAATGTCTAGGTTACCTTCTGGCTGGAGAAAAGTTCTCTCAGGAACAGCCTTTGACTGCAGACAATTAAGTCTAAAACATGGTCAACACAAACTGTAACTTGAAGTCCAATCAAGCCAAACTGAGGTAATTAGTTTGGCAGGGCAGGAGCAAAAATTCCAGACGTGAAGGCATGGCAAACTCACACAGTTGGAAAGATGCCAGGAATACAGAGAAGCAATGACAACACAGGATAAAGTCACATTTGCTCCCAGCAGCTGCTGCAGTCAGCATTCAGTTCTTATAAACTTTCATTCCCAGGTGTGGCTAATGAAGGGAATCAGGGCCCTTTCCTCCCCATAAGCCACCCAACCCACGTTGTTCTCTTCTCTGTTCTTCCCTGCATGCCCTAGGATGAAGAGGGGTGGGCCTGGGTCTTCCTCTGAACTTCCTCTCCCTTGTTCTACCTCTTCCCTGCTCTGCCCAGCCAGATTTTGCCCTTCCCCAGTTTCCTCCACAGGCAATAGAGCCACATTCCCATTCCCTGTCAGTTTTCTGTCTTCCTTCTTGGATTCAGACTCTGACAGGGGCATGACAATAATATTGTAGAGTAAATAGTCTTTCTTTTCACATAACATATGTATTTAACAGATTTAACAGATAATCAGAGTTGGAAGGGACCTTGTAGGTCATCTAGTCCAACCCCCACCCAAGCGTGAGACTGACAAATGGCAGTCCAATCTCTTCTTGAAAGTCTCAAGTGATGGCACTCCCACAACTTCAAAGGGCAAGCTGTTCCATTGGTTGATTGTTCCCACTGTCAGAAAGTTTCTCCTTATTTCCAGGTTAAATCTCTCCTTGTTCAGTTTCCATCTATTATTCCTTGTCTGGCCTACAGGCACTTTAGAAAATAGCTTGACCCCTTCCTCCCTGTGGCAGCCCCTCAAATATTGAAAGACCGCTACCCCTAGTCCTTCTCTTTCCTAGACTAGCCAAGCCCAGTTCCTGTAACCGTTCATTGTATGTTTTACTCTCCAGTCCCCTCATCATCCTGGTTGCTCTTCTCTGTACTATTTCTAGAGTCTCAACATCTTTTTTATAATGTGGTGAACAAAACTGGATGCAGTACTCTAGGTGTGGTCTTACTAAGGCTTTATAGAGTGGTATTAGTACTTCCCTTGATCTTGACTGTATCCCTCTGTTAATACAGTCCTTAATCCAATAAGAATTGCATTAGCTTTTTTGGCTGCTGCTGCATACTACTGGCTCATCTTTCGCTAGTTGTCCACTAAGACTCCAAGATATCTCTCACAGTTACTGCTATTGAGCCTGGTTTTACCAGTCTTCATGTGTACTTTTGGTTTTTCTTGCCTAAGTGTAGGACTTTACTTTTCTCTATATTGAATTTCATTTTGTTAGATAGGGCCCAATGTTCTAGTCTGTCAAGATCCATCTGGATCTTGAGCCTATCTTCTTGGGTATTAGCTATTCCTGCCAGCTTAGTATCATCTGCAAATTTCATAAGTTCCCTTTCTATTCCCTCATCTAAATTGTTAATGAAGATATTGAAGAGTACTGGGCCTAAGACAGAACCTTGTGCCAACTTTGTGGACCTTGTGACGGAACCTTACTTCCCTCCATGTAGACTTAGATCCATTAAGGACTACTCATTGAGTACGGTTTGCCAGCCAGTTGTGAGTCCATTTAGTGGTGGTTCTATCTATTCCAATTTTTTTCTAGCTTACTAAGAAGTAGCTTGCTGTCTACTTTGTCAAATGCCTTGCTGAAATGAAAATATATTACCCCCACAGTGTTTTGCTGGTCTAAATAATTTAGTCACTGTGTTGAAGAATGAAATAAGATTGGTTTTGGCATGATCTGCTTTTAACAAACCCGTGGTGACTGCTAGTTATTATTTTACTTGTTTCTGGATGTTGGCAGATTCTGGGTATTGATGTGAGGCTGATTGGTCTATAGTTTCCTGGGTCTGGTTTTTTTCCTTTTTTGAAGATGGGAACACATCAGCTCTTTTCGAGTCCTCTGGTCGTTCCCCGGTGCTCCAGGATTTTTGAAAGATATGGTGCAATGGTTCTGTGATTACCTCTGCCAGCTTCTTTAAAACTCTGGAATGTAATCCATCAGGTCCCAGTGATTTGTTTTCATCAAGATCAGATAGGTGTTCTCTTACTTTTTTTTTTGCTTATTTTAACTTTTATTTCTGGTCTGACTTTTACAGTTATGTTTTTGGTGGGTTGAGCTATAGTTTCTTTTTGCGTGAAGACGGATGCAAAGAATGAGTTAAGCAGTTCTGCTTTCTCTCTGTTGCCTGTTACTTCCTTGCCATCTTCTCTCTTTAGTGGACTGACTGTTTCCTTGTTTTTTTTTCTTGTTATTTATATGTTGGAAGAAACTTTTTTTTTATTATATTTGACTTTTGTTGCAAGTCTTTGTTCGTTCTGGGCCTTTGCTATCCTGACTTCATCTTTGCAGATTCTGGCTACCTGCTGATATTCTGCCTTAGTTGTATGTCCTTCTTTCCATTTTTTGTTCTTGTCCTTTTTTTCTTTCAATTTGCCGGAGAGATCTTCATGTAGCCATGCTGGTTTCTTCTTAGATTTCTTGTTTTTCTTTCTCAGTAGTATTGTGCTGTTCTGGGCTTCTATGATCATACTTTTTAGAGTTTCCCAAGATTCTTGAGTTGTTTTCCCCTTTAGGATTTTCATCCATGGAATTTTTCCCAAGTTCTCTCTGAGTTTATTGAAATCAGCTCTTTTAAAATCCAAGACTCTGGTGTCATTATGTTCTGTTGCTTGTGTTTGTGTTATGCTGAATTCTAGTATGACATGGTCACTCTCACCCAAGGTTCCTGCAGTTTCAACTCCTTCTATCACTTCTTCTCTGTTTGGAAGAATTAAGTCCAGTATGACTGTCCCTCGAGTTTTACCCTCTACCTTTTGGAGAACAAAGTTGTCAGCTAGGTTGGTTAAGGATTTATTTGGTTTCTCACTTGGTGCAGAATTAGTTTTCCAATTTATATCAGGATAATTGAAGTCTCCCTTTACTATTGTTGTGTGTTTCCTGCATATGCTTGTTAGTTGGCTGGCAAAAAGGACATCAATATTTTCTGCTTGATTGGGTGGCCTATAATATACACCTATGATCATGTCATTCTTTTTTTCTTTTATATTGACCCATATGCATTCTAGGAGGTTTCCATCTTTGGTTTCATGCATTTCTGTGGCAATATAGTGGTCCTTTAGAGCCTGGTCCCACTGGCCGACGGACGCAAAATGTATGCATAAAGGACACAGCGGATGAGCAAAATTTCGGGGGTGGCTCCATCCATTGTCATCTGCTCCCAAAAGTGGTGAAAATTTGCATAAACAGAATGGAAAAGAATGGAAAAGAACGGACGTGGGTAGAATGTAAGCAGGGATGTTAAACGGATGTTCATAGGAAGCCTAGCGGATGGAAGTGGATGACACCTCCAAAGGGGTTCCGGGGGAGAATTTCGAAGCGGACGCACAGTGGATGAAGTGGATGCATCACGTACACCTAAAGGAAAGAAAGGGGATGCTGCGCTGATGTATATCAGATGCAAACCGTTCATTGCACATCCTTTCTATTTCCATGCTACTAACGCTGTGTAGACGTTCTGTGTACCTTTTGTTTCCTCCCTCTTTCCATTTTCAGCTGCAGCAGATGTGAGTTGTGAGGATGCCCAGAGGATGCAGAGAGGATACAGGAGAAGTTTAACAGATGATAAATGGACATAGAATTGTTTGTTACTCGTATGTCATGGATTTACATCGTACATGGCGGAAAGTTCATCCGTTCACAAAGTTTTGTGCAGCTCAAAACTTCTTGCATGGATGAAATCGCAGTGGACAGATGCTTGACGGATAGAGCATGTGAAACACATATGCAATGAGTACACAACGGATGCATAGCATTTTCCAATTAATGGCAAGCTTTTTTTAACGTTTTACATCCTCTTTGCATCTGAAAGTGCAGTGGGACAGGACCTTTGCATACAGTACAACTTTACCTCCTCTTTTATGGGTCTGGTTTTTTTTTTTTTTTAATAGTTTGTATCCTTCTACCACTATGTTCCAGTCATGGGTTTCATCCCCCCAAGTTTCTGTTATTCCAACTATATCATATTTACCTTCATGTATTCATAGTTTGAGTTCACCCTGTTTGTTCCCCAGACTTTGTGCATTTGTGTATAGGCACTTGAGATCTTTATGTCTGACACTGTGTTTACTGTCTACATAGCCTGTGTTGTGCCTGCCTGCCCCGACTTTCTTGCCACCTGTTTGATTAGTGCACACGGAATGGCACTCACTATTAAATGCTTGTTTGTGGTTGGCATCAAGATTGATAACCTTACCTGCACAAACATCTTTTTTTGCATGCACTGGTATCCTTGTTAATTTTAGGTTGCTGGGAACTGAAATGTTCTGAATCCAATAATTCTTGACTATCTTAAGAATACACTTCTTGCCTCTGCTGGCATTAGCACCTGGTAGATACCTGACCTCTTTCAAAACCTCTTTCAGTATCTTTCAAGACCTCTTTCAGTATCTTTTCCTAAATTTACATCTCTTACAATTGAGTCCCCAACCAAAAGGTGGCTTCTCTTTTTGGATGCCTTGCTCTTCTTATGTGACTGGTGTGTAATACCTGATTCACACTTTCTCCTTTCCAAAGTAATTTCTTCTTCTAGGACCATGATCCCCAGCTTACTTGAGTTATCATTATCACAACTATCTTGACCTGTCACTTTAGTGTCCCTATTAAGGTCAGCAAGGGCATTGTATCTGTTATGCTGAGACACAGCAAAAGCTTTGTGTTTATGGTCCACAGCTCTCACCCAGCCAGATCCCACGGTTGTTCATACTGCCCTTTTCCTGTAGGAACTTTGTGGTAGTGAGGGGCTGATAGTACGGCAGCTCAATAGATGGCTGATTTGGACATCTAATTTCTGCTCGGAGTGTACAGATTAGAGATTCTAGATAGGTAATCTGTCCATGTAGACTGGTAATATTTTTACAAAGAGGAAAGTATCCAAGTTTGAAAAGAGTACTGCGAAAGACAGCTGTAAAACAAGTATTACACTGAACTAAGCCGGTCATTTTGAAATAAAATAAAATCACAATCTCAAGTGCACTTACCATTAATGTCTTATTGGTAGTCTTGGTTTATAGTTATGTGATTTGCGCGCCATTAGGTGCATGGGCCATGATCTTTATCCTTTCTACTCACCCTCTGCTTCCTTCACAAGCAGCCAGCAGTTCCTCCCACAACCTCTGGGAGTTTGAAATACAGTGGAAACAATTCAAACTGCCTCTTTCTTTTCTACTCACCCTCTGCTTCCTTCACAAGTAGCCAGCAGCTCCTCCCACAACCTCTGGGAATTTGAAATGTAATATACTCAGTGTAATGTAATATACCTAAGCAAACTATGTCTCTACTTCTGGAAATTTTCAATTTCTAAAAACAAGTTTATTCAGATAGCGTGTAAAAATAGCAGTTAATAGAGATAGTGTTAGGAATGTAAGTCATTTAACAGTTATTTGGGTTGAAAATATATAAACTAGGATAGGCATTTTAATACTATGTCTTTAAGTGAATGATAAAACTGTAATTGGGTGTGGTTCTGCAAATGGCCATAAGATGGAGCCAGAAATGTGGTCTGTTTAGCCTCAGTGAGTCTCTGTTTCCTTCTGTTTGAGAGTTTTGCCATTCTTCCTAATGACTGTTAATCCCCTGTTAAACAGCACCAACAGATGGAAAGAGGATGCAAAATGGAGAGAAACACTTGCCATCCATTGGTTAACACGATCCTTCCGTTCTGTACTCACTGCGTCCGTTTTTCATACTCTGTATCCATCCAGCATCCGTCTACTGACATTTCATCCGCTCAAAAAGTTTTGAGCTGCACAAAATGTTTTGAGCGGAAAATGTATCCAACGCATCCATTCTACATCCACTACGCATACGGGGAACATCTGTTATACATCCATCATCATCCGTTGCACATCCGTTATATCCGCTAGGCATCCGATGCGCATCCGTGCAACTCAAATCGGCTCCAGCAGAAAACAGACACAGGGAGGAAACGAAACGGATGCGGAACCGACACGCACCGTTAGTAGCACGGACGGAGAAAGGATGAAAGTGGATGCAGCTTGCATACAAAGCATTAAAACGGAAAAAATGTTCACAGAGGGGACATATCTCGGATATTTAGGATGTCTGCAGGATGCCTAGAGGATGCAAAAGGACACCAAGCGGAAAACCTATATTTCCTATAAAAAGGGGGAGGAACTCACCTGGACCTCACTTTCAGTCCAGCAGCCCTACTGTGCAGACCTCTGAACAGCCTTGCTGTTGCTCTTGCTCTTCCACAGCATCCAGTCATCTCCACCATGGATCGTCACACACTCCTTTTGGTAGCCACCATCATTCTACAACAGTGCGAAGCCATCTACAGGCTTTTTCACCTGTTCTACGTGAAGAAAAGGAGGCGGCCAAGAAGTGTCTGGGTCCGAAGATGGATTGACAGAAGAGCCAAGTACAGACTGAATAACAAGGTGATGGTGGAGCTGAGGAATGAAGACACTCGTGCATTCCAGAACTTCATGAGGATGCTGCCAGCCATGTTTGACAAAGTTGTGGAGCGGTTGAGACCCAGGTTGACCAAGCAGAGCACCAACTTCCGGCCCAGCCTGGACCCTGGGCTCAAGGTGGCACTGACTCTGCGCCACCTGGCCTCAGGGACCACCTACAGAAGCATGCAGTACGGCTGGAGGGTGCCACACAACACCATCAGCATTTTGATCAGAGAAGTGGTGCAGGCCATCATCGAAGAATACCTGGAGGAGCTCCTTCAGTGCCCCTCTACTGAAGAAAGAAGGAAGAAAGTTGCAGAGCAGTGGTATCAGAAGTGGAACTTCCCACAAACAGTTGGAGCCATAGATGCCAAGCACATGGCCTTCAAAGCTCCAGCCAAGTCAGGGTCCACTTATCACAACTACAAGGGCTTATTCAGTATCATCCACTTCGCCATCGTCGATGCTGACCACAAGTTCATGTACATCGATGCTTCAGGCAACGGCTCATCTTCAGATGCCACAGATATACAACGTCAGTAACCTCAAGGAGGGGCTGGAATGCAACCTCATCATGGGTTTCCCAGATCCAGACCCCCTGCCCATCGACACACAAGATGTGCCCTACTTGATCGTGGGGGATGACGCCTTCTCCCTCACAACCTACCTCATGAAGCCCTACACTTCCAGATGCCTCACCCGTGAAGAGAGGATCTTCAACTACAGGCTGTCCAGGGCAAGGCGGGTGGTGGAGAACGCCTTTGGCATCCTGGCCAACAGGTTCCAGGTACTTCTCACTACCATGCAGCATCGCCCACAGACCATGAGGAACATCGTGAAAGCTTTCTGCATCCTGCACAATCTCATGCACACCCGCTACCCATTGTTGCAGAACAGGCTTGTGGACCACCAGAAAGGCAATGGGGACATGGAGCCTGGGGAATGGAGGCAAGGGCGAAACCTGATAGATACTGTGGATGTACAAGGCCCCAACAGAGCTTCACGTGAAGGGAAGAAGCAGCGCAACCTCCTAAGACACTGGTGCAACTCCCCAGCTGGAGCAGTGGAGTGGCAAGATAGGATGATAGATACTTAATGGATGCTTCCTTGAGGCTGTCGCATAACACTGATGAGATTGGGCCGTGTATATTGGGTGGGCCTACAATGAACAGGGCATTTAATAAAGAGTTGTGTTTATGTTGAAATGTGTGGATCAATGATAACATTGTTATTGATAATAAAGGGCCAAAGGTGTGGCACCTGGGAGGGTGGACCATACATTCCCACTATGCTTGCACTGGAGGTTTATCTATCCCACAGCTATCTTAACCCATCCCACAGCTATTACCCATCCCAAAGGAATCCCTGCCCATCCCACTGCTATCTTAACCCATCCCACAAGCATGCAAAGGCTTAAACCATTTCTAAAAGTTTCCATCAAGACTTCATTTACAAAAATAAATGAAGCAAGTGTGTGAAGCAAAGATAATCTTTATTAATAACAAGCTGTAAAAGCAAAATGACCCAAGTGAACCAAGCAAAGATAAAGTCAACAGGTAGCAACCCAGTCTCTGGCACTCTTCTCAGTCATTCTGAGGCGTGCCCATAGTTTCAGGGGTGAAGGGTCCAGGTGCTGTGGAGGTGGCTGCTGCTGGAGTGCTGGTCTGAGGCGCCATTGGGGTGCCTGGCCCCAAGAGGACAACAGGAGATGGAGTGTGGAGGAAGCTCTCAGAGAGCTGGCTCAGTCCTGTGATGTTGAGAGCCCCTTCCTCCATGACATGGGGTGTCAGCCCCAGTACCGACGACAGATGTACTGAGACCGGGCTTGGCTGTCGGGTGGAGGAAGGAGGAGTGTAGCGGGGCTGTCTGGTCTGCAGCTGAGCGAGGTGAGGCGTGGGTGACATCTGTGGCATGGGTGACATCTGTGGCATAGGTGGCATCTGTGGCGTGGGTGGCATCTGTGGCGTGGGTGGCATCTGTGGCGTGGGTGGCATCTGTGGCGTGGGTGGCATCTGTGGCATGGGTGGCATCTGTGGTGTGGGTGCCATTGGTGTGGTGTCGGTGGCATCGGTGGCCTCAGTGGCATCGGTGGCACCAGTGGCGTACAATGTACCTGTCCCTGGACTGGGAAGGGCTTCCTGTGCTGCTGGAGCTCCTGGTAGCCATAGCCTTGGTAGGTGAGGGCCTGTGGAAAGCCTTGGAAGGGCTGTGACATCACCTGGGGTGGAGGAGCAGACCTGGAATGGGTCAGAGCAGGTTCAGCTGGGCCTGGAGGGTTGTGAAGAAGACCAGTGATCCTGTCCTTTATCACCTGGTACTGTGATTTGGACATATCCATGAGGGTCTAGTTGATGTAGGTGAGGAAGGGCTTGCGGTTGGAGGATGGGATGTCAGTGTGTACCAGCTGAGAGAGGAGATCTACGCTGCTTCTGATGGTGTCCCTGATCTCCAGCAGGACAGTGTGGCTCTACCCCTCCGGTCTGCCTATCTGCCTGCTTTCTGTGGAGGTGGAGCTGGGGGTGGATGTGGGTTGGTCTCTGGTGGAAGTGCCCTCTCCACGGGGAGTGCAGCTGTCGGGGGGGTCTCCGTCGTGGCATGCTCCACAGATACCTGCCTGGACACAGGAGCTGACTCTTTCCAGAAGAGGACTGGCTCTCTGCAGGCTTCCTGAAAGAGAGGGTTGTCAGAGGGGCTGCTCCTTGGTGGCAGATCTCACCCTCCAAGAAGCTGCACTTGGCCATCACGTAGATCTCTCGGTCCGTCAGCTTGACCGTGGCCTGGCCAGACTTCTTGAGGTGCAGCTTCCCGTACCAGGTGTGCATGTGCTTTCACCAGCCGAGGAGCACCTCCAAAGTGCAGCTCAGGCTCTCCGCCTTCTCTCTCCAAGCAGCCTGCTTCCTTTTGGTGTTTCAATAGAGCCTGTGTCCCTTCCGCCAAAGATACTCGTTCTCCCTCAGTCATTCCAGCACCTCATCCTCATGTTCCTCTTCGATGGAGTATTGCCTCCTCTCCCATTCTCGTTCTCATGTATGCCTCTTCCTCCCTCTGGCAGGGCCATCTGTGCCCTCATCTGAGGGGCTTCGAGGTTGTAGGGGCTGCTCCACCACACCACCACCACCAGCAGCAACAACAGTAGCAGCAAAAGCAGCACCAGCAGCACCAGCAGCACCAGCAGGACCAGGAGCAGCACCAGCAGCACCAGCAGCACCAGCAGCACCAGCAGGACCAGGAGCAGCACCAGCAGAGTAAGCACCACCAGAAGCACCAGCACCAGGAGCAGCGCCAGCAGAGTAAGCACCAGCACCAGGAGCAGCACCAGCAGCAGAAGCCCCAGCAGAAGCAGAGTCAGGGCCAGGGGGTGGGATGGTGGCCCTGTCCTTCTTGCCAGGGCTGGCAGCAGATGGCAGAGTCTTTCTCTGAATGGTGATCTGCTTGCAAGCTGCTTCCCTTTATATCCATGGGGCTGACACAATGCATCCTCCCCGCATGCGCGGTGAACGCTTTGCATCCGCTAGGCATCCGCTAGGCATCCGCTAGGCATCTGCTAGGCGTCCGCTCTGCATCCGCTTCATCCGCTCGGCAACCGCTCTGCATCTGTTCCTTCCGTTGCATGTCTGCTTCACTGTGCTCCCCAGGAAGCCCTGCAGATGTGCCATCCGCTTCCATCCGCTAGGCTTCCATGGAGCAACCGATTTCCATCCTGGCTACATCCTCCCCCCGTCTGTTCCTTTCCGTTGTTGTCCGCTCTGCTTATGCAAATTCGGGGCACTTTTGAGAGCGGATAAAAATGGATGGACATTTTCTCGTCCGCTGGGTCCTTTTTACATACGTTTTGCATCCATTGGCCTATTTGACAGGCCCTTTACTGATCATTGATGTAAGTCTGCTACTGAACTGCTTTTTGATACTGGACTTTGATATTTGGATTATCCCTGAACTGAACACTGACTGCTTGACCTGTGAATGACTTGAACTGCTTATCTTGGACTTTGTTTAAACGTTTATTGGAAGTAAAAACCTACATTTATTGTAGAGTGTATCTGTGTGCTCTTTGTGTGTTATTCTTCACCACTCTCACTACATCTCCCCGTATGTGCTCATTCTCCTAATGGTGAATTACCTCAACAAGTACTCCTTAATCTATGACCACAATTGAGCCCAACATTCAGGTTGGCTAAGTGAGAAATGTTTTAAGTAAGTTTTGTCCCCATTGTATAACTTTTCCCATCACAATTGTTCAATAATTCTTAAATTAGTAACGTGGTTGTAAAGTGAATCAGATTTTCCCATTGACTTTGCTCATCAGAAGGTCGCAAAAGGGGATCATGTGACCCTGGGGCATTGTGACGGTCATAAATGTGACTCAGTTTTCAAGCATCCGAATGTAAATCGTGTGAATAAGGGGATACCACAATGGTCATAAGAGTAAAAAATGGCCACAAGTCACTTTTTTCAGTGATGTTGTAACTTTGAACAGTCTTGAAGTGAACTGTGGTAAGTTGAGGACTACATGTACTGGTGGGGAAACTTCTCTCCCCAAGTTTGAGGTTCTTCATACCGAGTAGAATATAATAGAGTAGAGTAGAGTAGAGTAGAGTGGAGTGGAGTGGAGTGGAGTGGAATGGAATGGAATGGAATAGAATAGAATAGAATAGAATAGAATAGAATAGAATAGAATAGAATAGAATAGAATAGAATAGCTTTGTGTTCATTGCATTCCACGAATACGATGAAATTTGAAAGCCATACCACCCCAGTGCCCCCAAATACCACATCACAATCACACTACAGAGTATTTAAAAATAACAATGACAACAACAACAACAACAATAGCAATAATAATAATAAGAAAACTAAATCACAAACGCACTGTTTGATTCAAGACAATTACTGCCTTCGAAAAGAAACTGTTTCTCAATCTATTAGTCCTCATTTTAAGACTCCTATAATTCCTCCCTGATGGTAACAGTTCAAAATATAAATGTCCAGGATGAGAAAAGTCTGTGGAGATTTTTTAGCATTCTAGAGAGGGGTTTGGTCTTCACAATCTCTTCCAGAGAAGAAAGAGAGCAACCAATGATTTTTTTGTGCTGTGCTTATAACTCTCTGGAGTGTCTTCTTATCCACTGGAGAGCATCCAACATACCACACCGTTACACAATATGCCAAGATGCTCTCAATGGTATAACAGTAAAAACTAACCAAATAAGAGAAAAGCACAAAAAATAAATAATTAAAGCAAAAGTAAAACCCAATGGGAAATTTATTGAAAAAAGGTCCGAAGAAGAAAACTTTTTTGTGTACATCTTGCTCCCTCCTTTCCTAACTTTGTTAACTTTTAATCAATTTTTGTACTCTATTCATTGATTAATGTTTCATATAAGTTTGTTGTTCTTGTTTTTGGTTGCAAAGTTGTGTCTGACCCATCGCAACCCCATGGACAATGTTCCTCCAGGACTAGCTGCCCTCTACTATCTTCTGGAGTTCATTTAAACTCACACCTTCTGCTTCAGTGACTCTAGCCAGCCACCTGATTCTCTCTTGTCCCTTTCTTCTATTGCCCTCAATCTTTCCCAGCATTATGCTTTTCTCCAGTGAGTCCTTGCTGCTCACATAAGTTTAATAAATAATAAATAAAAAGCATTCACATGGAAAAGAAAAAAATGGATTATTATTGAACCAATGGACCAGTTCAATGGATTTTACAAAGCAAACCAACAAAAAATTATACAAAAGACTTCCTTATTATACTTTTTTATTTCAATTCCATTGTCAGATGGTTTTAT
>BLBF01000039.1:23936205-23949924 GCA_015471245.1 Laticauda colubrina
CAATTCCAGGTGTAGTGCTAGCAAATCTTTGTTTAACTGATCTAATTGGAATCTTTTACTGTGAACTTCATTTCTGAGTAGAGATTTTTCTGTCCTTTTCAGGATACGTATGGTACCTGCTGTGTTCTTATGAAATGTTAATTTGAAGCAGGTTGGTGTTACATTGTTGTCTCTGCAGCTGCATAGGAATTTTAGGTCACATAGTATTCCTGCTCTTTTAACTTCCAGCTTCTCATAGCTTCTGATCTGGCTGTTTATTTCCTCCCCGTAGAGGTCAGATATTTGTTTTCTCCTGGTTTTAAATTTGAGGCTGGTCCATTCTGATTGGTTGGGAGCCTGGACCTGTGTTCATTGGACTTGGAGTTTGATTGATTGGTGTTCCTGGTTTCTTCTGTCTGTTTTGTGGCTTTGATTGGCTGGCAGCACTCTGTTCTTGTGTTGGAGGCTTTCAGTGCAGCTTGGCTTCGTGTGTAAGGATGGCTGCTCTTCATTAGCAAGCTGGGTTTCACCTGGGTGCCTGGTGGGGGGGTTAGGTTGGAGCTATCAGAGGGAGTCTGTTTTTGCCTGGCTTGTGGCATGGAGATCTTTCTATTTGAGAGTGCAGGCTTCCAAATGATTGACAGTCTGGTGGAATCATCTCTTCTATTCATGCTGTCAGGTCTTTTTTCAATCTCTATGACTTCTCTGATGATTCTGTGGCTGGGGTTTTCTATAGTGGCCAGGGTTTTAGTGCCATTGAAGTTGATGTTGTGACCTGTGGTTTTCATGTGTTGGACCAGTGAGGAGGTGTGTTCCAGCTTTTTTACTGCATTTTTGTGTTCATCTAGGCGGGTACTTATTCTTCTATTGGTCTGTCCAATGTATGTGGCCGGGCATGATGTACAGGGAATTTCGTATATGCCTTGGTTTTCCAGGTCAGTTTGGTCTTTGGGGTTTCTCAGGATGGCTGCTATTTTTTTGTCTGTTTTGAAGGCAGTCTTGATGTGATGCCTGTGTAGTATCTTACTGATTTTATCTGTGGTACCTCTTATGTAGGGCAGGACAGCTGTTCCATGGGTTTGTTGATCTTCTAGGTCTCTGTTATGTCTTGGTGTGTTTTTGTGGATCAAGTTGGTGATTTTGTTTTTGTGGAAGCCATTGGCTGTAAATACTTCAGTTAGGGTGCATAGTTCAGTCTTTATATGTGTCTTGTCTGCCAGGCATTTGGTTCTGAAAAAAGACCTGACAGCATGAATAGAAGAGATGATTCCACCAGACTGTCAATCATTTGGACGCCTGCACTCTCAAATAAAAAGATCTCCATGCCACAAGCTAGGCAAACACCTGGGCAAAAACAGACTCCCTCTGATAGCTCCAACCTAACCCCCCCACCAGGCACCCAGGTGAAACCCAGCTTGCTAATGAAGAGCAGCCGTCCCTTCACACGGAGCCAAGCTGCACTGAAAGCCTCCAACACAAGAACAGAGTGTTGCCAGCCAGTCAAAGCCACAAAACAGACAGAAGAAACCAGAAACACCAATAAATCAAACTCCAAGTCCAATGAACACAGACCCAGGCTCCTAGCCAATCAGAATGGACCAGTCTCAAATTTGAAACCAGGAACTAACTCTATACAGAAGCCTGAGGATGGCAGATGAGATTCTGCTGAAACGTTGCTACAACTTTAACAGAACTACAGTGACGTGGGATAATACCTGAAGGAAGCTAAACAGCACACACACACACACACACACACAATCAATCAAACTCCAAGTCCAATGAACACAGGTCCAGGCTCCCAACCAATCAGAATGGACCAGCCTCAAATTTAAAACCAGGAGCTGTAAGACCCATATCCATACAGAGGCCTGATGATTATGGTTCAACAGTAGGCTAGCCTCAAATTTAATACTGAAACGGCTGTGATAGCCTGACTCAGTGCAGAAGCCTGATGATGGCAGGTGAGATTCTGCTGAAACGTTGCTACAACTTTAAAAGCACAACTACAATGACGTGGGATAATTCCCGGAGGAAGCTGAAAAGCGTACATGTAAGTACCCATGAAAACTTAAGATAGATAGATAGATAGATAGATAGATAGATAGATAGATAGATAGTTTTTTTTTTACAACAAATCCATTCCATTTCAATTGTGCATTGTTTAGTTACTTATTTCAATTGTTTAACCATTATTAATGATGTTCTTCTTACCAAGTCTAACAATACAACAATAATCACATTCCCATGTAAATTATTGTATGAAATATGTCTATTACATTAATTTCTCTATTTGCTCTATAAATACATCCAATCCCTTTTAATTTGTTCTATTTTCTATCCATTGATAAAACAGATCCCATACCATATCGTATTCAGATTCTTCTTTTTCTTTAATTTCTAGTGTCAATCTTTTCATTTCTGCACATTCAAATATTTTTTTCAATTATTTTTCCTCTGTCAATATCTTATCACTCTTTCAATTTTGGGCAAGTACAATTCTCGCTGCTGTTAAGGCATGTATAATTAAGTAAATATTTTCCTTCCTTCTGGTATCATTCCTAATAGGAATATTTCAGGTTTGAAATCTATATGTTGTTTAATCATTTTTTCCAACCATGTGTGTATTTTAGTCTAATACTTTTTAGCCTCTGTGCCACCACATATGATAATATGTTCCTGGTGTTTGATGACATTTCCAACATTTCATTGATTTATCTTTAAACATTATTGCTAATCTTGCTGGCACTAAGTGCCATCTATAAAACATCTTATATAAATTCTCCTTGTATGCTGTCAATTTATTGTCAATTTATAATCCAAAAAAATTTGCCCATGCAATCATTATTTCTTTAACTTATGCTTCTTCCAACTTGACACCTATAGATAACATTGTAATTTTTTAATCAATTCATCCTCTGCTTTCTTTTAATGTTCATCAAGGATATTTGAAAGAATAACAGAGTTGGAAGGGACATTGGAAGTCTTCTAATTTGACCCCCTGCTCAGGTAATAGGCCCCATATCATTTCAGACAAATAATTGTCCAATCTCTTCTTAAAAGCCTTCAGTGATGAAGCATCTACTATTTCTGAAGGTAAGCAGTTCCACTGATTAATCGTTCTCACTTTCAGGGAATTCTTCCTTATTTCTAGGTTGCTTCTCTCCTTAGTGAGTTTCCATTCATTGCTTCTTATCCTGCCCTCAGGTGCTTTGGAGAATAGCTTGACCCCATCTTCTTTGTGGCAGCCTCTGAGATATTGGACCACGGCTCTCATGTCTGTTGTAGCAATTGAGTTTACTAGCTGCTACTATTAGTACTATCTTGTCTGCCCAACATTACAGCTAGTAATAGAAAACAAGACACCATACGATGCCCTTAAACAAGCAGGTGCAAAAAAAAATTGTCAGTTCAAAGCAGCCTTCTTATTTTGTAATACAAATACTTCTGAAGCTTTCTAGCTATTTTTGTAGTGGATTTTGCAAGGAAAGAGAAAGTATCCACTCGGTAGTCTCACATTTTTCCCATTAATGTCAACAGGAATAGACAACACTAAGTGCTTTAAAATGTTTTTGTGTGTCTCCATTATCATTGCCTTAATGGCTCATAGAGTTAGAATTTAAAAGGTCCAGGAAAGATGTGTCAGTGGTTCCATTACTTCTATTTATTTTTTATTCTTTATTTTATTTGGTTTGTCAATTGCTTACAAGATAATAGGTCTAAGTATATACACAGTTATGAATGCATGAAATAGGTACATATAAGAAAAAGAAAAGAAACAATAGGACAGGGATGGTAGGCATGTTGGTGCGCTTATGCACGCCTCCTACAGACCTCTTAGGAAAGGGCTGAGGTCAGTAGTAGAAAGTCTAAGGTTAAAGTTTTTGGGGTTTGGGGAAGAAACCACAGAGTCAGGTAGAGTATTCCAGACATTGATCGCTCTGCTCCTCCACCCCAGGTGATATCCCTCCCATTCCAAGGCTTTCCACAGGCCCTCACCTACCAGGGCTATGGCTACCAGGAGGTCCAGCAGCACAGGCAGCATCCCTTCCCAGTCCAGGCACAGAGTCATCGGATGACACCGTTGTCACTGGTTCCACTGATGCCACCGATGCCACCCACGACACTGTTGCCACCCACGCCAGTCCTCACCCAGCTGCAGACCAGACAGCCCCACTTTGGTACTGGGGCTGACACTCCATGGCATGGAGGAAGGAACTCTCAACATCATGGGGCTGAGCCAGCTGTCCGAGAGCTTCCTCAACACACCGTCACCCGTTGTCCTCTCGGGGAGCTGAGGAGCACATCTGTTGTGTAGCCCAGGCACCCCAGTGGAGCTTCAGACCAGCACTCCAGCACCAGCCACCTCCACAGCACCTGGACCCTTCACCCCTGAGACTGGGCACACCTCCGAGTGACCAAGAAGAGTGCCAGAGACTGGGTGGCTACCTGTAGACTTTATTTGGACACTTGACTTGGGTCATTTTTCTTTTACAGCTTGTTATGAATAAAGTTTATCTTTGCTTCACACACTTGCTTCATTTATTTTAGTAAATAAAGTCTTGGTGGAAACTTTTAGAAATGGTTTAAGCCTTTGCATGCTTGTGAGATGGGTAAGGATAAGAGTGGGATGGGCAGGGATACCTGTGGGATGGGTAATAGCTGTGGGATGGGTAAGGATAGCAGTGGGATGGGCACGGATACCTTTGGGATGGGTAATAGCTGTGGGATGGGCAGGGATACCTGTGAGATGGGCAGGTATACCTTTGGGATGGGTAATAGCTGTGGGATAGATAAACTTCCAGTGCAAGCATAGTGGGACTGTATATCCGAGATAGGTCCCCTCTGCGAACGTTTTTTCCGTTTTAAATGCTTTCTTTGCATGCTGCATCTGCTTTCATCCTTTCTCCGTCCATGCTACTAACGCTGCGCTTCCGTTCCACTTCCTCCCTGCGTCCATTTACCACTGGAGCGGATGCGAGTTGCACGGATGCGCAGCGGATGCCTAGCGGATATAGCGGATGCAGAACGGATGCAGAATGGATGTCCCCCATATGCCTAGCGGATGCAGAACGGACGCATTGGATACATTTTCTGCTCAAAAGTTCTGAGCAGCTCAAAACCCTCTGAGCGGATGAAATGTCAATAGACGGATGCTGGATGGATAGAGAGGAAGCAAAACGGAGGCAGTGAGTACAGAACAGAAGCATCGTGTTAACCAACGGATGGCAAGTGTTTTTCTCCGTATTACATCCTCTTTCCATCCATTGGTGCAGTGTGACAGGGGCTTTAGACATTTTGAAAAAAAAAAAAGAGAGAGAGAGGGAAGGTCTCAGCCTTGGAAGCCATATTTTACTTGGAAGCTTCGAGGCTGCCACATTCATGCCTGGGAATTTGGGAGGGGGGATTTCATAGAGAAGTGGAAGATTAGACTCAACAACATTTTTTCTCAGAGAGTCAAGGCCATGTTATCTGTGTCAGAATATTCATGAACTGGCAGAGGCATGGTAACAAGGTCAGCCAATGAATAGGCACAGCAACTAAGTTAGCCAATGAGGGCTGTTTGGAAACTGAAACTGGAAGGAACCTAGGCATGGCTCTATATTAAGCTCTGAGCTCTGAAGCTGCAGTCTTGTCTACAACTGCTGAATTGAAACTGAAACTGCGATGACCCGGGGAGTGCCACAAAGCAACACAGTCAGATAATCAATAAGAGCCCCTTTATTAGCTCCAACTTTTTCCCCAATGTCCAGGTCACTTTCTGGCTGGAGAAAAACTCTCCCAGGAACAGCCTTTGATTGCCGAGAATGAAGTCCAAGACATGATCAACACAAACTATAACTATAAGCCCAGTTAAACCAAACTGAGGTACTGTAAATAGTTTGGCAGGGCAGGAGAAAGAATTCCAGGCATGGCAAAACTCACATGGTTGGGAAGACACCAGGAACACAGATAATCAATGACTACACAGGATAAAGTCATGTTTGCTCTCAGCATCTGCTGCAGTCAGCATTCAGTTCTTATACACTTTCATTCCCAGGTTTGGCTAATGAAGGGAATCAGGACCCTTACCTCCCTGTAAGCCACGCAACCCACGTTGCTCTCTTCTCCGTTCCTCCCAGTGTGCCCTAAGATGAAGAAGGGGTGGGCCTGCATCTTCCTCTGAACTTCCTCTCCCTTGTTCTATCTCTTTCCTGCTCAGGCCAGCTGGATTTTGCCCTTCCCCAGCCTCCTCCACAGCCAATGGAGCCATACTCCCATTCTCTGTCAGCTCTTCATCTTCCTCCTTGGATTCAGACTTTGAAAGGGGCATGACGGAAACTGTTCTCTGCTGTTTTCTCATTTGCTTCAGAGGTGGTATTCAGCAGGTTCTGACCAGTTTTGGAGAACCGGTAGTATAAATGTTGAGTAGTTTAGAGACCCGGCATATACTACCTCTGACTGGAGATTTTACAGTATCCTTCCCCTGCCATGCCCACCAAGCCATGCCCACAGAACCGGTAGTAAAAAAATTTGAATCCCACCACTGATCTGCTTGTGTTTTTGCCTGCAACTCTCTACCACGTTGTAAGAATACTATTGGTATTGTACATTTTACTCATATTATTATGTATATAAAGAAAATAATTCTGCTGAATCAGTCATCTGTGTGTGCTTTCTGGATTTGAATTTCTGCTGCAAAATCTAACACCCTGCACCTGGTGATGAGTGTTTGTAGGAAGGTCTCCAGTTGGGATGACGTTTTGATCAGGGCCATGTGATAGACTGATGGGTGCATGGGATGGATCTTTGATTTTTCTTTTGGGAAAAGAAAGCCTGAAACTCTCAGATTCAGGTTTTCCCAGATGTGCCAATATGGCAACTCTAATAAAATGGAACTTTGAGAAAATCATTGCCTTGGAGTTTATTGGTTTGGAGTTTGTTAGTTGGAATGCTGACAGAAGAGTTGATTGAATAATAAATTATAAATAAATAATAAATCTGTCAGAAAACACCTGATACAAGAGTTCTGCCCTCTTTAAATGTCTATGAAGATCATCCAGGTCATAGTTGTGCCAAATACAACTGGACTTTGTTTTCTTTGAAGGCATTTCGCTTGTCATCCAAGAAGCTTCTTCAGTTCTGATGAAGAACTGGAGCAATGGTTGAGAAGCAAAATGTCCTTAAAGAAAAACAAAAACTCCAGTTGCCTTTTGAAAGAGAGTGGCTTTGGGGTGGTACCCTCATTTCATTTTCAGATGTTGGGTGTTAGGGATAACATTGTTCACCCTAACTGGTTTAGGTGAAATAATAACTATGAATCATAGTTAGTGTATGTTAGAGTGTATACAGCTTTAACTGTGAAATAGCAATTAAAGGAGGGGTTATGAAAACAATATAAAAGTAGCAAGACTACGGCTTGCTCTCACTCTCTCTGGCTTTGATGATCCCTGATTACTGCTTGGAATCAAGACTGCATTGCTCGAACGGGAGAGACAACAAAGGACTGATTTTGTAGGTGAACTGACATAGGATATTCTACATGGACTTTGCTAACTGAATATCCCTGAATGGACTGACTACATGGTAAATGAATATTGGACTGTTATTTGACTATGCCATAAACTTATACTGGAATAAAATATATTCTTGATAGCACAAGTGTATCTGTTATTTTTACTGTATGTTAATAAACATACAAGCTTAGTTCACTCATTTATCTGTGTGCCTATCTGACCAACGCTGCACATTCTGTTTAGCTTGTCTACCTAACCCTGGTTGGGGAACCCAGGCTTAACATTGGGTGTTCATATGAATATCTTAAAATCTCCAAGGCACAAAAATCATTCCAGATTTTCCAAGACATTTATTTATTTTATTTTATTTGTTTATTTTATCGAAAGCTTACAATACAATAGATATAAAGGCCCTGTCACACTGCCCAATGGATGCAAAACGTTAACAACAGATGAGAAAAATGTTCCATCCGTTGTTATCCGCTCTCAGAAGGGGCAAAAAATTGCATAACCATAGCGGATAATACGGAAAGGAACGGACGGAAAGGAACGGACAGGGCGGATGGAAAACGGATGCAGAGTGGAAGCCTAGCGGATGGAAGTGGATGGGAGCAGATGGCACATCCGCTAGGCTTCCGGGGGACCACAGCAAAGTGGACGCGGAACAGATACACCGGATGCAGAACGGATGCCAGATGCAGAACGGATGAAGCGGATGCACAGCGGATGCACAGCGGAAGCCTAGCGGATGCCGAGCGTTAATTGTGCATGCGGGGAGGATGCATTGCGTCAGCCCCACGGATATAACGGAAGCAGCTCGGAAGCAGGTCGCCATTCAGAGGAAAGATCTGCTGCCGGACGGATTGACTGCCTTACCTGCCCTGCCTGCATGTCTGCCTGCCAGCCTTGCTGCCAGCCTCTCTGCCAGCCTTGCTGTCAGCCTGCCTGCCAGCCTTGGTTCATGCCTGCCTGCCAGCCTTGGTGCCCTGCCTGCCTGCCAGCCTGCCTGCCAGCCTTGGTGCATGCCTGCCTGCCAGCATTGGTGCCTGCCTGCTTGACAGCCTTCCTGCCAGCCTTGGTGCCTGCCTCCCTGCCAGCCTTCCTTCCAGCCTTGGTTCCTGCCAGCCTCCCTGCCAGCCAGCAACCCCACAACCATGTGGAAGCACAGCAAGCCTCAGCCATCTGCTGCCAGCCCTTGCAAGAGGGACAGGGCTACCATCCTGCCCCCTGGCCCTCACTCTGGTTCTGCTGGGGCTTCTGCAGTACAGGCTCGCTCTTCTGGGGCTGGGGCTTCTGCTGCTTCTGCTTCTGGAGGAGCTGATGACAAGCACTCCAGCACCAGCCACCTCCACAGCACCTGGACCCTTCACCCCTGAGACTGAGCGACCAAGAGGAGTGCCAGAGACTCATTTTTGTTTTATATCTTCTTGTTAATAAAGTCTATTTTTGATTCATATACTTGCTTCATTTCTTTTTTTTAATAAAGTCTTGCTGGAAACTTTTAGAAATGGTTTAAGCCTTTGCATGCTTGTGGGATGGGTTAAGATAGCAGTGGGATGGGCAGGGATACCTTTGGGATGGGCAGGGATACCAGTGGGATGGGCAGGGATACCTTTGGGATGGGTAATAGCTGTGGGATAGATAAACCTCCAGTGCAAGCATAGTGGGACTGGATGATCCACCCTCCCAGGTGCCACACCTATGGCCCTTTATTATCAATAATAATGTAATAATCATCCACACATGTCAACACAAACACAACTCTTTATTAAATGCCCTGTTCATTATAGGGCCACCGAACATACATGGCCCAATCTCATCCGTGTGATGAGACAGGCTGAAGGAAGCATCCATTAAAGATCTATCATCCTGTCTTGCCACTCCACTGCTCCAGCTGGAGAGTTGCACCAGTGTTTCAGGAGGTTGCGCTGCTTCTTCCCTTCACATGAGGTTCTGTTGGGGCCTTGCACATCCACAGTGTCGATCAGGTTTTGCCCTTGCCTCCATTCCCCAGGCTCCATGTCCCCATTGCCTTGTTGGAGGTCCACGAGCCTGTTCTGCAAGACTGGGTAGCAGGTCCGCATGAGATTGTGCAGGATGCAGCAAGCTTCCATGATCCTCCTCATGGTCTCTGGGCGATGCTGCATGGTGGTGAGAAGTACCTGGAACCTGTTGGCCGGGATGCCAAAGGCGTTCTCCACCAGCCGCCTTGCCCTGGACAGCCTGTAGCTGAAGATCCTCTCTTCACGGGTGAGGTATTTGGAGGTGTAGGGCTTCATGAGGTAGGTTGTGAGGGAGAAGGCGACATCCCCCATGATGAAGTAGGGCACATCTTGCGTGTCGTTGGGCAGGGGTTCTGGATCTGGGAAGCCCACGATGAGGTTGCGTTCCAGCCTCCCCTTGAGGTCACTTGTGTTGTATACCTGGGCATCTGAAGAGGAGCCGTTGCCTGAAGCATCGATGTACATGAACTTGTAGTCAGCATCGACCATGGCGAAGAGGATGATGCTGAAGAAGCCCTTGTAGTTGTGATAAGAGGACCCTGAGTTGGCTGGCGCTTTGCAGGCCACGTACTTGCCATCGATGGTTCCAACGGTGTGTGGGAAGTTCCACCTCTGATACCACTGCTCTTCAACTTTCTTCCATCCTTCTTCAGTGGAGGGGCACTGGAGGAGCTCCTCCTTGTATTCTTCGATGAGGGCCTGCACCACTTCTCTGACCACAATGCTGATGGTGTTGTGTGGCACTCTCCAGCTGTACTGCATGCTCCTGTAGGTGGTCCCTGAGGCCAGGTGGCGCAGAGTGAGACACTTCGTACCCAGACACTTCTTGGCCACCTCTTTTTCTTCCCGTAATAGAGTTCACAAAGCCTGTAGATGGCTTCGCACTGTTGCAGAATGATGGTGGCTTCCAAAAGGACTGTGTTACGATCCACGGTTGACATGACTGGATGCTGTGGAAGAGGAAGAGTCAGATGAAGGCTGCAGAGGTCTGCACAGCTGGGCTTCTGGTCTGAAAGCGAGATGCAGGTGAGTTGCTCTCCCTTTTTATAGGCAGTATAGGTGTCCCTTTGCATCCTCTAGGCATCCTCTAGGCATCCTCTAGACATCCTTAATATCCAAGATAGGTCCTCTCTGCGAAGGTTTTTTCCATTTTAAATGCTTTGTTTCCATGCTTCATCCGCTAGGCATCCGTTCTGTATCCATTCTGCGTCCATTCCGCTTCCTCCCTGCGTCCGATCGGATGCGAGTTGCGCGGATGCGGAACGGATGCCTAGCGGATATAGCGGATGCGTAACAGATGCAGAACAGATGCCTGGCGGATGCGTAGCGGATGTAGAACGAACGAATTGGATACATTTTCCACGCAAAAGTTTTGAGCAGCTCAAAACTTTCTGCGTGGATGAAACGTCCATAAACGGATGCTGGACGGATAGAGAGGAAGCAAAATGGAGGCAGTGAGTACAGAACGGATACATCGTGTTAACCAACGGATGGCAAGCTTTTTTGTCCGTTTTACATCCTCTTTGCATCTGTTGGTGCAGTGTGACAAGGGCTTAAGAATAAACATAAATTTAAATATAAGCTATAGGAACTAATAATTGGGGACAATAGGACAGGGACGGTAGGCATGATTGTGCGCTTATTAAAATACATGAAAATAGTCCAATCCCATGCTGTTGATTCAGTAGTTGTAAAAACTTATTTCAGTAATACACAGATGCAAAAAAAAAAAGAGTATTTATTAAGCAGAATAGAGCTGGAAGGGATCTTGGAGGTCTTCTAGTCCAACCCACTTCTTAAGTAGGAGACCCTATAACATTCCAGACAAGTAGCTAAGTGTCCAGTCTTTTCTTAAAAAATCTCCAGTGATGAAGCACCTCCAACTTTTGGAGGCAAGTGGTTCCACTGGTTAACTGTCCTCACTATTAGGAAGTTTCTCCTTAATTCCAGGTTGCTTCTCTCCTAAATGAGTTTCCACCCATTGCTTCTTCAGGTGCTTTGGAGAATAGCTTGACTCCTTTTTCTTTCTGGCAGCCTCTGAGATATTGCAATATTGATATCATGTCACCCCAATCCCTCTTTTGCTTAAACTGGACATACCCATTTCTAGCAACCATTCTTCATGTTTTATCCTCCAGTCCCCTAACCATCTTTGTGGTTCTTCTCTGCACACTTTCTAGAATCTCAATATCTTTATTATATTGTAGTGATTAAAACTGGATGCAATATTCCAAGTATGGTCTTACCAAAGCATTATAAAGTGTATGTGTATATGTGTGTGTGTGTGTGTGTGTGTGTGTGCATATGTACTATGTGTATGTGTCTGTGTATATATGTCTATGTTTGTCTGTCTATATCTATCATCTATCTATCTATTTATCTATTTTATATCTATCTATCTATCTATCTATCTATCTATCTATCTATCTATCTATCTATCTATCTATCTATCTCTATTTATCCAAATTGAGAAATTCTGCATCAGTCATAGTGAATGAACTCTGCAGTTCCAACAGTTGCGTGTAATCCAAGTTAATGACCCAGTGAATTACTAGCAAAGATGGATTTGATTTTAATGTAATGTTTGCAACAATTTAAGCTCCACTCTTCATATTATGTTTGAATGCCTCAATGCAATATTGGGGCTATTATTTTAATAGGGTGTCATTGCTGAGTGTCCATTAACTGTCAGAGTTTAAGTCATTTCCAGGTATCTTAGTATTAAGATGGCCCTAAATTACATTGTTGTTAATTGTTCTAGCACAGTTCTATTATGTCGTGCATAAGCTAATTGATTTTAGTGGGAAACTGAATATGATAGAAATCAGCTTAAAACCATAAAATGTCCTATAACATTAGTTTCATAAATATTCCGTTGCAGAAAATAGCAAGCATTTAGCCTATTGTTATTTGTCTTCATTGACAGACAGACAGACAGACAGACAGACAGACAGACAGATATAGAAGATAGAGATAGATGACAGATAGACAGATATAGATGATAGATGATAGGGATAGATAAATAAATAACATTATTATGTCCCATATATGAAATTTTACATGACCTTCACACTCTGTTGTAAATCTGTAATTTTGTAATAATTCTGCAATTATTGTTATTAAGATTGGTCATATAGTCAGCCAGATATTTAAACTGGATTTGACATTTTTATCCATCTACTGAGTAACTTTCAAGGACTTGGGATACATAGATGTTGTTGTTTGATAGTGATAAAGGTATCGTCACAAGATGCTGTATGACTGGTCACACAGTCAACAAGAGGTTGGCATTCTTTTCCACCTATCAAGACTTTCTCAAGGATTTGAGATATGCAGGGTTACCATTGCAAGATTTAAACAAGTAAAACTGCAATTGCAATTGATGCCAAGTTTTGGCCATGCAATCCTGAAAAACTAAAATATGATTCAGAATTCAGAACCACTGATATGCACACAAATTTGGGTTTAATTAAAAATTGGCAAATAATTGCTACTCGAGATACTGAGCTATTCATACTCATTTCCTGACCTATGAGGCACTTTAATTTGTTCTACTTAGTTATCCAAGCAGAAATTTCCAAATGTTGCCCTACACATTTGTTTGAAATAGCTAACAATAAAAGTATCAGATGGAAGAAGTATCTAGCTTTAGCTGTTTAACAGATCAAGCTTATATTCGCTCTCTTTGAACTACAGAGGTAGTTTGTCAACTGAGGAAGTTCAAAACAGCACTCAATAAAGGGTAATATTGGTAACTCAGGGTTGAACATGAGCTCCTAGGTGCTCTCTGAGCTTGCTTGTTTTCCTGAAGACATTTCAGTCCCCAAACTAGGTAATTGGATCAGTCTAGAAGTGGAAGTGTACCTTCAGGCAATTTTTTCCCTATTTGCATGCTATCTGAAGTAGAGATGGGTATTCAGCAGGTTCTGACCAGTTCTGGAGAACTGGTCGTGGAAATTTTGAGTAATTCAGAGACTCAGCAAATACCGCCTCTGACTGGAGATTTTACAGTAACTTTCCCCTGCTATGCCCACCAAGCCATGCCCACAGAACTGGTAGTTTAAAAAATTGAATCCCACCATTGATCTGAAGTGTTTGATACGCATATGTGATACCTAGTTTGGGTAATAAAATGTCTTCAAGAAACCAAACAAGCTCAGAGAGCACCAAGGAGCCCACACTATTATTATTATTATTATTATTATTATTATTATTATTATTATTATTATTATTATTATTATTAT
>BLBF01000039.1:23961545-23986533 GCA_015471245.1 Laticauda colubrina
ATATATATATATATATATATATATATATATATATATTTGTTTTTTATTTATTTATTTATTTATATATATTCCTCATCAGATTTGAAAAGATCAAAATTCGGACAACTGCCTCCAAAAGTTAATTGTGTGTACATTAACAGTACTTTAGAACATTGGGGAAGGCAATATTAAAACCCATGATGCTTGTCTATAATTTGAAATCTCATTTCCATAGAATTTGGGGGGGATATAGATTTTTCAATTTAGAGCATGAATTGGGTCCAGTCAAATTGCCTAATTTAACTGTCAGGTCCCATCTGAAAAAAATGTACCCAAGTTTCTCACAGCCAAAGTGGCTTTTAAAGTTTCACTCATCTTTTAAAGTTTGATTCAATGTCTTTGCCCTTTAGGAAGACATGAACAACTTGACTTAAACATTTTATACTAAGTCTTTACCCAAGGCAACCTCCCACTTGGTCTTTGCAGCTGTGTTGTGAGTCATATCACTGACATTGTGCCTAATTAGCAAGCTTGATATGTGTTTAGTGATTGCAAATTAAAATCAATACAATGATGATCACAATTTTCGTAGCTAAGAATGTATGTTCTATATAATCTTAAGTGTTGTACCTTATGATTCTTGATTCTTGATGAATTTATCTTTTCTTTTATGTACACTGAAAATATTTTCACTAAGCAAATTCCTTGTGTGTCCAATCACACTTGGCCAATAAGGAATTATATTTTGTTCTATTCTGTCTTTACTGCAAAGTCCTTAATAGGTCACCTTTGAATATCTGATGGGAGAATTTGTGAATAATTATAACAATGCTTAAATATATCTTAGACATCTCTTCTTGTAAATTAACCTCATCAGTTTCACCACAGGTTAAGAATGCACAATCATATCAGTAACCAATCATACCTATGTTTTGTTATTTGTGGAATGCTCAAGTCTAGGTGTTGATGGCAAAAACCTCATTGCCTTGAGAGCAAGTCAGTAGATAAGACAGGTTCATATCCTTTGTAGTATGATTACCAGGGCCAGCTAAATCTCACAGTTGTGTTATTGACTTGTTCAGGTGCTAAAAGTCTTTAGGAGAAAACTATAAATAGATAAGCTACCACAAAGATACACATTCAAGGTTGAATAAATAAATAAATAAATGGAAAGTAACTTGACCTTTAGAGAAAAGTAGGACAGGTAGAAGCGTACCATCTATTTATCTCAATCACACCATTCCCTAGATAAGTTTAACTATTTTAGTTAAAATCTTTTAAGGGCAAGAGTTGGAATGTACTTCTGCTTTCAAACTCCTGCACTGCTCTTCCAGATTTCCTTCCTCTCCCCCCCCCCCCCCCACTTTTCATGGCAACTACTAAAACAAGCATAGGAATGTTTTATGAATTTACACCCTATAGAATGGTATGTAAGTCTAAGTTCTATTGCTATTTAGATGTATCTTGTTTTAGGATTTTTACAGACATCTTTTTCCAGTTCTTAACTTATGAGGTCCTCTAGAACAGGGGTATCAAACTGGATTTCTTTGAGGGGTGGATCAGCATTGTAGCTATCTGCTGCAGGCTGGCAGAAGAGGTGGGGAGGACAGATGCCTCCTGCAGCACCCTGCCAGCCCAAAGGGGGCATTTTGGGGGCAAAAGGGGGCATGTAGGGACCATATGGCTCATTTTTACCCTCTACTTGCCATCTGTTTTCGGGTCCATTTTTGGCCTATTTTTGCTCCAACTTTGGCCCATTTTTGGACCCATTTTCAGGCCATTTTGTGGGCATTTTGGAGCTGTTTTTCAGCCCATTTCTGGGCCCATTTCAGCTTATTTTGGACCATTTTCTGGCCATTTTGGATGCATTTTCTGGCCATATTTCTGGCCCATTTCAGGTCATTTTTGGCTCATTTTGGGGAGTTGGTTTTGGGACATTTTGGGCCCCTTTTCAGGCTGTTTTGGGGTACATTTTCAGTTGTTCTTTGGCCTATTTTTGGTCCATTTTTGGGGTTGGGCCATTTGGGGGGCATTTTTGGCCCTTTTTGGACCCTTTTGGGAGCTGTTTTGGGGAACATTTCAGCCCATTTTGGGTCATTTTTGGCTCATTTTGGACCTGTCTTCAGGCCATTTTCCAGGCCATTTTGGGCCTGTTTTTTGCCCATTTTTGGGTTGCTTTTGGACCATTTTGGGGGTATTTGGGGGGGCTGTTAGGGGCCATTTTTCAGGCTGCTTTTAGGTACAGTTTTGGTGAAAATGAGGTGCGAGAGGGAGCGAATGCAGTCCTTTTTAGCTTCCAGAGACACAGTGGGCCGGTCCTTTAATATTTCCAGGCAAGCCCATGGGTCAGATTTAAGTACCCCACAGCCCAGATCTGGCCCATGGGCCTTGAGTTTGACACCCCTGCTCTAGAACCAGCTGGAAGACTTCCAAAGTCCCTTCCAACCCTATTATTCTATGTTCTAAATGCTAGTCAAAGAAACAGGAATCCTGTTGAAAGGTATTGTTGGAGAAGGAAACTTGAGAATTTATATTGCATATAAATTTGCAGGTATGTTAAGTTTTCTGTTCATTCCATTTCAGAGGAACTGGAGAAGGTAGAAATGAAAAAAAAAAAAAGCTTTGTCTTCTTAGCTTCCATGTTAGTGCCCTGTAATGGCTTTTTGTGACCCTGATTAATCACATCCTTTGGGGATTCAGAACAAATCCACCTAGAGCACTGTGGTAGAAAGCTAATACATCAAGGAGAGATCCAGGTTAAAAACTCTCTTTGATGTGTTTATTTTCCATCCCACCAATTAAACTTTGCACTGGCCACTTGAGGATTGATTGATTAATTAATTGGATTTAAAAGTTGTAGTCAGTCCACCCCCCCAAAGAAAAAAAAAAATGCAAGCAAGAGCTTAAAGGAAATTTCCCAAATCTTTGATATTCAGTCTGTTGAGTTTCCCTTGCTCACATCAGAATTCAAGCAGTGGCATTACCATTCTCTCGCTGTTTTTGATGGTGTGAAGAAAGCCAGGGTTTTGTGCCTCAAACTTGGTTTCTTTTTTGCATATGATGCTGTGTAAAGCATGTAGAAAAGGGGTGGGATTTTCTTTCTTCCCTCCTTGGGAATGATGGTGAAACCAGTTTTCTCTAATCAGCTCACCGCCAGAGCTTTGTGCATTGGAAATAGTGCAAAACATTGCTTTCTGCCATTTGTCCTATATTTTGCAGGGCAAAGTTAGCAGAATAACAAATTTGGAAGTGTAGGAAGCTGCCCCCTCTCCTAGAAGAATGAAATATTTTGAGAAATATTTTTTTTAAAAAAGGAAGGATAAAATATTTCTTCTAAAAGAGAAATAAAAATCTTAAGGGAGACAGAAACTCAGAGCCTCAGGTCCCTGCCCTCTACCCCAAGAAGATACTAAACTGAGGATCACTTTTAGAAATGAGGATTTAGTAATCCATTACTCCCAGAAGCAAGGTCTGAACCGAGGCAGGGTTAGTCCTCAGTCACAATAGGAATTGCCCAATGAGCCCCTTCATTGCATCAGCCAAACTTCAACCAAACTTCTCAGACAACCTACACAGCCAGCTATGACCCCTGTATAGCCCCAGGGGAGTCTGACAACAGCCAATAGAATACATGTTCTTGCACAGGAACAGGAAGCTCAAGTTCAAAGCCCAACAGAAGGTATAAAAACCCCTCACTCTCAAATCCATGTGGTCAGCTGCACCAGAATCATAAACATGTGGTCCTATTCACCAATAAATGGACCTTCTTTCTATTCAGATTCCAGCTTCCATTTTGTCTCCAGTGCCTTTCTCCCAACTTGGAACTGAACCAGATGGATATTTCTTCAAACAGAAGGGACATTGGAGATCTTCTCATCCAACCCCCTATTCAAACAGGAAGCACTTCAGACCAATGGCTGTCCAGTCTCTTTTTTAAAAGCCACCAGTGATGAAGGATCCACAACTTCTGGAGGCAAGCTATTCCACTGGTTAATGGTTCTGTTAGGAAATTTCTCCTTAGCTCTAGATTGGATCTCTCCCTGATTAGTTTCCATCCATTATTTCTTGTCTTGCCTTCTGTTGCTTTGGAAAATTCTGTTGCTTTTGACCCCCTCTTCTTTGTGGCAACTCCTCAAACATAGGAAAACTGCTATTATGTCACCTCAAGTCCTTCTTTTTATTAAATTAAATATACCCAATTCCTGCATCTGTTCTTCAAATGGTTGTAAAGGACAGATGCAGGAAAATCTAAGGACACTGCATCAGCCCAAGGTTCAACCAAACTTGATTCAGACAAATATCATCCCACGTGGCTCCAAGGGAGTCTGACAGCAACCAATAGAATACATTTCCTTGCACAGGAACAGGAAGCTCAAGTTCAAAGCCCAAGAGAAGGCATAAAAGCCACCCTCTTTCAATTCCATGTGCTCAGCTGCCAAAGACCTCAAAGCCCATGTGGTCCTGTTCACCATTAAACCCTCTTTCTAATCAGTCTCTATGTTTCCATGTTTCTTCCCACTTGGAACTGAGCCAGATGGATATTACTTCCAACAGTGTGAATACCATATCTAGTCCTACAAAAATCTCCACATGTTGGAGTGACAGGTAGGATTATATATTTGGTGCCAAGGTGGCAAGAATTTAAATCCTGTAAAGATATATTCCAGTACAAAAATTTTAATGGAAGCAGAATTCATAGTTCCTTTAGAAACATTTTTTTCATTTTGAAGACAAAATGATGATTAAAAAAACCACCCGTAGCAGAGAACACTACTCTCAGCTCTAGCCCTCAGTGGTCCATTTTCTAGTTGTCACATGCAATGGAGAATTATATTCTTGTTTTATTTTTTTGCATAAGGATCCATCAGTGTGATAATCAATTTTCTGCAAAAGATTTAAACCAGGAAACCCTATTATAGCAGCACTATTCTGTAAAAGTTATTCAGTTGTATTAGCTTGCTTTTAAGTAAAAGAAAAATTACAAACACAACTTCCTAAAGTATTTATAATAAAGTCAGCAGAACATTGGAATATAATGCAGCATCCTTTACAGGGATTAAAAAGTCAACATCTTGAAAGAATATTATAATGCTGAACTCTTTCTTAAGAAAATTAAAATGAATTCTTCATTTTTAATTGCAACTGATAATGTTTAAAAATCATAAGTGAAGGCTTAACTTTCTTAACATTTGCATTTCCAATTATCTAGAGGTCCATTTTTACAGAAGCGTATATAGAAAGCTAATTGTGTTATTATAATATAGATGATCTTGCAACAGAATTTCTTTTTCAAAAAGTTGTTTTGCTGAGTTACATACATTTGCATAAATTACAACATTTATAAAAAAGAAAGAACTGTCCCCATTCTTCTTCATTCTTATTATTATACATGATGTCAAATGTTGAATTAAGACATTTCATCTGAACCATCATGCATTTTTAAATTATTCATAAGAATTGTGATTTATATAAAAGGATGCAATCTCTTCTCCCCTTATTTTCCTAACCATTAAAAAAGGTGGTTCACTCAAAAGGTAAGAGATGACAGTAAAAGAGACTCACCGTGAAAATTAAGGAAGACTTCAAATGAACACTAATTGCAGGTGATCAACAGAGCTCTAAAATTTCTCCTCTATTCCATATAAATTTAAAACTTTAACTTGAAAACAACACATAATGAATTGACCAAGAATCTCGGAATCCATTAAAAAAAACAAAGATCCAACATACAGAGCAAACTCCACTATCTACCTAGCATTGATGATGTTACCTAGCTTGGTAATGAAAGATCTTCAAGAAAGCAGCCAAGTACTGGATCTGATTGAGAAGACAGACACCTAAACTGAAGAATAATTTGGAGTTGGAACTTCCCATCTCATCATTACTGCCTCAAAACTTGGTGGAAGCACAGACTTATTCAAGCATCTTCTTATATTATTTTGATGTTTGTCATCCATCTTTTCATTGTTGTTCTGATTACCACGATCATTTAATAACTTTTTTCAAGGAAATCATTTTAGATCAGTGGTGACTAACCTTTTTCATCTCCCATGCCAAAAATTGCGTGTCAGCACCCAGAAGGCAATGCACGCATCCCCCACACTGCCTGCGCATGTGTGTGCAACCCCCCATGCTCTGCATCTTTGCACATGTGCATGCACCCCTGCCCCCTGCGTATGCACACCAGATACCCGACAATCAGCTGGCAGGTTGGCGCATGTGCGTTTCAGATGACTTCTCGCATGTTGGCAGAAGTGGCTCTGTGTGCCACTTCTGGCATGAGTGCCATAGGTTCACCATCATGGCTCTAAATCGATGCCACCTGGGGTAACTGCCCTCTTTGATTCCTTCACACATACCTGCCACTATGCACCAGGACTGCTCCAGACAAATGAAATCTTATCTAGCCTATTTCATTTATAGCATTCCTTTATAATTCTGAAAATAATGATGATGAGGCCTGTATAACAGCTGCCGCACTTTTCTTTTAAAAACAAAACAGAAATATTATGAAATGGAAACTTTCCCAAAATCAACCAACTAATTCTGCTGCATGGTAAGAGTCACTTGAAGTCTTTATGTGGAACAATAAAACACTTGCAAACAGAAAAAGAAAAAAAGAAAACCAAGTTCAGAGAGCAGCAAGGATTCCCACAAACTCCTGAAACTTTTAGCCATGAGCAGATCTCATTTCCATGTGTCCTACTCCACTATTTCAAAGGATAATATCTCTATTAGTAATACAGGTTGAAATCAATGGAGATATGCTATCGGTTCGGCTCAGCTGAAAGGAGAAAGAAGAGAAAAGTGCAGGATCAGCCCTACCAACCACCTCTGAACTTTTATCTTCTTTATTCTCTCAGGTGATTGGTGCTGCAGGTGGTATGTGGAATGCTGCACACGTGCAATCACAGGTCCACTGCTGTCCCACTGTATCAACTCATAAATTATTTCTATGGTCTTTTTAGAGTTGCCACAGAAAGGGACAGGGAAAAGGGGTTTTGAAAGAGCAGTGCAGCAGATTGAAATCAAAAGTGCATTCCATAAATGTTTTCAAAGATTGTAACTCGGTGAGTAAAGTTTCTGCCGCACAAATTCTAACTGGAGAGAATGATTGATGACTCTTGACTATGGATGTGTCCCATTGCAGAATATGAATTACGATACATTCGGGGGGTGGAGGGAAAACTAGGGTCAAGGGTGACAAGGAACGAAGTGCCTCAGAGTCAGCTACACCCAGGCAGTATCAGATATGTTAAAGCCCATGTCACACTGAGCCAAGGGATGCAAAGAGGATGTAAAACAGACAAAAAAGCTTGCCATCCGTTGGAAAACACGATGTACTCACTGCCTTCGTTTTGCTTCCTCTCTATCCGTCCAGCATCCGTCTATTCATGTTTCATCCGATCAGAAAGTTTTGGGCTGCCCAAAACTTTTGCGCGGAAAATGTATACAATGCGTCCGTTCTGCATCCGTTACGCATCCGCTATATCTGCTAGGCATCCGCTACGCATCCGCGCAACTCGCATCCGCTTGGACGGAGGGAGGAAGCGGAATGGATGCAGAACAGATGAAGAATGGATGCAGCACAGAAACAAAGCGTTTAAAATGGAAAAAACGTTCGCAGAGGGGACCTATCTCGGATATTAAGAATGCCTAGAGGATGCCTAGAGGATGCCCAGAGGATGCCTAGCGGAAAACCTATATTTCCTATAAAAAGGGAGAGCAACTCATCTGCATCTCACTTTCAGAACAGCAGCCCAGCGGTGCAGACCTCTGCAGCCTTCATCTGACTCTTCCTCCTCCACACCATCCAGTCATGTCCACCGTAGATTGCAACAAAGTCCTTTCGGCAGCCACCATCGTTCTGCAACAGTGCAAAGCCATCTGCATGCTCTGTGAACTCTATTGCGAGAAGAAAAAGAGGCAGCCAAAAAGAGTCTGGGTCCGAAGATGGTTCGCCAGAAGAGCAGAGGACTGACTGTACAGCAAGCTGATGGTGGAGCTCAGGAACGAAGACATTCGGGCGTTCCAGAACTTTATGAGGATGCCTCCAGCCATGTTTGACGAAGTTGTGCAGCGCCTGACACCCAGGTTGACCAAGACAAACACCAATTTCCGGCCCAGCCTGGAACCTGGGTTCAAGGTGGCACTCACTCGGCGCCACCTGGCCTCAGGGACCTCCTACAGGAGCATGCAGTACGGCTGGAGGGTGCCATCCAACACCATCAGCATTGTGGTCAGAGATGTGGTGCAGGCCATCATGGAAGAATACAAGGAGGAGCTCCTCCAGTACCCCTCCACTGAAGAAGGATGGAAGAAAGTTGCAGAGCAGTGGTATCAGAAGTGGAACTTCCCCCACACCATTGGAGCCATAGATGGCAAACACGTGGCCTGCAAATTTCCACCCAACTCAGGGTCCACTTATTTCAACTACAAGGGCTTCTTCAGCATCATCCTCTTCGCCATGGTCGATGCTGACCACAAGTTCATGTACATCGATGCTTCAGGCAATGGCTCACCTTCAGATGCCCAGGTATACAACGCCAGTGACCTCAAGGAGGGGCTGGAACGCAACCTCATCGTGGGCTTCCCAGATCCAGACCTGCTGCCCAATGACACGCAAGATGTGCCCTACTTCATCGTGGGAGATGACGCCTTCTCCCTCACAACCTACCCCATGAAGCCCTACACCTCCAGACTCCTCACCCGTAAAGAGAGGATCTTCAACTACAGGTTGTCCAGAGCAAGGCGGGTGGTGGACAACGCCTTTGGCATCCTGGCCAACAGGTTCCAGGTACTTCTCACCACCATGCAGCATCGCCCAGAGACCGTGAGGAGGTTCATGGAAGCTTGCTGCATCCTGCACAATCTCATGTGCACCCGCTACCCAGTGTTACAGGACAGGCTTGTGGACCGTCAACAAGGCAATGGGGACATGGAGCCTGGGGAATGGAGGCAAGGGCGAAACCTGATAGACACTGAGGATGTGCAAGGCCCCAACAGAGCTTCACGTGAAGGGAAGAAGCAGCGCAACCTCCTGAGACGCTGGTGCAACTCCCCAGCTGGAGCAGTGGAGTGGCAAGACAGGATGGTAGATGCTTAATGGATGCTTCCTTCAGCCTGTCTCATCACACTGATGAGATTGGGCCATGTATGTTGGGTGGGCCTACAATGAACAGGGCGTTTTATAAAGAGTTGTGTTTATGTTGACATGTGTGGATGATTATTACATTATTATTGATAATAAAGGGCCATAGGTGTTGCACCTGGGAGGGTGGACCATACAGTCCCACTATGCTTGCGCTGGAGGTTTATCTTTCCCATGGCTATTACCCATCCCAAAGGTATCCCTGCTCATTTCTCAGGTATCCCTGCCCACCCCACTGCTATCTTAACCCATCCCACAAGCATGCAAAGGCTTAAACCATTTTTAAAAGTTTCCACCAGACTTTATTAAAAAAAAAAATGAAGCAAGTGTGTGAATCATAAATAGACTTTATTAACAACAAGCTATAAAACAAAAATGAGTCTCTGGCACTCCTCTTGGTCGCTCAGTCTCAGGGGTGAAGGGTCCAGGTGCTCTGGAGGTGGCCTGTGCTGGAGTGCTTGTCATCAGCTCCTCCAGAAGCAGAAGCAGCAGAAGCGCCAGCCCCAGAAGAGCGAGCCCATGCTGCAGAAGCCCCAGGAGAACCAGAGTGAGAGCCAGGGGGTGGGATGGTAGCCCTGTCCCTCTTGCCAGGGCTGGCAGCAGATGGCTGAGGCTTGCTGTGCTTCCACATCGTTGTGGGGTTGCTGGCTGGCAGGGAGGCTGGCAGGAACCAAGGCTGATAGGAAGGCTGGCAGGGAGACAGGCACCAAGGCTGGCAGGTAGGCAGACAGCAAGGCTGGCAGGAAGGCTGGCAGGCAGGCAGGCACTAAGGCTTGCAGGAAGGCTGGCAGGAAGGCTGGCACCAAGGCAGGCACCAAGGCTTGTAGGGAGGCAGGCACCAAGGCTGGCAGGAAGGCTGGCACCAAGCCAGGCACCAAGGCTGGCAGGGAGGCAGGCACCAAGGCTGGCAGGTAGGCATGAACCAAGGCTGGCAGGAAGGCAGGCAGCAAGGCTGGCAGGCAGACTGGCTGGCAGCAAGGCTTGCAGGCAGGCTGGCAGCAAGGCTGACAGCAAGGCTGGCAGGAAGGCAGTCAGCAAGGCTGGCAGGCAGACTGGCTGGCAGCAAGGCTTGCAGGCAGGCTGGCAGCAAGGCTGACAGCAAGGCTGGCAGGGAGGCTGGCAGCAAGGCTGGCAGGGAGGCTGGCAGCAAGGCTGGCAGGGAGGCTGGCAGCAAGGCTGGCAGGAAGGCTTGCAGGCAGACATGCAGGCAGGGCAGGCAAGGCAGCCAATCCGTCCGGCAGCAGGTCTTTCCTCTGAATGGTGACCTGCTTCTGAGCTGCTTCTGTTATATCCGCGGGGCTGACTCAATGCATCCTCCCTGCATGTGCAATTAACGCCAGGCATCCGTTAGGCTTCTGCTGTGCATCCACTGTGCATCCGCTTCATCCGCTAGGCTTCCGCTCTGCATCCACTCTTTCTGTTCCGCGTCCGCTTTGCTGCAGCCCCCCGGAAGCCTAGTGGACGTTCCATCCGCTCCCATCCGCTTCCATCCGCTGGGCTTCCGTTCCGCATCCACTTTGCATCCGCCCTGCATCCTCCCCACATCCGTGTTATCCGCTCTGGTTATGCAAATTTTTGCTCCTTTTGAGAGCGGATAACAACGGATGGAACATTTTGCTCGTCCGCTGTGTCCTTTTTGCATCCGTTGGGCAGTGTGACATGGGCTTAACTCCCAATAAATCCTTTTGAAGTTTTGGAAGTTTGGCTTGAGACTCATGATTTAACTGCCAGAATTCTGACACACTGCTGATGTTACCCAGCTTGATAACAAAACATCGTCAAGAAAACAATCAATTTCAGAGAGCAGCAAGGACCTTCAGTTCAACCCTGAGTTACAAATATTCTCCTCTATTGGTAACACTGTTTGAAATCCTTCTGAAAAATCCCCCAAGATTGAAGGGCATTGGATTTTGAATGCTGGAACAGGGAATCTCTCAGAATTTTGCTTGGGAAAAATAAATAGCCCTAACTACAAAGTTTATAAAGGTGCCTTAGGCCTTCTCAGCTCTATGGTTAAGTCTTGAGAAATATGACTTTGAAATGACTTTTATTATTATTCACCTTGGAAAAAATTTGGGTAATTATTGAAGAAGGTCCAGAGGAGATCAGATAAATTGTTCTGACTGCACACATGGGTCATTTAATCAGGGAGGTGAAACCAACCATTTGTTTCCCACGCATTTTTGCAAATTATTTTTTTTTTTTGGGGGGGGGGGCATTGATATAAACAAAATTATCTCCATACAAAATTAGCTGAAGTTGCTGCCTCTGACTATTCTTGTTGCTTCAAATATAGCATTATAATTGCTCGCTTACAGCAAACACCTGTTTGATTTTCACCAGTAGAGGCAAACTCGTTCTTTTAATAGAAGAGCATTGAGGAAAAATAAAAGTCACATCTAGTGAAATGTAAAGATTCTTCTGCAGATTGTTCTTTGGAACTCTTCACCTTCCCTAAAAGTGGTACAGGTAGTGTTCTGCCCTAGGCTTCCCAAGATCATGAAGCAGAGTCCTCATCTTGATAAAACCTCTTTGATTAGGATAAAGTGAATTCCTCTCCAGCAAAGTCATGGCAAACAGCCTTTCATGAGATTTCACAACTACAGACCTTTATCAGGCTTGGAGAGTTGCCAGGCTGATATCTTCCAAATGCCATGCTGTAGCAGCAGTTACTTATTAAGAAATCAGGAACAAATCATCACCCTAATGAGTTGAACTAATTGTCTCCTACAAACATTACTCCCCTTTCTCTCCAATTTATTCCCTATGGGAGGGGCCATTCACCATCCACCTGAGCCTTTACTCCCAAGTCGACCCTTGTTCCTTAACTGTTTCCTTCTTCTGGCAGCTCTGCACATGTGCACACTGGGAACAGGCTCCACCTGTTCTTCTGCCCCATTGATCTCCAACTCCGAAGGTAGCTGATAACTATCAGATGGTCCTGGCCTCATCTCTGCCTCCAATGCAGAGCACTCATCACAGCCTTCCCTGGACTCCAGGACTGGCCCATAATCTTCCCCAACCTCCTCAATGTCCCAGTCTGCCATGGGCCACAACAGATAGTCCGTGATGTATTACCATAATTGAGGCCCAAATGTCTATTGCTTAGGAAGACTATTGCTAACTGAGTCTTTACCCCATTTAGCAACCTTTCTTGCCCCAGCTGTTAAGTGAATCACTGCGATTCTTAAGTTAGCAACATGGTTGTTACGTGGATCTGGCTTCCCCATTGGCTTGGCTTGTCAGAAGGTTGCAAAAGGGGATTACATGACCGAGGGACACTACAACCATCATAAATACATGCCAGTTGCCAAGTGTCTGCATTTGGATCACATGATGACGGGGATTGCTACCATGGTAATAAAGGTAAAATTTGATCATAACATTTTTAGTGCCAGCGTAAGTTCAGACGGCCATTAAATGAATGGTTGTAAGTCAAGAACTACCTGCAATTTTTAAACTTTGGGCAACACTGTGTAGCATTACATGAACAAATAGAAATCTACTGCAGTTGTGCATAAATTGGTTCTTTTATGAGATGGCTGCAGATCAACTTCATGAAGGAAAAAGGAACCAAAATAGTTCTGACCAAGAGTTCCTGAGACTGTAATTAAGCACACACTTAGTCCAAACAACTATTGATTTCAATACTGGGAATTATGTTCATTCCCAGCCTTTAATGAGTCCCAAACAGCCCCTCGAGATAAGCACCCACCTTTATCTCCTTTGAATTGCTGCCAACAATTGAAGTGCCAAATTATCTGTAAAAAGCCAAACAAAGTACAAAGTCTGTACAGAGCTTCAAGGTTTAATCCAAACAGAACAAATGACTTTGCTTACTGCAAAGGTTTCTCTACCTTTGCACTTCCTTTATACCTTATGGGAGGGGCAGTCACCTTCCAGCCTTACTCCTGAATTGCCCCTTTTGTCTCAACTGCTTTTGCCTTCTGGCAGCTCTGCACACACACACACACACACACACACACACACACACACACACACACACACACATTGGGAACAGCTCCCCTTGTTCCTCTGCTTCACTGCTGCCAGACTCCAGAGATTCTGGAGTCAGCACACTACTTCCAGATGGTCTTGGCCCCATCCCGACATCAGATGCAGGACCCTCATCCAAGTCCTCCCCAGACTCCTGGACTGGTCCCTGATCTTCCCCACTGTCTGATTCTGCTACCATTTGCACAGGCTTCCGGCGAACCACAACAGAAGCATTCAATTACTTTCACCCACAAAGTTTATTGTTGGTCACGCAAATTCATTTACTCCCAACATCATTTAACCAGTGTACTTTTTTTCTTTCTTTCCTTATTTGTTTTTCTTTCTATTTTACTTTTGATGAAGCTGGCCTGTAACCAAATGGTTGAACCACTATTTTTCCCCATATAAAACTCTTTCCCTTTTAAAAGAAATGCCAAAGGTTGCATTTCTCCCTTTTTTAAAAAACAGAATGAAAATATCTTCTTTTTTTGACTCTAACTTTGGTCGGAAACTGTCCAGGGTGAAAAGGAAAATTGACTGATAGCTGAATTGTGCCCCATGAGACCTTAAGAAGCACCGTCAAACTGTTGTCTGGAAAGTGAAAGGGAAGAACAGAATTTTTTGACCTAACCAAACCCCCTGCTCCCCAAGTCTAATTCTGCAATCTAGGGTGAATTTATGTGCACTGGGTTATACTGAAGTCAACATCTATGCAAATCTAAATACCTTCATAATAAAAACACATTTCAAAAACTGGAAATAAGCATATCCCCAAATAACACTATTAAAAAGATGTTGAGACCCTAGAAAGAGAGCAGAGAGAGCAACAAGGGGACTGGAGACTTAAAACATATGAAGAACAGTTGCAGGAACTGGGCATGGCTAGTCTAGGGAAGAAAAGGACCAGGGGAGACATGAGAGCAGTCTTCCAATATTTGAGGGGCTGCCACAGAGAGAAGAGGATATCAAGCTATTTTCCAAACACCTGAAGGCCAGATCAGGAATAATGGATGTGAACTGATCAAGGAGAGATTCAATCTGGAAATAAAGCCCCTGTCACACAGCACCAATGGATGGAAAGAGGATGTAAAGGCCCTGTCACACTGGCCGACGGATGCAAAATGTTAGTAAAAAGGACACAGCGGATGAGAAAAATGTTCCATCCGTTGTTATCTGCTCTCAAAAGGGGCAAAAATTTGCATAACCAGAGCGGACAACACGGAAAGGAATGGATGGGGGGAGGATGCAGGGCGGATGGAAAGTGGATGCGGAACGGAAGTCTAGAAGATGGAAGCAGATGGGAGCGGATGGCACATCTGCAAGGCTTCTGGGGGAGCGCAGCATAGCGGACGCGGAACGGATACAGCGGATGCAGAACAGACGCCGAGTGGATGAAGCGGATGCACAGTGGATGCCTAGCGGATGAAGTGAATACAGAGCAGAAGCCTAGCAGATGCACACCGGAAGCCTAGCGGATGCCTAGCGTTCACTGCGCATGCAGGGAGGATGCATTGCGTCAGCCCCGCGGATATAAAGGGAGGCAGCTCCCAAGCAGGTCACCATTCAGAGGAAAGACCTGCTTCCAGACACATCAAGTGCCTTGCCAGCCTGCCCTGCATGCCTGCCTGCCAGCCTTGCTGCCAGCCTTGCTGCCTGACATCCTGCCAGCCTCCCTGCCAGCATGCCTGCCAGCCTTGGTGCCTGCCTTTCTGCCAGCCTTCCTGCCAGCCTGCCTGCCTGCATGCCTGCCAGCCTTGCTACCAGCCAGCAACCCCACAACCATGGGGAAGAAGAGAAAGCCTCAGCCATCTGCTACCAGCCCTGGCAAGAGGAACAGGGCCACCCTTCCAACCCTGGCCCTCACTCTGCTTCTGCTGGGGCTTCTGCAGCACGGGCTCACTCTTCTGGGGCTGGGGTTTCTGCTGCTTCTGCTTCTGCAGGAGCTGATGATGCTGCTTCTGGCGGTGGTGCTTCTGCTCGTGCTTACTCTGCTGATGCTGCTTCTGGTGGTGGTGCTTCTGCTGGTGCTTATTCTGCTGTAGCTGCTCCTTGTCGTGCTGGTCCTGCTCGTCCTGCTGGTCCTGCTCATCCTGCTCATACTCCTGGAATTGGTCGTCCTGCTGGTCCTGCTCGTGCTCCTGGTCTTGCTCGTCCTGCTCGTCCTGCTCGTGGTCCTGGTCCTGCTCATGCTCCTGGTCCTGCTGGTGCTCCTGGTGCTGCTGGCGCTACTGGTGCTTACTCTGCTGCTGATGATCCTGGTCCTGCTGCTGCTGCTGCTGCTGCTGTGTTGATGATGATGATCATCATCATCCTGCTGGTGCTGGTGCTGGTGCTGGTGCTGGTGCTGGTGCTGGTGCTGGTGCTGCTGCTGCTGCTGCTGCTGCTGCTGATGATGATGATGATGATCTTGCTGGTGCTGCTGGTGCTGGTGGTGTGGAGGAGCAGCCCCTACAACCTGGAAGCCCCTCGGATGAGGGCCCATCTGGTCCTGCCAAAGGGAGGAAGAGGCATATGCGTGAACGGGAGAGGAGGCAATACTCCATTGAGGAGAAACATGAGGATGAGGTGCTGGAGTGGCTGAGAGAGAATGACTATCTGTGGCGGAAGGGACACAGGCTCTACAGGGAGACCAAAAGGAAGCAGGCTGCTTGGAGAGAGAAGGTGGAGAGTCTGGGCTACACTTCGGAGGTGCTCCTTGACTGGTGGAAGCACATGCACACCTGGTACGGGAAGCTGCACCTCAAGAAATCTGGCCAGGCCACGGTTAAGCTGATGGACAGAGAGACTTACATCATGGCCAGGTGCAGCTTCCTGGAGGGTGATATCCGCCACCGAAGAGCAGCCCCTCTCACAACCCTCACTCTCCGGCAGCCTGCTGAGAGACAGTCCTCTTCCGGCCGAGAGTCTGCTCCTGTCTCCAGGCAGGTATCTGTGGAGCGTCCCACGGTGGAGAACCCACGGACAGTTGTTTTAACCATGGTGGAGCACGTGGAGGACTCCCTGGCACAGTGGGAGAAAGGATACAGCACTTCCACCACAGTCCTACCCGCATCCACCCCCAGGTCCACCTCCACAGAAAGGCAGAGAGCCAGACAGGAGGGGCAGAGCCACACTGTCCTGCTGTAGATCAGGGACACCATCCGGAGCAGCATAGATCTCCTCTCTCAGCTGGTCCACACCGACTCCTCATCCTCCAACCGCAAGCCCTTCCTCACCTATGTCAACCAGACCCTCACGGACATGGCAGGACCCCAGTACCAGGTGGTGAAGGACCGGATCACCGAGCTGCTTCACAACCCTCCAGATCCAGAGGAACCTGCTCCCACCAAGTCCAGGTCTGCGCCTCCACCCCAGGTGATGTCCCTCCTATTCTCTCTCCAAGCAGCCTGCTTCCTTTTGGTGTAAGCCTTTGCATGCTTGTGGGATGGGTTAAGATTGCAGTGGGATGGGCAGGGATACCTTTGGGATGGGTAATAGCTGTGACATGGACAGGGATACCTGTGGGATGGGCAGGGATACCGTTGGGATGGGTAATAGCTTTGGGATGGGCAGGGATACCTGTGGGATGGGCAGGGATACCTTTGGGATGGGTAATAGCTGTGGGATAGATAGCCACCATCATTCTACAACAGTGCGAAGCCATCTACAGGCTCCTTCACCTGTTCTATGCGAAGAAAAGGAAGCGGCCAAGAAGTGTCTGGGCCCGTAGATGGATCACAAGAAGAGCAGAATATGGACTGTATAACAAGCTGATGGTGGAGCTGAGGAACGAAGACCCTCGTGCATTCCAGAACTTCATGAGGATGCCTCCAGCCATGTTTGACGAAGTTGTGCAGCTGCTGACACCCAGGTTGACCAAGCAGAGCACCAACTTCCGGCCCAGCCTAGACCCTGGGCTCAAGGTGGCTCTCAATCTGCACCACCTGGCCTCAGGGACCACCTACAGGAGCATGCAGTACGGCTGGAGGGTGCCACAAAACACCATCAGCATTGTGGTTAGAGAAGTGGTGCAGGCCATCATCGAAGAATACCTGGAGAAGCTCCTCCAGTGCCCCTCCACTGAAGAAGTCTGGAATAAAGTTGCAGAGCAGTGGAATCAGAGGTGGAACTTCTCCCACACCATTGGAGCCATAGATGGCAAGCACGTGGCTTGCAAACTCCAGCCAAGTCAGGCTCCACTTGTTTCAACAACAAGGGCTTCTTCAGCATCGTCCTCTTCACCATGGTCGATGCTGACTACAAGTTCATGTACATCGATGCTTCAGGCAACGGGTCATGTTCAGATGCCCAGGTATACAATGGCAGACATCTCAAGGAGGGGCTGGAAGGCAACCTCATCATGGGCTTCCCAGATCCAGACCCCCTGCCCAACGACACGCAAGTTGTGCCCTACTTCATTGTGGGGGATGACGCCTTCTCCCTCAGAACCTACCTCATGAAGCCCTACACCTCCAGATGCCTCACCCGTGAAGAGAGGATCTTCAACTACAGGTTGTCCAGGGCAAGGCGGGTGGTGGAGAACACCTTTGGCATCCCGGCCAACAGGTCCCAGGTACTTCTCACCACCATGCAGCATCGCCCAGAGACCGTGAGGAGGATCGTGCAAGCTTGCTGCATCCTGCACAATCTCATGCGCACCCGCTACCCAGTCTTGCAGAACAGGCTCGTGGACCTCCAGCAAGGCAATAGGGTGATGGAGCCTGGGGAATGGAGGCAAGGGCGAAACCTGATAGACACTGAGGATGTGCAAGGCCCCAACAGAGCCTCACGTGAAGGGAAGAAGCAGCGCAACCTCCTGAAACACTGGTGCAACTCCCCAGCTGGAGCAGTGGAGTGGTAAGACAGTATGGTAGATGATTAATGGGTGCTTCCTTCAGCCTGTCTCATCACATGGATGAGATTGGGCCATGTATGTTGGGTGGGCCTACAATGAACAAGGCATTTAATAAAGAGTTGTGTTTGTGTTGACATGTGTGGATGATTGATTACATTGTTACTGATAAAAAAGGGCCATAGGTGTGGCACCTGGGAGGGTGGACCATCCAGTCCCACTATGCTTGCACTGGAGGTTTATCTATCCCACAGCTATTACCCATCCCAAAGGTATCCCTGCCCATCCCAAAGCTATTACCCATTCCAAAGGTATCCCTGCCCATCCCACTGCTATCTTAACCCATCCCACAAGCATGCAAAGGCTTAAACCATTTCTAAAAGTTTACACCAAGACTTTCTTAAAAAAAAGAAATGAAGCAAGTGTGTGAATCAAAAATAGATTTTATTAACAACAAGCTATAAAACAAAAATGAGTCTCTGGCACTCCTCTTGGTCGCTCAGTCTCAGGGGTGAAGGGTCCAAGTGCTGTGGAGGTGGCTGGTGCTGGAGTGCTTGTCTGATCCCCCGCATCATCAGCTCCTCCAGAAGCAGAAGCAGCAGAAGCCCCAGCCCCAGAAGAGCGAGCCTGTGCTGCAGAAGCCCCAGCAGAACCAGAGTGAGGGCCAGGGGGCGGGATGGTAGCCCTGTCCCTCTTGCCAGGGCTGGCAGCAGATGGCTGAGGCTTTATGTTCTTCCCCATGGTTGTGGGTGTGCTGGCTGGCAGGGAGGCTGGCAGGAACCAAGGCTGGCAGGAAGGCTGGCATGGAGGCAGACACCAAGGCCACAGATATCCTCACCTATCCCACAGGTTTCCCTGCCCATCCCACAGCTATTACCCATCCCAAAGGTATCCCTGCCCACCCCAATGCTATCCTTACCCATCCCACAAGCATGCAAAGGCTCAAACCATTTTGAAAAGTTTCCACCAAGACTTTATTTAATAAAATAAATGAGGCAAGTGTGTGAAGCAATAATCTTTATTAATAACAAGCTGTAAAATTAAAATGACCCAAGTCAAGTGTCCAAATAAAGTCTACAAGTAGCCACCCAGTCTCTGGCACTCTTATCGGTAACTCGGAGCTATGCCCAGTCTCAGGGGTGAAGGGTCCAGGTGCTGTGGAGGTGGCTGGTGCTGGAGTGCTGGTCTGAAGCTCCACTGGGGTGCCTGTCCCTGAGAGGACAACAGGTGATGGTGTGATGAGGAAGCTCTCAGACAGCTGGCTCAACCCCGTGATGTTGAGAGCTCCTTCCTCCATGCCATGAGGTGTCAGTCCCAATACCAATGACAGATGTACTGAGGCCGGGCTTGCCTGTGGGGTGGATGAAGGAGCAGTGTAGTGGGGCTGTCTGGTCTGCAGCTGGGTGAGGACTGGCATGGGTGGCATCGGTGTTGTCGGTGGCATCAGTGGCGTGGGTGGCATCGGTGGCATCAGTGGAACCGGTGGCAACGGTGGCTTCCGATGAGCCTGTGCCTGGACTGGGAAGGGCTGCCTGTGCTGCTGGACCTCCTGGTAGCCGTAGCCTTGGTAAGTGAGGGCCTGTGGAAAGCCTTGGAAGGGCAGTGACATCACCTGGGGTGGAGGAGCAGGCCTGGACTAGGTGGGAGCAGGTTCAGCTGGTTCTGGAGGGTTGTGAAGAAGACCGTCCTTTATCACCTGGTACTGTGATTCCGACATGTTCATGAAAGTTTGATTGATGTAGGTGAGGAAGGGCTTGCGGTTGGAGGATGGGACGTCGGTGTGTACCAGCTGAGAGAGGAGATCTATGCTGCTTCTGATGGTGTCCCTGATCTCCAGCAGGACAGTGTGGCTCTGCCCCTCCGGTTTGCCTCTCTGCCTGCTTTCTTGGAGGTGGAGCTGGGGGTGGATGTGGGTTGGTCTCTGGTGGAAGTGCCCTCTCCTTGCTCCCACTGTATCCTCCACACGCTCCACCACACGGTCCGCCATGGTTATTGCAGCTGTCAGGGGGGGTCTCCGTCGTGGCATGCTCCACAGATACCTGCCTGGACACAGGAGCTGACTCTTGGCCAGAAGAGGACTGGCTCTCTGTGGGCTGCCTGAGATAAAGGGTTGTGAGAGGGGCTGCTCCTTGGTGGCAGATTTCACCCTCCAAGAAATTGCACTTGGCCATCACGTAGGTCTCTCGGTCCGTCAGCTTGACCGTGGCCTGGCCAGGTTTCTTGAGGTGCATCTTCCCATACCAGGTGTGCATGTGCTTCCACCAGCTGAGGAGCACCTCTGAAGTGTAGTCCAGGCTCTCTGCCTTCTCTCTCCAAGCAGCCTGCTTCCTCTTGGTGTCTTTATAGAGCCTGTGTCCCTTCCGCCATAGATACTCGTTCTCCCTCAGCCATTCCAACACCTCATCCTCATGTTCCTCTTTGATGGAGTATTGTTCACATGTATGCCTCTTCCTCCCTCTGGCAGGGCCATCTCGGCCCTCATCAGAGGGGCTTCAAGGTTGTAGGGGCTGCTCCTCCACACCACCACCACCAGCAACAGCAGCAACAACAGTAGCAGCAAAAGCAGGACCAGGAGGACCAGCAGCAGCTCCAGCAGCACTAGCAACACCAGCAGCATCAGAAGCGCCAGCAGCACCAGCAGGACCAGGAGCACCAGCAGGACCAGCAGGACCAGCAGGACCAGGAGCAGCACCAGCAGAGTAAGCACCAGCAGAAGCACCAGCACCAGGAGCAGCGCCAGCAGAAGCTCCAGCACCAGAAGAGTCAGCCCGAGCAGCAGAAGCCCGAGCAGGAGCAGAGTCAAGGCCAGGGGGTGGGATGGTGGCCCTGTCCCTCTTGCCAGGGCTGGCAGCAGATGGTAGAGGCTTTCTCTTCTTCCCCATGGTTGTTGGCTGGCTGGCTGGCTGGCTGGCTGGCTGGCTGTTGCTGTGTCTGGCAGCAGGTCTTTCCTCTGAATGGTGACCTGCTTGTGAGCTGCTTCCCTTTATATCTGCATGGCTGACACAATGCAGCCTCCCCGTATGCGCAGTGAACGCTTTCCATCCACTAGGCATCTGCTAGGCATCCGCTAGGCTTCCGCTCTGCATCTGCTTCATCCATTCGGCATCCGCTCTGCCTCCATTCCTTCCGCTGCACGTCCGCTTCGCTGTGGTCCTCCGGAAGCCCAGCGGATGTGCCATCCGCTCCCATCCACTTCCATCCGCTCGGCTTCCATGCAGGATCTGCTTTCCATCCTGGCTACATCCTCCCCCCGTCCGTTCCTTTCTGTTGTTGTCCACTCTGGTAATGTAAATTTGGGGCACTTTTGAGAACGGATAACAATGGATGGAACATTTTCTTGTCCGCTGTGTCCTTTTTACAAACGTTTTGCATCCGTCAGCCAATGTGACAGGCCCTTTAGGAGAAATCTTCTGACAGTGAGAACAATCAATCAATGGAATAGAAGTTGCCTTCAGAAGTTGTGGGAGTTTCATCCCTGGAAGCTTTTCTTATCAAGTGTTTTCTGATATTATACCTAATACAAATAATTCAGGTTTAATATCTACATGATTTCCTGTCATCTTTTCTAATCACCTGTGTAGCTTTGCCCCACTTTTTTTTCTCTGCACTCTTTTTACAATGTCAGCATCATTTGTTTTTTGTATTGTGGGGTCCAGAACTGAATGCAATATTTCAAGGGAGCCTCAGTAATAGCAATAGCACTTAGATTTATGTACCACTTCACAGTGCCTTACAACCCTCTTTAAGTGGTTTACAGAGTCAGCTTATTGCCCCCAACAATCTGGGTCCTCATTTGACCCACTCAGAAGGATGGAAGACAGAGTCAACCTTGAGCCTGGTGAGATTTGAACTGCCAAATTGCCGGCAGTCGGTAGGCAGCAGAAGTAGCCTGCAGTACTGTACTCGAACCACTGGGTCACTGTGGCTCAGTTTGATAGCAGTTTGGTACATTTGTGTTTTCATGCTCCCTGTATTGATCCAGTTTCTTTTATTTTATGAACTCTGAGCTTTGTACAGTCTTCCAAAATAGAAATTGGCTTGTCAATGATAATCAACCATTAAATTAACTGTTGGTGATGTTCATTTTAAAGCTGGTTAATAAGAAGGTCTTACTAAAACACAGCGTGGTTTGTCACAATCTTTTGTTTCAAAAGCAACTGCATCAGTGTGAGCTCGAGTCTTAGAGATGTTGCGTGTCACTGCTTATGGAAACAGCTAGTGATCTTCCGTACTTCAGGAATGTGTTCTTTTTTTGAAAAAAAATATGAATATCTAGCTTTGAAATGTTTTTGATCTAGTCTCGAGAAGTACTGTGTAAATCTATAGTTTGACGTCAAGTTAATAGGAAATTTGTGTTTGCTCTTTTTGGAAAATGATCTGTCCAAATTGCCTAACTGGAGTGAAGAAACATCAATGACCATTCATTTATTTATTAACTAAATGCATTTATATAGCCATCCCATTGACATGCAACTCAGTGTACAAATAAAAACAATGCGTGACAACTATCAGGAATAAATACAAAATATCAAAGGCAATAAAGTGCACTGTGCTAGAGGCAATTTTATCCAAGAAAAATAGATAGGGTAGGGTAGGGTAGAATACTTTATTGGCCAAGTGTAATTGGACATGCAAATAATTTGTCTCTGGTGCAAAAGCTCTCAGTGAACAAAGTAATATGATCCAAATGATGATACCGGTAAGAGGAAGTAGTAGAAAAGATGAGAAGGATAATGGTAATGCAGCTGTGCTACATGGATAAACATCCTTAGACAAAAATCAGTACTGTGAGAATTAAGTGTGCAGCAGAGTGATGGCATGAGGGGAGGAAAAAAACTGTTTCATGTCTAGTTGTTTTGGCGTGTAATGCCCTATAGCAGCATCCTGAGGGGAGAGATTGAAACAGTTTATGTCCAGGATGTGAGGGGCTTGTAGATATTTTCTCAACCCTCTTTCTGACCACTGAAGCATACAGATTCTCAACTGTTGGTGGACTGCTTGCAACTTTTTTTGGCGGGTTGCTGTTTTTAGGCCCGGTCCCACTGGCTGATGGATGCAAAATGTATGCATAAAGGACACAGCGGATGAGCAAAATTTTGGGGGTGGCTCCAATCATTTTCATCCACTCCAAAACTTGGCAAAAATTTGCATAAACAGAATGGAAAGGAACGGACGTGGGTAGTATGTAGTGGGGATGTTAAACGGATGTTCATCGGAAGCCTAGCAGATGAAAGTGGATGGAAGTGAATGACAGCTCCAAAGGGGTTCTGGGGGAGAATTGCTAAGCGGACGCATAGTGGAAGGGGTGGATGCATAGCAGATGAAGCAGATGCATCACGTACGCCTATAGGAAACAAAGCGGATGCCGCGCAGATGTATATTGAATGCAAAGCGTTCACTGCGCATGCAGGGGGTATGAATTGCATCTGCTCCATGGATATAAAAGGATGCAGCACGCACACAGTCAGCATACAGGGGAAAGATGTGCTGCCACATACATCTTGCAGGAACACCATGGTTCGTCAGTCAGGCAAGAAGAGGAAGTCTGTGCCTACTCGTTCAAGCCTTGGCAAGGTGAAGAAGGGCAGAATCAGCATCCCACCCCCTTGCACTGACTCTGAAGCTGCTGCTGCTGCTGCTGCTGCTGTGGTGGACCAGCCCCAAGGCTCTCAAAGCCCTGCTGCTGAAGGCCCTGCTGCTCAAGCCCCTGAAGGCCCTGAACAATCTCCAGAAGGCCCTGATGCTGAAGCCCCTGAAGGCCCTGCTGAAGGCCCTGCCAGAGGAAGGAAGAGGCAAGGGAAGGAGAAGGGAAAGAGGAAACAGTACACCATTTCTGAGGAGCATGAGGATGAGAAGCTGGAATGGCTGAGGGAGAACAAGTATCTGTGGAGAAAGGGCCATAGTCTGGATCGGGACACCAAGAAGAAGCAGGCAGCTTGGAGAGACAAGGCAGAGAGCCTGGGGTACACTGCAGAAGTACTCCTTGGATGGTGGAAGCACATGCACACCTGGTATGGCAAGCTACACTTCAAGAAATCCGGGCAGGCTGCTGTCAAGCTCACTGACCGGGAGAAGTACATCATGGCCAAGCTCCACCATCAACTGGTCATACAGTCCAAACTCCATTCTTTTCATGATCCATCCTCAGACCCACACAGCTCTTGGACGTCTCCTTCCTCTCCTGTGTAAAACTTGATACAGTCTGAACAGGTTTTGGTTCTGGTGATGAATGATCGCAGCTACCATACAGACTGTGTCATGATCCATGGTGGAGAACAATTGATGATGTTGAAGACCAAGACCAAGGGTGATGAGGTCTGTAGACCACGGCTGCTGGACTCTTACTGAGATCCAGAAGATTTTCTCCCCCTTTTTATAGAAAATATTGGTTGTCCACTAGGTGTCCTTCTACATACTCTAGACATACTGCAGACATCCTAAATATACGAGATACATCCCAGATACAAACGTTTTGTCCATTTTTAATATTTTATATGTGAGATGCATACACTTACATCCTTTCTATTTCCATGCTACTAATGCTGTGTAGACGTTCCGTATACCTTTTGTTTCCTCCCTCTTTCCATTTTCAGCTGCAGCGGATGTGAGTTGAGGGGATGGCCAGATGCAGAGAGAATACAGCGGATGTTTAATTGATAACGGACATAGAACGTTTGTTGCCCGTATATGTCGTGGATGTACATCGTACACGGCGGAAAGTTCATCTGTTCAAAAAGTTTTGTGCAGCTCAAAACTTCTTGCGCGGATGAAATTGCAGTGGACGGATGCTCGACAGATAGAGCGTATGAAACACGTATGCAGTGAGTACACAATGGATGCATAGCGTTTTTCAGTGGATGGCAAGCTTTTTTTCAATGTTTTACATCCTCTTTGCATCTGTAAGTGCAGTGGGACCGGGCCTTTTCTCCAATTCTAACTATCCATTGAAATCGACACCTTTGTCCAAGCAAAATAAATGGGATGGGATAGGATAGGATAGGATAGGATAGGATAGGATAGGATAGGATAGG
>BLBF01000039.1:24015145-24030985 GCA_015471245.1 Laticauda colubrina
TTCTATTCTATTCTATTCTATTCTATTCTATTCTATTCTATTCTATTCTATTCTATTCTATTCTATTCTATTCTATTCTATTCTCCATTCCTACTCCTACTCTTACTACTATCTATATAAACAAAGATGGGATGGGAAGGATCTATATAAGGAACGAAGTCCTAATGTGAGTTTGAAGTGAATCTTGAAACTATATCCTAAATCTAGAACCTTATTCTTAAGAAGTATTTTTAAAGGGCACTTTCCCAATGCACAATAATGAAGCAAGATCTTTTTCATAGGAAAAGGGATAATACAGTAAGTAAATATGTTGCAGGTAGTCCTGTTGAAGTCATCAGATCACCTCGGAAAAATAACTGAGATCTTGGTTGCCAGAGCTGAGCATTAAATTACAGTCATATTAATCAAGTGACAATTTTAGAGAACTAATTGAGACAATATTCTTCTGTAGAGTTGAAAATCCCACAAGCACACACCTATCTTTTACTAATGATGCATTTTTCTTAACGCATCATTGGAAATTTAAACAACATCGAATTATGTACAACTTTAGAACTGCTTTTAAAGCTCAAACATTATTTGGAGAGGAGATGGAGAAACTTTAAAGTGAAAACCTAAAGTGAAGGTTTTTTTTTTTAAACTGCATTTTGCTCCCACAAAGTGAGAATAAATCCCAAGGGCATCTTTTGAAATCACAGTGTTCGATCTCAGCCTGCTGAGTTATATCCCTTTGTGATCGAATATGAGAAGCCTTGCCCTTTTTTCTTATATTTTGTGCTTGTTTAGGCTGGCATGCAACTCAAGTATCCCTGAATTGAACCAAACCTATCCATCTCCTCTTTCCAATAATTTAATTTGTAGGCTTTTTTTTTTTTTATTTCCCTGGAGTGATTCAATTTCAAAGAAAACTTGCACAAATGTTTTCCTAGCTGGAGGGAAGTGCCTGCTGCACAGGAAGGAAAGCGAATGGCATGTTTGTTTTCTCAGCAGAGTGTGCATGGGTACCATGACATTTGCTGCCTTTTCTTCCCCCTGTTGGTCCTTCTGCTTGTTATTCTGCTTCTCCGATGAAAAGTCAACAGTACATCTATCAGACTTTTCAATCTGCTGTCAGAAATTAAATTCAGGAAATGATCATCTAAAGTTGTCATGTTTTAAACATATGCATGAGTACAATGGGGCCTCACCATTAAATCACAATCAGAATAGAGCTGGAGGTCTTCCAGTCCAATGCCCTGCTCAAGCAGAAGACCCTATACAAGTGATGGCTAACCTTTTTGGGCTCCTGTGCCAAAAATTGTGCACGTGCTTGCACACTTGCACTCATGTGCCAGCACCCAGAAGGCAATGCACACCCATGTCCCCTACTCACGCACACACAATCCACCCACCCACTCGCCTCCCGCTGCTCCCTTATCTGCACTGCACCTCACAGCTGATTTTTGGCCAGTTTGAGGCCTTTTTCGGCCTCCCAAAGGCTTCCTGTTTTTCCAAAAATACAAGAAGTGACAAAACAGGCCTAATTTTCAGCCTAAAAAGCTTGCAGAAGCCTGGAGAAGCCTTCCTCAATCCTTTGAGAGGCTGAAAAAGGTCTCAAACCAGCCAAAAATCAGCAGTGAGGCGCACACATGTGCAGTGAGGTAAGTTTACCTGCAGCTCACATGCTGGTACAAATGGCTCTGCATGCCATCTGTGGCACGTGTGCCATAGGTTCGCCATCATGGCCCTTTTCCATTTCAGACAAGTGACTGTCCAGTCTCTTCTTAAAAACCTCCAGTGATGAAATACTCACATCGTCTGAAGGCAAGCTGTTCTATTGGTTAATTGTCCTCACTGCTAGGAAGTTTTTCCTTAATTCTCTCATTGATTAGTTTCCATCCATTGTTTTTTTGTCTTGCCCTCTGGTGCTTTGAAAAATAAATTGACCCCTTCTTCTGTGGCAGTCTCTCAAATACTGGAATATTACTATCATGTCCCCCCAGTCCTTCTTTTCTCGAGACTAGCCAAACCCAAACCCTCCAACCATTCTTCATATGTTTTAGCCTCCAGGCCTTTAATCATCTTAATTGCTCTTCTTTGAACTTTTTCCAAAGTCCCAACATTTTTTTTTGTAATGTGGGGACCAAAATTGGATGCAGTATTCCAGGTGTGGTCTTACCAAGGCTTTATAAAGTGGCACTAATACTTCATGTGATTTGAATTCTATGACTCTGTTTATACTACCAAGGATTGTGTTAGCTTTTTTGGTTGCTGCTGCACATGGCTGACTCGTGTTTCAGTGATTGTCCACTAAGACTCCAAGTCTCCTCTCACAGTTACTGCTTTGGAGCCAGATTTTGCCTAATCTGTACTTGTACCTTTGGTTTTTTCTGCCCAAGTGTAAAACTTTGCTTTACTCCACATTAAATTTCATTTTGTTGGATAAGGCCGATTGTTCAAGTCTGTCAAGATCTTTTTGGATCCTAACATGGGATTTGATTTATGTGTTTCATTTCTCACAACACTGCCTTATTCCCTAGGATATCAAACCATGTACTAGGACTGAATTATTATTATCCTTCTTATCTTTCCTAGTACGTTTGGTATCTTATGACTGTCACTTTGGCATTATTTGATTGCTTTTATGTAGAATTTTATGACTATTTGATTATGATGATTTATTTTGTGATTGTGTTCATAATGAATTCCTTGTTGCTTTTATGTACATTGAGAGTTTATGCACCGAAGACAAATTCATTGTGTGTTCAATCACACTTGGCTAATAAAATAATTCTATTGTGATAAGGAAAATGGTAGTTCTGACTATCAAACAGCTGTATGCTGATCTTGCAATAAGTCAAAAGTCAAGAAAATGATCCGCTATTTCAAAACAGGGTCATCACAAAAAGTAAAAACCACAAAGTTGCAGCTGCATCTTGACCTAATTCTGAACTGGTTGTTATACTGGTTGAATCACACCCCTGACAAAGAGTTGTGAACTTAATTCTACAAAGTTTCTGGAAACTTTGTATTGCTAACTAGAGTTTATAAAACTTTTGCTAGACCAATCTTGGCATGTGGTTCACCTGTTTGCAATCCCTACCATATATCTGATATTAACACAATCAAAGAGGTTCAGAAGTACTTCATGAGAAAATTTTTGCACTCTTCTCTACACAGTCGAATTCCCCACACTACTAGGCTCGAAATTCTCAGTTTGGATAACCTTGAACTGACTTAGGTATTGCGTACAAAATTGTACATAGTAATGTTTTACCTGGAAATTAGTTTTTCTGTTTTAATCGCAATAATATGCACACAAGCAACCATTTTACACTCAACATAAACCATTCTAAACTTGACTATAAAAAATATGATTTCTGTCATATACTGTAGTTGTCAAAGTCTGGAATGCTTTACCTGATTCAATTGTCTCAGCTCCAAATTTTCACAGTTTTAGGCACAAATTGATTTCTGTGGACCTCACTTCATATTTAAGAGGTCCATACCTATCACCCTGCATTTTATTTTTATGTTATTCGTGTTTTTGTTTGACAAATAATAAATAAATAAATAGATAAATAAATAGAAACTGGTAAATTCATATAAGATTTCTGCACCACCAGTGGGCTTACTATCTTGTCACTCTGGAATGAAAGATCAACAATTATTTCTATTGGTACTTCAACCAGCTTATCCATCTTGCCACCATCATCCCTGCAACACAAATACAACCAATGGGACAGTTCCTTCCTGCCATTTTACTAACTGCTGAACCATCCCACTTTCAATGATCTGGAAGGAAATAAAGCTTGCTGACCAAACAGCAAAGCAAATTGCTAATAAAATATCACCGTTGTTTGATATGGATGATCTGAACTGTTATGGAAAATTAGAAACAGAACTCCAGTCATTGCAAACACTGCTAGATATTTTAGCACGCATCTAGCAATGGAGGTCAGCCTAGAGAAATGAGCTACAGAAGCAATAAAACAGGGTAAAATCACTATGAATAATACAATTGAAATGGCAAATGGCCAAACCATCAGGAGACATCAGAATGGAGCCTACAAGTATCATGGCATTTTACAATTAGATAACATCAAGGAAGTTAAAAGAAAGCAATTTGTAAAGAAGGCATCAGAAGATTTTATCAAATTTTAGTATTTTTTTTAATTGAGCACTTTGATACAGCCCAAGGGCTAATCACTAAAGACTGAATTGAAAGAAGATATATGTGTGTGTCTGTACCTGTGTGTGTCTATGTATCTGTGTGTGTATTCATTCTTTTATTTATTCAATGCATGCTTCCAATTTTGTCTATGACAGCTATAAGTACTACAACAAAGATAAAACTCTTAAAGAATGTTGTTACACCATCTGCAATATACTGTATGCTTGTGAAACATGGAAGTGTACAGATGATTAAATGGGCAAATATTTTCCAACAATACTGCTTGAGAAGAATCCTCCACATCTCATATTGTGTCCATGTGATTAAGAAAGAGATAATACAAAGATTAGATTTAGAACACCTATGGAGAACTGTGAATGAATGTCAAATATGGCTTGTTGGCCAGTATCTTACACATGCTGAAAATTGCACTATGTTGGATAACTTCTGGAGGAAAGAGAAAAATAAAACCAGCCTCAGAAAAGTTGGTACCAAACACTTAAGGAAGATCTTAAGATTATGAATATAATGTCCCTTGGGATGAAATCAGTGTTGCTGCAAATGATTGAAACCACTGGAAATCACTTGTTGTCCAATGTGCTCTGCACAATACCTAATGATGAGGATGAGGATATTTATCCATTCCTTCACTCCTTCCATCATTCAATATGCAGCCTATCTTAGTATTCAAAATGATGTTGTCTTTAGTGAAGTGTGCAAACCAGAGCCTACATTTCCTGCATCGGATGAGGAGAACACAACTTTCTCTTTCTATCCTGGTCACTTTTTACAGAGGCACGACTGAGAGCATTTTAACAAACTGCATCCCTGTTTGGTTTGGTGGCAGCAGAGCCTCAGGTAGAAAGTCCCTACAGAGAGTGGTGAGGACAGCAGAGAAGATTCTAAGAATCACGCTTCCCATTATTCGGGATTCTACTTATAAGCCCTTTATACTTAAAGCACAAAGCATTGTTAGTGTTGTGGTTAGCTGGCAGTAGGTGCAGACAGCTGATGAGAGCGAGGACTCAGATGTGGGGCCAGGACCCTTAGGGAATGGATTGCTGCTTTCAGAGATTGTGGGGGCTAGCAGCAGTGATGAGGATGTTCCTGAGGAGCCTGTGCCAAGTGCACATGCGTGCAGGATTGCTCATAGGAAAGAGCAGTTACAACAGCATGGGCAACTCGGGAGTAAGGCTGCAAGGTAATGACCCCTCCTTCAAGAAGATAAAAGCTAGCTGTGAAATGAATGTACTTTGCAGAAGGCAAAGACGGTTTGAAACTCCAGACTCGTGGACATTCCAGTATCCTGAGTTTGTATTTGAAGATTCTTATTTTGCAAATTATTCCTTGTCTGTTAACTTTTGGCAAGGCTTGCACAGTTTGGCAAGGCTTGTGCTTATCACAGCTAATTATTTTGTAAAAGCATTACAAGGTTTCTGTTCCTTTTAGATTGTGTTTGATTTGTTGGACAAGGGCATGAGTCAGAACAATTAGAGACCCCACACACCCACTTCAGGGTCTGTTTCTGTTGCTCCCCTCTGGGAGGAGATTTTGAAATATCTATAGCAGGACTACTAAATTCTGTAACATTGTTGTTCCTTATGCTATCCATCTTGTAAATTCACAGGATTCTTTTTTTTTCACTATGTATTTGAACTAAACTGTTTATATTTTTCTGTCTCATATAGGTGTGTGAATATAGGTATACAAATAATGGTTATTTTTTGAGAAATGAATGCAGCAAAATTTCATTTTAATGTATATGGATTAGTGAACATTTAAAATGACAATAAAGTTTTTAATCTCTTCTGTTCTACTCTTGATGCATTACAATGGCATAAAAATGTGCTTATGTAGGTAGTGTTCTGACCCAGGTTTCATCAAACATAATAAAACAATTTGTTTTAAAAGCAAAACCTATTTTATTGCAATGCTGGAAATTACTGTCATTCTCAGCCAGAACTTATCTTAAGCAGTTCCCCAAGATACGCACACACCTTTCAGTGCTGTGGAATGCTGCCAAAAACAGAAGTATCCAATTAATTATAACAGAAACCAACCGAAGTACCAGAAAAACCAATCAAAATTCACAGAGCTTCAAGGAGGACTCAAAATCTATTGAACTACTTTGCTTCCTGCAAAGGTTTCATCATTGAGGTCTGACTTTTATCCCTTATTGGGGGGGGGGGGCAATCACCTCTCAGCCTTACTCCCGAGTCACCCCTTCTGTTTCAGCTGCTCTCACCATCTAGCAATTCTGGGCACACGCGCACTGGGAACAGGCTCCCCTTGTTCCTCTGCCTTGCTGCTGCCAGACTCTGGAGGGTCCAGAGTCAGCAAACAACTCTCAGATGGTCCTGGCCCCATCCCTGCGGAAGCCTTGTCCCAGTCCTCCCCAGACTCCCTGACTGGTCCCCTTTCTTTCTCACTGCCTGATTCCTCTGCCATCTGCACCAGCTGCTGGTGAACCACAAAAGGTATTCTTTGACTTAGAACAGTTCATTTAGTGAGTTTTCAAAGTTACAATGGCATTGAAAAAATGACTTATGACTATTTTATGGCCATTGCAGCATATCCATGGTCACATAATCAAAATTCAGATGATTGGCTACTGATTCATATTTATGATGGTCATTTGATCACATTTTGTAACCTTCTGAGAAGCAAAGTCAATGGAGAAGTCAGATTCACTTAAATCTCTGTTACTATCGTAACAATTGCAGTGATTCATTTAACAACAATGGCAAGAAAGGTCATACAATGGGGCAAAACTCACTTAACAAATGTCTCACTTAATAGCAGAAATTTTGGTATCAGTTGTGCTTGTAAGTTGAGGACTATCTTAAAAGCATCAACACTAACAACAGTTAAATAAAGTTTATTTTGATGTTGTATTTTCACAGAACACTCTGCTTATACTGCTCTATGATTTCTATAAACTGAGTTGATAATTGAAATATTTGGGTCTAAATGATATTGTCATCTTAGCCACAAACCTTAAATGTAGCAGGATTGAACTCACCTAATCAACCAGAACAAATCTGGCATGAAGTAATTTCCTGTTAATATTATGGAAGCTTTTCAAAGCCTTATATTGATTTTTTTTAAAAGCTTCACATTTAGTCATTTATTTTTTAAAAAAAAAAGTCTTACAAAATATCTTGAAGAGTCCTGAACTATTGTTACCCACCTACTCCATCTCTTGTGATTCAAACTTACTTACTGACCTTGTTTGCCACTGAAAGGTCATCCATAGACTTGAAAATTACCACCTCTCATTTTTTGTTTGAGAACGGGGATTGTTAAGATAAAAAAAAAAAATTCCAAATCTCCTTAAGGTTCCATTATAGATAAATCCACTGACCTTTCACTATTGCTACAGTTTAATTCAGCCAAAAAATTAAACTGTGGGTGAGGAGATGAAGAAAAAGAAGAGAGAGGTCAAATTAAGACAGATTTTACCATTAGCATTGGTGAAACATCCAAGAGTTTTCAGATTTCCTTTAAAGAATCTGAACAAGGACTTTTCTGCCTATAAGTAAACTATTAAACCAGTTATTTACTAAAAAAATAAATAAAGGTTGACCTCATATATCCATGCTAGTTGTTTCTGGCTCTAGGCAGCAGTGCTCATCTCCGTTACAAAGCCGAAGAGCCAGCGCTGTCCGAAGATGTCTCTGTGGTCATATAGCCAGAAAACAGCCTGAAAATGCCCCAAATTGGCCTGAAAATAGCCCAGAAAACAGCCCAAAAAACTGGCCTGAAAATGTCCCCCCCAAAACAGACAAAAAATTGGTGGGGCCGAGACCAACCAGTGGTGGGATTTGCTGGTTCACCAAACTGTGCCTAACCTGAACTCCTGGTCCAAGAGAACTAAGCAAACTGGTAGCATCCCACTTCTGCCAGTGACTCTGACTCTTTGCCTACCCACAATTTTTTTTTGACTGAAGAAGTTATTATGACATGTACAGAATAACCCTTGAGTAACAAGGATATGCACATGGAAGTGTTTATGAGAATTGTTATGAATAATTATCCCAGCCACACACAGATACACTAAATTGAGTTAAAGTTTACTTTATGAAATAGCAGAGTCCAATAAATGGTCCATGTTATATACGTTTAACAGTCCAAAGAATATCCAGTTACAAAGTCTTCTTCCTGGTTGCCTATGTCATTTACAGTAAACAAAAGTATTAAAGTATAAGCGCAGCATAAATACAACAGAGAACCTTAAGCCCATGTCACACTGGCCAACGGATGCAAAAAGGACACAACGGACGAGCAAAAAGTTCCATCCGTTGTTATCCGCTCTTAAAAGGGGCAAAAATTTGCATAACTGGAGCGGATAACACGGACGCGGGGAAGATGCAGAATGGAAGCCCAGCGGATGGAAGCGGATGGGAGCAGATGGGAGCGGATGGCGCAACCGCAGGGCTTCCGGGGAGCCTCAGCGAAGCAGACGTGGAATGGATACAGCGGATGCAGAACGGACGGCGAACGGATGAAGCGGATGCACAGCGGATGCACAGCGGATAAAGCGGATGCACAGCAGAAGCCTAACAGATGCACAGCAGAAGTGGAACGGATGCCGAGCATTAATTGCGCATGCGGGGGGAAGCATTACGTAAGCCCTCCGGATATAAAGGGAAGCAGCTCGCACATGGCCAGCATTCCGAGGAAAGACCTGCTGCTGCACACTTCAAGTTCCTTGCCTGCCCTGCCAGCCTGCCTTCCAGCCAGCCTTGGTGCCTGCCTGCCTTCCTGCCTTCCTGCCTTCCTGCCGGGCTTTCTGCCAGGCTTCCTGCCAGGCTTCCTGCCAGCCTTGGTGCCTGCCAGCCTCCCTGCCAGCCAGCAACTCCACAAACATGGGGAGGAAGCGAAAGCCTCAGCAACTTGCCGCCATCCCTGGCAAGAGGGACAAGGCCAACCTCCCGCCCCCTGTCCCTGACTCTGCTTCTGCTGGGGCTTCTGCTGAAGCTGCTCCTGGCGGTGGTGCTTCTGCTGGTGCTGGTGCTTCTGCTGGTGCTTACTCTGTTGAAGCTGCTCCTGGTCCTGCTCGACCTGCTCGTGCTCCTGGACTTGCTCATCCTGCTCGTCCTGCTCATGCTCCTGGTCCTGCTCATGCTCCTGGACTTGCTGGCCCTGCTGGTGCTTACTCTACTGCTGCTGATCCTGGTCCTGCTGGTCCTGCTGCTGCTGCTGCTGCTGATGATGATGATTATGATCCTGCTGGTGAGGATGATGATGATGATGATGATGATGATGATGATTCTGCTGGTGCTGCTGCTGCTGCTGCTGCTGGTGTGGAGGAGCAGCTCCTGCAACCTGGGAGCCCCTCTGATGAGGGCCCATCTGGTCCAGCCAAAGGGAGGAAGAGGCATATGCGACAACGGGAGAGGAGGCAATACTATATTGAGGAGGAGCACGAGGATGAGGTGCTGGAGTGGTTGAGAGAGAACGACTATCTGTGGCGGAAGGGACACCGGCTGTACAGGGATACCAAAAGGAAGCAGGTTGCTTGGAAAGAGAGGGCGGAGAGTATGGGTTACACTTCGGAGGTGATCCTTGGCTGGTGGAAGCACATGCACACCTGGTACGGGAAGCTGCACCTGAAGAAATTTGGCCAGGCCACTGTGAAGCTGACAGACAGAGAGACCTACATCATGGCCAGATGCAGCTTCCTGGAGGGTGAGGTCCACCACCGAAGAGCACCAGCAGCCCCTCTCACGACCCTCTCTCTCCGGCAGCCTGCTGAGAGCCAGTCCTCTTCTGGCCGAGAGTCAGTCCCAGTCTCCAGGCAGGTTTCTGTGGAGCGTGCCACAGCGGAGAACCCGTGGACAGGTATGGTAAGCATGGTGGAGTGTGTGGAGGACTCCCTGGTGCGGTGGGAGAAAGGAGACATCGAGTCCACCACAGTCCTAGCCGCATTCATCCCCCCCAGCTCCGCCTCCGCAGAAAGGCAGAGAGCCGGACAGCAGGAGGGGCAGAGCCACACTGTCCTGCTGGAAATCAGGGACACCATCCGCACCAGCATAGATCTCCTCTCTCAGCTGGTCCACACCAACTCCTCATCCTCCAACCGCAAGCCCTTCCTCACCTATGTGAACCAGACCCTCAGGAACATGGAGGAACCCCAGTACCAGCTGGTGAAGGACCGGATCACCAAGCTGCTTCACAACCCTCCAGATTCAGAGGAACCTGCTCCCACCCAGTCCAGGTCTGCTCCTCCACCCCAGGTGATGTCCCTCCCATTCCAAGGCTTCCCACAGGCCCTCACCTACCAGGGCTACGGCTACCAGGAGGTTCAGCAGCACAGGCAGCAGCCCTTCCCAGTCCAGGCACAGTGTCATCGGGCGACACCACCTGTTTCACTGATGCCACCGATGCCACCCACGACAATGATGCCACCGATGACAGCGATGCCACACCCCATGGCATGGAGGAAGGACCTCTCAGCCTCACGGGGCTGAGCCAGCTGTCCGAGAGCTTTCTCAACACACCGTCCCCTGTTGTCGTCTTGAGGTCAGGCACTCCAGCACCACCCACCACCACAGCACCTGGACCCTTCACCCCTGAGACTGGGCACACCTCCGAGTGACCATGAAGAGTGCCAGAGACCGGGTAGCTGGCTACCTGTGGACTTTATTTGGACACTTGACTTGGGTCATTTTTTTTTTTTACAGCTTGTTGTTCAATAAAGTTTATCTTTGATTCACACACTTGCTTCATTTGTTTTTTTTTAAAAAAGTCTTGGTGGAAACTTTTAGAATTGGCTTAAGCCTTAGCATGCTTGTGGGATGGGTTAAGATAGCAGTGGGGTGGGCAGGGATACCTGTGGAATGAGCAGGGATACCTTTGGGATGGCTAATAGCTGTGGGATAGATAAACCTCCAGTGCAAGCATAGTGGGACTGTATGGTCTACCCTCCCAGGTGCCACACCTATGGCCCTTTTTTATCAATAACAATGTAAGCATTGATCCACACATGTCAACACAAACACAACTCTTTATTAAACGCCCTGTTCATTGTAGGCCCACCCAACATACATGGCCCAATCTCATCCGTGTGATGAGACAGGCTGAAGGAAGCATCCATTAAGCATCTACCATCCTGTCTTGCCACTCCACTGCTCCAGCTGGGGAGTGGCACCAGTGTTTCAAGAGGTTGCGCTGCTTCTTCCCTTCCCGTGAGGCTCTGTTGTGGCCTTGCACATCCTGAGTGTCAATCAGGTTTCGCCCTTGCTTCCATTCCCCAGGCTCCATGTCCCCATTGCCTTGTTGACGGTTCACTGCAAGACTGGGTAGCGGGTGCGCATGAGATTGTGCAGGATGCAGCAAGCTTCCATGATCCTCCTCACGGTCTCTGGGCAATGCTGCATGGTGGTGAGAAGTACCTGGAACCTGTTGGCCAGGATGCCAAAGGCATTCTCCACCACCCTTCTTGCCCTGGACAGCCTGTAGTTGAAGATCCTCTCTTCACGGGTCAGGGGTCTGGAAGTGTATGGCTTCATGAGGTAGGTTCTGAGGGAGAAGGCATCATCCCCCATGATGAAATAGGGCACATCATGCGTGTCGTTGGGCAGGGGGTCTGGATCTGGGAAGCCCACGATGAGGTTGCCTTCCAGCCCCTCCTTGAGGTCACTGTCGTTGTATGCCTGGGCATCTGAACATGAGCCATAGCCTGAAGCATCGATGTACATGAATTTGTAGTCAGCATCGACCATGGCGAAGAGGACGATGCTGAAGAAGCCCTTGTAGTTGAAATAAGTGGACCCCGACTTGGCTGGAGCTTTGCAGGCCACGTGCTTGCCATCGATGGCTCCAACGGTGTGTGGGAAGTTCCACCTCTGATACCACTGCTCTGCCACTTTCTTCCATCCTTCTTTAGTGGAGTGGCACTGGAGGAGCTCCTCCTTGTATTCTTCGATGATGGCCTGCACCACTTCTCTGACCACAATGCTGATGGTGTTGTGTGGCACCCTCCAGCTGTACTGCATGCTTTTGTAGGTGGTCCCTGAAGCCAGGTGGTGCAGAGTGAGTGCCAACTTGAGCCCAGGTTCCAGGCTGGGCCGGAAGTTGGTGTTTGCCTTGGTAAACCTGGGTGTCAGCCGCTGCACAACTTTGTCAAACATGGCTGGAGGCATCCTCATGAAGTTCTGGAATGCCCAAGTGTCTTCGTTCCTGAGCTCCACCATCAGCTTGTTTTACAGTCTGTACTCTGCTCTTCTCCCAATCCATCTTCGGACCCAGACACTTCTTGGCCGCCTCTTTTTCTTCCTGTATTAGAGTTCACAGAGCCTGTAGATGGCTTTGTACTGTTGCAGAAGGATGGTGGCTGCCAAAAGGACTGTGGTACGATCCACGGTGGACATGACTGGATGCTGTGGAAGAGGAAGAGTCAGATGAAGGCTGCAGAGGTCTGCACCGCTGGGCTGCTGGTCTGAAAGTGAGATGCAGACGAGTTGCTCCCCCTTTTTATAGGCAGTATAGGCATCCCTTTGGCATCCTCTAGGCATCCTCTAGACATCCTTAATATCCGAGATAGGTCTCCTCTGCGAACATTTTTTCCGCTTTAAACGCTTTGTTTCCATGCTGCATCCATTCTGCATCTGTTCCACGTCCATTCTGCTTCCTCCTTGCATCCGGGCGGATGCGAGTTGCGCGGATGCACAGTGGATGCCAAGCGGTTATAGCGGATGTGTAACGGATGCTTAATGGATGCATAGCGGATGCGTAGCGGATGCAGAACGGACGAACTGGATACATTTTCCGCGCAAAAGTTTTGGGCAGCCCAAAATTTTCAGAGCAGATGAAATGTCCATAAACGGATGCTGGACGGATAGAGAGGAAGCAAAATGGAGGCAGTAGGTACATCGCATTTTCGAACGGATGGCAAGGTTTTTTGTCCATTTTACATCCTCTTTGCATCCATTGGTTCAGTGTGACATGGGCTTTAGATAGCAACAGAATGTCAGAGATACAGAATGTCAGAGAGAGCAAGCCATGATCTCTAGCTCCCTCTTATGGCAATTCACAACCAATCGGAACATAGTACAAATCAATACACTAACTTTGTCTTAAAGCTACAAACATACATTGTTGGTTTATGTATTGCCCAACTAACTGGTGGATAGATTCCTGACAGAAGTTACTTGGATGAATAACAAAACTTCTCAATTTAAATAAACTTTGGTCCAATTGCCATGATTTAGCCACTTTTTAGATGCTTTTGGCTTAGATGATTGGAATAAGAAGGGAAAGATGAATGTATGATAGGCAGTACAAAACAGATCCAGGACAGAAGGTAACTCTGATTTTTTTCCCTTTAACTGAAGTGGGTTGAATGGACTTATTTGAGATATTGGGGATTGGGGATACGGCTGACTTCTGATTACCATTAAAATTCTCAAATTGACCAAATTCTATTTGAAAAATATTTCATGCTGTTACCTTTTCCATCAATATAAAATGGTTAGTGGAAGGGCTGAAAATAATAATGAAAAATATTGGAGTCTTAGTGGACGATCACCTAAATATGAACCAGCAGTGTGCCACAGCTGACACACACACCAAAAAAAGGCAACATAGTCCTAGGCTAACAGATAACAGATAATCAGAGTTGGAAGGATCTTGTAGGTCATCTAGTCCAACCCCCAGCCCAAGCAGGAGACCCTACTCCATTTCTGACAAATGGCAGTCCAATCTCTTCTTGAAAGTCTTAAGTGATGGTGCTCCCACAACTTCTGAGGGCAAGCTGTTCCATTGGTTGATTGTTCTCACTGTCAGAAAGTTTCTCCTTATTTCCAGGTTAAATCTCTCCTTGTTCAGTTTCTATCCATTATTCCTTGTCTGGCTACAGGCTCTTTAGAAAATAGTTTGTCCTCTTCCTCTCTGTGGCAGCCCCTCAAATATTGGAAGACTGCTTTCATGTATCCCCTGGTCCTTCTCTTTACTAAACTAGTAAACTAGTAAACTAGTAAACTCTTTACTAAACTAGCCAAGGCTAGTTCCTATAACCATTCTTCATATGTTTTTAGTCTCCAGTCCCTTAATCATCCTGGTTGATCTTCTCTGTACCTTTTCTAGAGTCTCAATATCTTTTTTATAGTGTGGTGACCAAAATTGAATGCAATACTCTAGGTGTGGCTTTATTAAGGCTTTATAGAATAATATTAGTAGGTCACTTGATCTTGATTGCATCTGTTAATGCAATTTAGGATTACATTGACTTTTTTGGTTGTTGCTGCACACACTCCTATTTAGCTGGTTGTCCACTAAAACTCCAAGATCCTTCTCACAGTTACTGCTATTAAGCCTGGTTTCACCTGGTTTCACAGATAATCAGAGTTGGAAAGGATCTTGTAGGTCATCTAGGCCAATCCCCTGCCCAAGCAGGAGACCCTATACCATTTCTGACAGACAGACAGACAGGCTGCATTAATAGATGACATCAAGATCACATGAAGTTTTAACACTTTATAATGCCTTGGTAAGGCCACATTTGGAATATTGCAATCCAGTTTTGGTTGCCACAATATAAAAAAGATGTTGAGATTCTAGAAAGAAGGCAGAGGAGAGCAACAAAGAGGATTAGGGAGCTGAAGGCTAAAACATTGATTGATTGATTGATTGATTTGATTTGTCAATCACAAGATAATAGGTATAAGTGTAAACATGAGTAAGAATACAGGAAATAGGTATGAATAAATGGGGACAATAGGACAGGGATGGTAGGCACGATGGTGCACTTATGCACACTCCTTACAGACCTCTTAGGAATGGGGTGAGGTCAATAGTGGATAGTTTGAGGTTACAGGAGTGGAGGTTATAGGATGGAACAACACAGTCAGGTAGTACATTCCAGGCATTGATCACTCTGTTGCTGAAGTCGTATTTCTGCAATTGAGTTTGAAGCAGTTTACATTGAGTTTGTACCTGTTGTGTGCTCTTATATTGTTGTGGTTGAAGCTGAAGTAGTCACTGACTGGTAGGACATTGTAGCAGATAATTTTGTGTGCTACACTTAAGTATAACCATAGGCGGCATAGTTCAAAGTTGTCCAAGTCCAAAATCTCAAGTCTGGTGATGTAGGGTATTCTGTTGCGAGCAGAGGAGTGGAGTACTCTTCTCATGAAATACTTCTGGACTTGCTTAATTGTATTTATGTTCGATATGCATTGTAGATTCCAGACTGATGAGCTGTATTTGAGTATTGGTCTGGCAAAAGTTTTGTATGCTCTAGTTAGTAATTTGATATTTCTGGAGGAGAAACTTCATCAGATTAGATTTGCAACTCTTAATGCCTTTTTGGCAATGCTGTTACAGTGAGCTCTGGCACTTAGGTCATTTGATATGAGAACTCCAAGGTCCTTGACAGAGTGAGAATCATCAACGAGGTCATATCCACCTAATTTGTATTTGGTGTACTGATTTTTTTAACCAATAAGTCCTCTGTGTAGGACAGAGCAGTTGTTGGTTGAGATTTGAATATGAACATATGATAAATGGTCACAGGAATTGAGTATCTCTAGCTTAATGAAAAGAACTAGAGGTGACTTAATAGCAGTGTTCTATCTCCGAGGCTGACCCAAAGAAGAAGAGATCAATCTATTCTATTCTATTCTATTCTATTCTATTCTATTCTATTCTATTCTATTCTATTCTATTCTATTCTATTCTATTCT
>BLBF01000039.1:24030995-24053778 GCA_015471245.1 Laticauda colubrina
CTATTCTATTCTATTCTATTCTATTCTATTCTATTCTATTCTATTCTTTGAAGATTGTATGTTATCAGGCATGCCTGATAGTATTAGATATTTTAGGATTTCTTGCATTTGAAAAGACCCCTGTGATGGCTAGCTTCAAGAATAGTGGGATTGAAATCTAAACCAAACACATGGGGTAAGGAGGAGGAATTGCTTCCTGAAGAAGTAGGTATTAGCTGGATAAATGTTTACTCTAATTCAAGGAATTCATGATTTAATTGAGATGGTAACTATTTAGCTTTCATCCAATCAGTCTCAGTAGTTTCACTAATAACAAAGTGCAGTATAGATAAGGATGCATTATTCAGTTCACCAAAAGCCAAAGTGACAATGCAATATTTGTGCTCACATTTTGATTGACAGGGTATCATGAAGGCTGCAATATGAACAAACAGGTTTGAATTTTGGAGGATTTTGAGGTGTCTTAAAACAAAACTAAATAAAGCTTTGCTTAAAATTCAGCTCCATCTCAACCTGATGTCACTGTGCTAGGATAATCCCCTGGAAATGATTACGATAATAACTGCCACAGGGGATACACTAAGACTGAAAGCAATGTTCTGCAGCATTTTATGTAATCTGGTCATTCTTCAGGCAGATAATTCTCCAAACCAAGCCAAAAACCTAACACTGTGTCAAAGTCTCCCTCACAATTTCTCAAGTTTTCTGCTGCTTGTCTCTCTTATTCTCAAAGTACCAGTATCTTTCCTTAAAACATTTTTTGGATGGAGTTTTTAAGTGGGTTAGAGTGATGCTCCCTAGAGTTTTCTTTGTTGTTGTTGTTACACTTCCTTCCATCACTCAAAAATCTCCCTAGTTGTCCACAGACTTACCCAATCCATCCATCCATCCATCACTCTGCCTCCAAATACCAGTTAAAGGAGGAAAAATGAGCAGACCTCCATCTCTTGCTTGAGGGAAACCCTGGGGCCCACTGTGAAAAACAAAAGATTGGATAAGATGAATCTTGGTCTGAGTGAGCAGGGCAATTATGTTCTTAATCTGAAAAAGACCCATATGTGTAATTACATCTGGATGTTGTTTTCTGGAATTAAATGTCTGGTAGAGAAAGGCTTGTATAATAAAAGACAGATATTTATCCCGATATGCTTCCCTTGTACAATTTTTCTTACAAATTATTCATTTCATTGGCTTGTCTTTTGCATAGGCAATTTGTTCAGGCAAGGAAGGTTTGAGACTAAACTGAAGCTGCTGTGTCTGATGAAGAAGGCACTTAAGCAGGTCGGACAAAAGCCAGGGATCTTGTCTAAAAGATCCCTTAAGTGAGTTAAGAAGGATCCTTGTCAGGCATAAAGGATCAGGACCATCTGTTGAACTGTAGCACAGAAGATTTATTCAAGGTTATACACACAAAAATCAAGTCAACTGAAATTCAAGCAGTGCATTGGTGCCAGGTCAATGAAATTCAGGAGGGGTTCTCATTTATGGGAACATAATGACTCTAGACTGATGAGTCATTTAACTCCACCCCTCAGCTCTGATTCTTGTCATTAAGGTAACAAAAGAAAAAATGACAAAAGAAGTTGGAGCTGAGAAAAATGGGAGCCCTCCTCAAGTCTCATCAGCAACTATACCAGACTCGAAAATAACAAGGTAAGAACAGGGCCAGCATTAAAGGCAACCTGAGACCTCCAAGGGGGAAGAGGGAATGGAGCTGTCAGAAAGAGAGATGGAGCCTAGACAGTCCACTAGTCTTCAGATGGAGAGTCAACAGACCCCAGGTCCAGAGGTGGCTGATGAGGAAGAGGAGGAACAGCTGAGTCCAGTGCCTGATCCATGGATGCACAGAAGGCGGAGAAGAGGAGACCAATGGAAATCTATGGGCTGGCCCTTGGGAAGGAAGAACCACTGCTGCTCGCAAAGCTCGACCTTAGCTCTGGGGATAAAAGGCAAACAACTATTCATCTCCCTGCTGGGCAGATTTGTTAGCCTGCTGTGAGAAAGACCTTTTGCCGTGGCTATTGGTACTCCTAACAAAGGGAACATTTATTTATTAACTACAGAGGGTTTGCCATGTTTGGGAGCCGGGTTAGAACATAACCATTCCCAATTTGCATATGCAAAATGATGTATAAAAATAAAATCATGGACTTGAAAGTTGCATTTAGGTTACTGGATCTAATCTCTTGCTCGATGCAGAAATCCAAGTGAAAGCATCACTGGGATTGGCTGGTACATTAATTGACCAAAGCTAGGATAAATCAACCTGGAGCTTCCATTTGTTGCTTTGTGTAATCAGATGTTACAGAGAGTAAATCGAGACGCCCTTCAAGTTTTGGAAAATGCTACCAGGCCTCTTCATTAGGCTAAACATACCTAGTTCCCTGAGCCATTCATCATATGATTTAATCTCCAGTTCCCCTAATCGTCTTTGTTGCTATTCTCTGCACTTTTTCTAGGGCCTCAGCACCTTTAACTTGTATCATGTTAACCAAAACTTGAAACAATATTCCAAATGTAGCTTTCAGAGGTGGGGTTCAGCAGGTTATGACCAGTTCTGGAGAACTGGTAGCAGAAACTTGGAGTAGTTCAGAGAACTGGCAAATCCCACCTCTGACTGGCCCCACCCTCACCTATCTCTGCCTCCCAAGTCCCAGCTGATCAGCTGGGTCTTCTTTGGTTTCCCTGCACAGGAAAAAGGAGCTGGAAAGTAGGTTCAAGGGGTGGGGAGGCAATGGAGATTTTGCTGTATCCTTCCCCTGCCACGCCCACCAAGCCACACCCACAGAACTGGAAGTAAAAAATTTTGAATCCCATCACTGGTAGCTTCACTAATGCAGTACAGAGTGGTGCAATAACTCTTTGTGATGTTGATGCTATCCTCCTGTTGATGTAGCCTTGGACTGTGTTCACTTTTTTTTGCAGCTGTAGCACCAGGGATGGAATTCAACTGGTGTAATGATTGGTTCAGTGAGTGCACGCAGCATTTGAAAACCATTTGAAAGCAAGCTTTCTATTAATTAGCCTTCTTTTTCATGTTGGAAAAGTCTGCCAAATGTTTATTGAAATTTGGATAGACGTGGCAAATTTAGACTTGGACAAATGAAGTGATTTTTGCCTTATGAAAAAAGGGTGCTTTAGCTTCTGAACTGCTTCCAAAATTACCATGCGATTGAAGCTTTTCAACTTCTTAATTTTTTTTTCAGCCAAAATGACCATATGTCAAGTGCAACAGTCCAGCTGAGCCAATATGATTGGCAGGATGAGGTAGAAAGAGAATTTGAAAAGCCAAAGACCTCCAGCAGTGATATACCTAGCTCCAGAGGTTTTAATCTTTCTCAAACAAACAGGTTCTTTGAGGCGAAGTTAAAACAAAATCCAACAGGATGGCTTTTTAGTTGCTCCCATCTTCCAAACAGTGGTGATATTCTACTGGTTCAGCTCTCTCTCTCTCTCTGCTGCTCTGCTGTTGGGCCCACCTGCCTGCCTGGGCTCCCATACTCACCATTATCCTCTGCTTTTGAAGCACAGCTGCTGAAACTACTGGGAGAGTGCAGGCTTGCAGAAGTTGAGTTGGAACACCTCTGCACCTACACAAACACTTCTGTGCCTGTGCAAAGTATGTATTTGGCACACGTGCACATGCAAAGTGTGTGCATGTGCACAAAGTGCAACCACCAAGTCACACCGGTGGTAAAACTTTTTGAATCCCACCACTGCTTCCAAGTCTCCATCTCAAAAGCTGTGTAATAATCCTGAGGAGAGGTAGGGACTGCAGTGCCTTTCAAGGATGACAAACTTCAGATTGGAGTGAAAAAGCAGCTCAGATTGAACTCTGCCTGCAGCTATGTTTAGTCAGACAATTTGAATCATTTCAAATCGATTGCGTATGCAAAAAATGACTTGCAACTGTTTTTTTTACACTTACAATTGTTCCCGCATCTCCTGTTGTGGTTTGCCATCAGCAGGTGCGAACAGCCAAGGTCTTGGAGAGTGAGGACTCAGATGAGGGCTCTGCGTGTAATGCAAGGATGGGGCCAGGACCATCAGGGGGTGGAGTGCTGCCTTTGGAGATTGTGGAGGCTGGCAAAAGTGATGCAGAGGACCCCAAGGAGCCTGTGCCCAGTGTGCATGTGCGCAGGGCTGCTCAAAGGAAAGAGGAGCTGCAGCAGTACAGGCAACTTGGGAGTAAGGCTGCAAGATAATGGCCCCTCCCTTCAGAGATAAAAGCCAGCTGAGAAACCGGAGTTCTTTGCAGGAAGCAAAGAAGTTTTTGCAGTCAAGCCTTGTGGACGTTCAGACTCTCTTAGTTTGTGTTTGGAGGCTCTTTTGTTTGAAATATTTCTTGGCAACTTTATCTAGTATTCTTGGCAGCCTTGCATAACCTTGGCAAGGCTCATTCTTATCAGAGATAATTAATTTGAAGCAGCCTTTTAACTCTGAAGGAACAGAATTTGTAAAGAATCATTAAAAAATTTTGCTGTTACCTTTGTTTTGTGTTTGTTTCATTGGAACAAGGTTTGGGTCAGAACATCTCTATGGACATGGGATCAAAATTGGCAGCTGGCATGGATTTAAGATGGTTGCAATATCATGTGGTCTCCTTTTGCCAGCTAAAACAAGCAGTGCCAATGGGGAAGCCAGATTTACTTAACAACTATGTTACTAGCTCCACAACTGCAGCTATTCACTTAACAACAGTGGCAAGAGAGGTTGTAAAATGGGGCCAAATTCACTTAACAATTGTCTTGGTTCAACTTTGGTTGTAAGTCAAGGACTACCTGTATTGGAGAGAAATTACATTGGTAGAATAGAATGAAGAAAGACCTACTCAAAGGTCTGTAGAGGTTATCAAATTCTTCACCCTAACCTACTCTCAGTTAACAGAAGTTAACAGAATAATAGAGTTGGAAGGGATTTTGAAGGTCATTAGTCCAACCCCTTGCTCAGGCAGGAAACCCTATATCATTTCACACAAATGGTTCAATCTCTTCTTGGAATCTTCCAATGTTGGAGCATTCACAACTTCTGGAGGCAAGTTGTTCCACTGATTAATTATTCTCACTGTCAGGAAATTCCTTTTTAATTTTAGGTTGCTTCTCTCCTTGATTAGTTTCCATCCATTGCTTCTTGTCCTGCCTTCTGGTGCTTTGGAGAGTAGCTTGACCAGAGGTGGCATTCAGCAGGTTCTGACCAGTTCTGGAAAATCAGTAGCGGAAATTTTGAGGACTTCCGAGAACTGGCAAATACTACCTCTGAATGGCCCCACCCCCAACTATTCATTGCCTCCCGAGTCCCAGCTGATTGGGTGGGTCTTCTTAGGTTGCCCTACACAGGAGAACAGAGCTGGAAAGCAGGTTAGTGGGGAGTGGTGGAAATGGGGATTTTGCAGTATTCTTCCCCTGCCATGCCCACCAAGCTACACCCACAGAACCGGTAGTAAACATTTTTGAATCCCACCACTGAGCTCTTCTTTTTTGTGGCAGCCCCTCAGATATTTCAATCAATTTTTGTGAAGATGGAAATGAAAAAGCTATGGATGTTGTCCTGAGTTCTTTTAGGGGATGAAATGTGCAATAACTCCTGATATATAAGCAGGTTTCATCGAGCTGCTTCCCATCTACTATACAGGATAATAATAACCTTCATTTAATTATTTGACCTCAAAGGATCTTCTTGAAATTTTAGCAAGATGATGACTCAGATGAAGTGTTATGAGATCTTTTTATGTTTCCCATCACTCCTACCTGTGAAATATGTTTCTTGAATACTTCCTTGAATTTTACACAGAACTTAATAAGCTATTTATTTTTATATGCTGCTAGATGCATTGGCTTAGCTTAGTTATTTTATAGATTATGTTTCTGTTAATATCCTTAAAAAATTTTTTAGTACTGCTACTTCCCTTTGTGTATTTTTAGATTGCCAGTTCACAATTTATTGTAATGATTAGGACTTTTTTAAAAGTACCATTGTTGGAGATCAGCAAGTATATCAACATAGCAACAAACAATTCAACATTGCAGCCCAACCCATCACAACCCAGTTTAAATTTTCCATAGTGATTCAACCAAATTAACCTCCTTCATCTGTTGAGAGAGCTTCTTTGCAAAGTAGTGATAATTAGGGGATAATTGGGGATGTTGGTCAGCTATTAAACACTTAATTTGTGCTTCCTTTGTCTACTACTGGAAGTAAGACCCACATTACCTGTCTCCACATTATCTGTTCTTCATTAGCATGTTTTCTGGAATTTTTTTCCCAATAGCACAGACATGAGGTCAGCAAGAACTAATATTTTTCTCAGGTTTTAAGTTACAATATTCTGATGAAACCAACTTTTGTTCTCCTCCCCTACCAACATAGCTAAATACAAATTTCCTTGATAAATCAGCTAAACATTGGAAATGTCACCAAATACCTGGGTCATACTATCATATGTGGTGGACATGAGTAGAAGCCAAAAAGTACTGGACAAAAATACACACATGATTGGAAAAGATGAGACAACAGCTTATTGATTTTAAAACCTGAAATATTCCTGTTGGGGATCTTACCTGAAATTTATAGTAAAGAGAATGTATATTTGATTATTCATGTATTAACTGCAGCTAGAAGTATTTGCTCAAAATTGGAAAAGTGAAGAGATTCCGAATGATGAAAATGTGATCAGAAAAAAATGTTAGAATGTGCAGAAATGAATAGGCTAACACTTGCAATTAAAGAGAAGGAGCAAACTGAATATTACCAGTTATGGGAACTATTTTATCAATGGCTAGAGAAAATATATGAAAGCTAGAAATAGACAAGTGAAATATAGAAAATATGTTAATAGAATTAAACATATTAAGAGGAGTGTCATAGTAATAGAAATATTACATATATCAATAAGATAAGAATAAGATAAGAAAAGAGAATTGATATCAAAGTAATGGATATGGTTGTAAAATTTAACTGTTATTGCACAAGTTATTTGTACCCAGACTCAGATATATACCTCTATAACTGTCTGGTTTGGTTCTGCAACCCAACAGGACAGACACAGAGTTCAGAGAATTATTAGAACTGCAGAAAAACCTATTGCTACCAAGCCTTCCATCGAGGACCTGTATACTGCACGAGTCAAAAAGAGGGCTGTTTCAACTCTTTCCATCAAAATGACACAATAGAGCACTCCGCACCAGAACAACTAGACACAAGGACAGTTTTTTCCCCCAAAGCCATCACTCTGTGAAAGCCCATGTCCCAGTGCACCAACGGATGCAAAGAGGATGTCAAACGGACAAAAAAGCTTGCCATCCATTGGAAAACGCGATGCATCCGTTGTGTACTCATTGCATACGTGTTTCATACACTCTATCCTCTCTGCACAAAAACTTTTTGAGCAGATGAACTTTCCACCGCATACAATGTACATCCGTGACATATACGGGCAACAAACGGTCTATGTCCGTTATCATCCATTAAACATACACTGTATCCTCTCGGCATCCTCTGACCATCCTCTCAACTCACATCTGCTCCAGCTGAAAATGGAAAGAGGGAGGAAATGAAAGGTGCACGGAACGTCCACACAGCATTAGTAGCACGGAAATAGAAAGGATGTAAGCGTATGCATCTCGTATATAAAGCATTAAAACGGACAAAACGTATGCAAAACAGTATGCATGGAGGGGGCCACACAACAGCATCAGCAAAGTGGTCAGAGAAGTGGTGCAGGCCATCATAGAAGAATACGTGGAGGAGCTCCTCAAGTGCCCCACCACTGAACAAGGCTGGACAAAACTTGCAGAAAAGTGGTATCAGAGGTGGAACTTTCCCCATACCGTTGGAGCCATAGATGGGAAGCACGTGGCCTGCAAAGCTCCAGCCAACTCAGGGACCTCTTATTACAACTACAAGGGCTTGTTCAGTATAATCCTCTTTGCCATGGTTGATGCTGACTACAAGTTCATGTACATCGATGCTTCAGGCAACAGGTCAGTTTCAGATAGCCAGGTATACAATGCCAGTGACCTCAAAGATGGGCTGGAATGCAACCTCATCATGGGTTTTCCAGATCCAGACCCCCTACCCAATGACACACAAGATGTGCCCTACTTCATCATGGGTGATGATGCCTTCTCCCTCAGAACCTACCTCATGAAGCCATATACTTCAAGATACCTCACCCGTGAAGAGAGGATCTTCAACTACAGGCTGTCCAGGGCAAGATGGGTGGTGGAGAACGCCTTTGGCATCCTGGCCAACAGGTTCCAGGTACTTCTCACCACTATGCAGCATCACCCAGAGACTGTGAGGAGCATCGTGGAAGCTTGCTGCATCCTGCACAATCTCATGCGCACCCGATACCCAGTGTTGCAGAACAGGCTTGTGGACCATCAACAAGGGAATGGGGACATGGAGCCTGGTGAAGGGAGGCAAGGACTAAACCTGATAGACACTGTAGATGTACAAGGCCCCAACAGAGCTTCATGTGAAGGGAAGAAGCAGCACAACCTACTGAGACACTGGTGCAACTTCCCAGCTGGAGCAGTGGAGTGGCAAGACAGGATGATAGATGGTTAATGGATGCTTCCTTGTGCCTGTCTCATAACACAGATGAGATTGTGCCATGTATGTTGAGTGACCCCACAATGAATAGGGCATTAATAAAGAGCTTTGTTTATTTTGAAATGTGTTGATCAATGAATAAATTGTTATTGATAAAAAAGGGCCATATGTGTGGCAGCTCGGAGGATGGACCATGCAGTCCCATATAGCTTGCATACAGCTTGCACTGGAGGTTTATCTATCCCACATCTATCCTCATCTATCCCACAACTATCCTTACCCATTCCACAAGCATGCAAAGGATTAACCATTTTTTCAAAGTTTTCACCAACACTTTATTAAGTAAAAAAAATGAACCAAATGTGTTAAGCAAAGATAACCTTTATTAATAACTGTTTTAAGTAAACTGTATGACTTTATTAAAAAATCAAAATGAACCAAGTAAAGTGTCTTAAGCAAAGATAAGGTGAACCGGTAACAACTCAGTCTCTGACACTATTCTCAGTCACTCTGAGGCATGTCCATGGTCTCAGCTGTTAAACGGGCAGGGACTGTGGAGGTGGCTGTGGCTGGACTGCTGGTCTGAGGTGCCATTGGAGTGCTTGGCCCCGAGAGTACAACAGGGGATGGTGTGTTCAGGAAGCTCTCAGAGAGCTGATTCAGTCCCGTGAGGTTGAGAGGCCCTTCATCAAGTACCTGGGATGTCAGGCAAAGGACTAATGACAGATTGTCCATTGACGGGCTTGGTTGTGGGGTGGAGGAAGGAGGAGTGTAGTGGGGCTATCTGGTCTGCAGCTGAGTGAGGACTGGAGTCTGTGGCATGCGATGAACCTGGGCCTGGACTGGGAAGTTCTGCTTCTGCTGTGGGAAGTCCTGGTAGTTGTAGCCTTGGTAGGTGAGGGGCTGTTGAAAGCTGTGGAAAGGTGGTGACATCACCTGGGGTGGAGGAGCAGACCTGGACTGGGTCAGAGCAAGTTCAGCTGGGCCTTGAGGGTTGTGCAGAAATGCTGTGATCTTTGGCTTCATCACCTGGTATTGGGCCTCAGGCAGGTCCATGAGGGTCTGGCTCACGTAGGTGATGAAGGACTTCCAGTCCGAAGATGGTATGTCACTGTGGACCAGCTAAGAGAGAAGATCTGTGCTGGTCTTGATTATGTCCAACAGGACAGTGTGGCTCTGACCCTCCAGTCTGCCTCTCTGCCTGCATCCTGTGGAGCTGGGAGTGGGGGTGGGCGTGGGTTGGTCTCTGGTGGCTGCCGCTTCTTTCTCCATTTGCGACAGGGAATCCTCCAAGTCCTCCGGCATGGGGAGTGCAGCTGTCGAGGGGGGGGGGTCTCTGCCATGGGGCCCTCCGAAGATACTTGCCTGGACAGGGTAGCTGGCTCCTGTCTGGAAGAGGACTGGCTGTCTGTGGGCTGTCTGAGCGAGAGGGGTGTCAGAGGGGAGGGGTGTCAGAGGGCTGCTCCTCGGTGGTGGACCTCACCCTCCAGGAAGCTGCACTTGGCCATGATGAACATTTCACAGTCAGTGGGCTTGACAGCGGCCTTCCCAGATTTTCTGAGGTGTAGCTTGCCATACCAGGTGTGCATGTGCTTCCACCATCCCAGGAGTACATCTGCAGTGTAGCCCAGGCTCTCTGCCCTGTCTCTCCAAGCTGCCTGCTTCTTCTTGGTGTTGCAATAGAGTCTGTGGCCCTTTCTCCACAGGTACTCATTCTCCCTCAGCCATTCCAGCACCTCCTCCTCATGGTCCTCGGAAATGGTGTACTGTTTCCTCTCTCCCTTCTCCTTCCCTTGCCTCTTCCTCCCTCTGGCAGGGGCTTCAGCAGCAGGGCCTTCAGGGTCTTGAGCAGCAGAGCATTGAGGCCTTGAGCCTGGTCCACCACAGCAGCAGCAGCAGTAGCAGCAGCACCACCACCAGCAGGAGAAGCACCAGCAGCACCAGCAGCACCAGCAGCACCAGCAGCACCAGCAGCACCAGCAGCACCAGCAGCACCAGCAGCACAGCAGCACCAGCAGCACTAGCAGGAGAAGCACCAGCAGGAGGAGCACCAGCAGCACCAGCAGCACCAGCAGCTTCAGAGTCTGTTCCAGGGGGTGGGAAGGTGGTTCTGTCCTTCTTGCCAGGGCTGGAACGAGTAGGCACGGGCTTCCTCTTCTTCCCTGACTGATGAACCATGGTGTTATTTGAAGATGTCTGTGGCAGCATGTCTTTCCTCTGAATGCTGACTGCGTGCGAGCTGCATCCTTTTATATCCACGGAGCTGACGCAATTCATACTCCTCACATATGCAGTGACCGCTTTGCATCCGATATACATCTGCTATGTATTTGCTTTGCTTCCTATAGGTGTCCGTGATGCATCCGTTTCATCCGCTATGCATCCGCCCCTTCCGCTTTTGCGTCCACTTCGCTATTCTTCCCCGGAACCCCTGCGGATGTGTCATCCGCTTCCATCCGCTTCCATCCGCTACGCTTCCTACGAATATCCGTTTAACATCCCCGCTCCGTACTACCCCCGTCCATTCCTTTCCATTCTTTTCTGTTCTGTTTATGCAAATTTGGGCCACTTTATGGAGTGGATAACAATGGATGGAGCCACCCCCGAAATTTTGCTCATCCGCTGTGTCCTTTTTGCATACGTTTTGCATCCGTCGGCCAGTGGAACCTATCCTTAAACAAATGATTTCCTCAACACTGTTCAACTATTACAAAGTCTGCACTACTATTACTATTAATCTTCTCATCACTCTTTATCACCCATCCCCTCCCACTTATGACTGTATGACTGTATGACTGTAACTTTGTCACTTGTATACTTTCAATTTATATTGACTGTTTCCTAGTATGATTTGATGGCTTCTTGTACCCTATGACTATCATTAAGTGTTGTATCTGATGATTCTTGACTCTTGATGAATGTATCTTTTCTTTTATGTATACTTAGAGCATTTGCACCAGGACAAATTTGTCATGTGTCCAATCACACTTGACCAATAAAGAATTCTATATTTGTTCCCAGATCCAGATATTTGTACCTAGATGGCATACCATTAAATGAAAGATGAATTCTATATATTTTAAATAAAATAAAAAACTTATTAAAAAAATTCCTTGTATGTTGAAGTATGGCTACTAGATCTACACAAGTCAACTGCTAGATGGTTGCAAAGAAATATCAGCTGTGATGACCCAGGGTGGGATACAAAACAGACACAGTCACAGAACACTGGTGAAGTCCTTTTTATTCCTTCATTTTCTTTCCAAGCTCCAAATATCCTTGACAGAAGATAAAAAATTCCCACACAAACAGTTACAAGAAGGAAGGGAAAAAACAACACAAAGCAGGCAAGATAAGGGCTTGAGGACGTCCACAGGTAACAGAACACACACTGGGAAGGACGCCAAACTCAGAGAGAAACTAAAAACCGGAGATATTTCCATGCTTTGTTTCCAGCACTCGCCCATATGCATGTCCGTCCTCTTATTCAGTTGTCACAACTGCATCCCATGAAGAGGATCAAGGCCCTCTCCTCCCCAGTACCCTCTCCTCCCTGTATCCCCTAGGATGAAGAAGAGATAGGCCTGGATCTTCCTCTGACTGCCCAGCCAGCCTCTGCCCTTCCCCAGCCTCCTCCAAAATTTCAGGAGCTACACTTCCATTCCCTGTGGGGCCGTTCCTCCTCTCTCTCAGAGTCAGTCTCCACCAGGGGCATGACATTAGCAAACTTTCCCAGGGATAGCAAACAACTTTCCAAGAATTTTAATTTCAGCCAATAAATGATCTAATTGATTCATAGTTGCTTCAATTGAGTCTTTTTTTTTTCCGGATTTTAACCTCATGGCTACATTCAGTATACCAGATTAATCAATTAATGGCCCTTCAGTATTTCAGTTCAATAGACTAGACTAGTCTTAACTCAAGTTGACTCAATGAGACTAGATTAAACTAAAATATTTATTGACCAGGTGTGATTATACACACAAGAAATTTGTGTCTGGTGCACCAGCTCCCAGGGTATATACAAAATGACAAAGTAATAATGAAGTCTTAATGATGCCAATAATGGAAGGTAGTAAAACAGATGAGAAGGATAAATGAGGACCAGCCCTACCACGTGGGTAAATATTCTTAGAATGGAATGAAGAATATAATTAGAATAGAATAGAATAGAATGGAGGAATGAAGAATATAATATAATATAATATAACAGAATAGAATAGAATAGAATAGAATAGAATAGAACAGAACAGAACAGAACAGAACAGAATAGAATAAAATACTTTATCAGCCAAGTGTGGTTGGACACACAAGGAATTTGTCTTGGTGCAAATGCTCTGTGTACATAAAAGAAAAAATACATTCATCAAGAGTCAAAAATCATAAGGTACAACACTTAATAGTAGTCATAGGGTACAATAAGCACTTAAATCATACTAGGAAACAATAAAGTAAACATTGTAAGGATACAAGTGACAAAGTTACAGTCATATAGTCACAAGTGGCAGGGGATGGGTGACAAGGAGTGATGAGAAGATTAATAGTAATAGTAGTGCAGACTTAGTAAATAGTTTGACAGTGTTGAGGGAATTATTTCTTTAGCAGAGTGATGGCATTCAGGAAAATTTTTTTTCTTGTGTCTAGTTGTTCTTGTGTGCAGTGCTCTATAGCGTCGTTTTGAGGGAATGAGTTGAAACAGTTTATGTCCAGGATGTGAGGGGTCTGTAAATATTTTCAGAGCCCTCTTTTTGACTTGTGCAGTATACAGGTTCTCCATGGAAGGCAGGTTGGTAGTAATTGTTTTTTTCTGCAGGCCTAATTACTCTCTGAAGTCTGTGTCTGTCTCGTTAATAGTTTTCATTAATCCAATTATTGGTGATATAGCAGGCCTATTGGTTCCTATCACCAGTTTGCTTCTATGGGATTCCAGAAAGGAATTATTATTTTTTATTTGCTTCTTTCTTGGTATTTTTATTTTGTTAAAAAAAGTTGGTATTAAGCTTAATACCAAAGTCAAAGTCATTCTGGCCTCATAACAGCCTCTACTTTAACCAGGGATGTTTTAAGCTTGTCTTCCACTTTTGTTTTTAAAACATTTTTACTAAATTCTAACCATTGTGAGACTTATTTTCTCAATGGCTTGGGAAAGAAACAACATGCTTCCAAAATACATGTGTGGGAAGTGACTGCCAATTGCACATTGGATTGTTATTCTTTTGCAGAGGCAGTCATTAGTTTTGCTCTTTCTCAATTTCCTGACTAAGTAAAATGACATTTTAAAAATCTATAGATTTTTTTCTGTATGCACAGTGTTTATTTTCAAGAGCGAGACTGAAAAGAAAAATAGCTTGGTTGTTTCTGGAGCCTTTGCTGCACAACGGTAAAAACAGCCAAATGACCAATATTAGTTGAGGTTCTGCCTTTTCCCCTTCACGGGAGGTATGATTTTCATAATGGGGGTTTGGTTGCTTGGGAAATAATATAGCAAGGTTACTGTGGATTATATTGTTCCATCATTAATAGCATTTGGTCCTTCCTGATTCTCTTTTGCTACAGGAAAATTTGAAGGTTTGTCAGATCCTGTTTGGGCTTCTGGACATTTTTGTTAAAGCATGGATGAGGTTCAATTGATTGATTGATTTTTAAATTAAATCTATGCATCCCCCATCCTGTTGTTTGCAGTGATTATGCTAGTTCCTACTCACCATGACTAGAACACATGCTTCTTTGGTCACTTTATCACTAGACCAGACTGGGTCCCCATATTTTGAAAGACTCTGACTGTAAAAAGAGAGGAAGGGTGCAGAAAAGATGGAAGAACTGAGCTCCTTGAGATATGTCATGCCCCACTCAGAGTCTGAATTTGAGGAGGAAGACAAACAGCTGACAGAGAGCAGGAGAGTGCTGCCATTGCCTATGGAGGAAACTGGGGAAGGGCAAAGTCAGGCTGGGCAGAGCAGGGAAGAAGTAGAACAAGGGAGAGGAAGACCAAGGCCCACCACCTCCTCATCCTAGGGCACACAGGGAGGAATGAAGAAGAGAGCAATGTGGGTTGCATGGCTTATGAGGAAGGAAAGGGGCCTGATTCCCTTCACAAGGCACACTGGGGATAGAGTTTAAAAAAGAGGGAGTTGGGAGGGGCATTTGTCAGGAACAAACACTAAACTCATCTAGTGTTGTGACTTTTAGCCTGCATTCCTGCCATTCCTCCTGTCTCTGAATTATTGCTGTGCTTCTGTATGCTTATCTGCCTTGCTAACTAATTATCTTGCCCTGTTGAAGTGATTGAGTGCAGTCATTCTGCTTACAGCGTTTGGACTGGAGTATCTGCAGTCAGTGGCTGTTGTAGGCTCATGGGAGAGTTTTTCTGCAGGCCAGAGAGTAATTGGGACATTGGTGGCAAAGTTGGAGCGAATAACCTCATACCTATTTGATGGATGTGTTGCCTTTGTGCCACACCTCGGGTCATCAGGAGATGTTTGATTGTTCCTCAACAAAAATTTCACTGTCTTGATGGGTTAGGTGCTCAACACTGTTCCTCTTAGCAACCACACAGATAGATTTTCTTACTGACACTGTCCCTCACTTGATTTTTGGATCTTCCAATGATGCTGCTACAAACATTACATCAATGAAAAGGAAATCACATGGGTGCTCTCTTCTGTAGGAATTTTTTTTTCCCCTTTGCCAGTCTAGAGGGATGGTGATGAGGGAGATAGAAATGGATTTGAAGTGACTGTTCAGAAGCCTTTAGAGAAACAACAAGAGTAGAGATACTGTATTCCTCAAGTCTTAGGAAAGACGGTAGTCTTAGAAAGAATCTCAGACTGGCTTCTGCCTGATTCAGTAGGATATAAGGAGGAGGGAAGGGTAGACTTGCAAGATTAGCCTACCTACCTAAAGTACTGCTCCAGTGTCTTATTGTCCAGTAGGCTTCCTGATCCATTCTATCTCTTACAACTGACAAATACAGAAAAACAAGATATTTTCCAAAGTTATAGTGGCATTGAGAAATAAAGGAAAATACATTTCCCTTTTTAAGATGGTAAATATTGTGACTGAGTATTGGTCATATAGGGACACAGTGGCTCAGTGGCTAAGACACTGAGCTTGTCGATCAGAAAGGTTGGCAGTTTGGTGGTTCAAATCCCTAACGCTGCGTAATGGGGTGAGCTCCTGTCAGCTTCTGCCAACCTAGCAGTTTGAAAGCATGTAAAAATGTAAGTAGAAAAATAGGGATCACTTTGATGGGAAGGTAACAGTGTTCCATGTGCCTTTGGTGTTTAGTCATGCCGGCCATATGACAATGGAGACGTCTTCGGACAACACTGGCTCTCTGGTTTTGTAATAGAGATGAGCACTGCCCCCTACAGTTGGAAATGACTAGCATGTATGTGCAAGGGGAACTTTTATCTCATTGGTCATATAAATGGGATTGGGGGGAAATTATTGGTCCTTCCTTCCTTACTTCCTTCCTTCCTTCCCTCTCCTTCATTCCCTCCCTTTCATGACACTTCAATCATTTGAGTCCAAATGCAAACAAATGACTATTAGAACACCAAATTAAGAATTATCCAGTAAGGAGGAGGGAACAGGGTCATAGCTGCACCATAAATTACATGAGTCAGAGCTGACTTCATTAGGATAAGTGCCGACACGTTGCTCCTAATAAATGATTGGATTTCTTTTGAAGTTTGGCTCAAGGATCATGATTTGATTAGAGCATTTGTCAGAACCCTGACACACAGATGATAATGATGATGATGATGATGATGATGATGATGAACATCATCTATCCATCCATCATCATTCATCATTAAAATAACAGAGTTGGAAGGAACCTTGTAGGTCTTCTAATTCAACCTGCTGGTCAGGTTGGATGACCAGCATATGAATGACCTATACAATTTCAGACAAATGGTGGTTCAATCTTTACTGAACAACTTCCAGTGTTGGAAAACCCACAACTTCTGGAGGCCAGTTGTTCCACTGATTAATTCTTCTCACTGTCAGGAAATTTCTCTTTAGTTCTATGGTGGTTCTCTTCTTGATTTTCCATCTATTGCTTCTTGGACTATTTCCAGTGCTTTGGAGAATAAGTTGAGTCTTATTTGAATAGGTGGGTATGGCTTGGTGGGTAGGGCTTGGTGGGTATGGCTTGGTGGGCATAGCAGGGATAGGATACTGAAAAATCTCCATTCCCTCCCCACCCCACTAAACTACTTTTCAGCTCTGTTCTCCTGTGCAGGGCAACAAAAGGAGACCCAGCCGATCATCTGGGAATCGGGAGGCAGAGAATAGATGGGAGTGGGGCCAGTCAGAGGCAATATTTGCCGGTTCTCTGAACTACTCAAAATTTCTGGTTCTCCAGAACTGGTCAGAACCTATTGAATACCACGTCTAAACCTCATCATAAATCATCCTCATCCTCATCATCTATGCCCTTGTTGCAATTTAATTCTCAGTTCTGTAAAGATACTGAAAAATACATTTAAAACACATGTTTATCCTGATGTTATTTTTGAGGGCCCTTAAAAAAAGAAAGAAAGAAAAACCATAAGGTTTTTGATTAATCCTTGACACAAACCACTTTAAGGGCGTGTCACATAGGCCGACGGATGCAAAAATTATGTAAAAAGGACACAGAGGACGAGAAAATTTTCCATCCGTTGTTATCCGCTCTCAAAAGTGCCCCGAATTTGCATAAAGACAGCAGACAACAACGGAAAGGAACGGAAGGGGGGAGGACGTAGCCAGGATATAAAGCGGATGCTCCACGGAAGCCTAGCGGATGGAAGTGGATGGAAGTGGATGGCACATCCACAGGGCTTCAAGGGGAGCACAGCAAAGCGGATGTGCAGCAGAAGGAGCAGATGCCTAGTGGATGACGGGGATGCAGAGCGGAAGCCTAGCGGATGCCTAGCAGATGCAAAGCATTCACTGCACATGTGGGGAGGATGCATTGCCTAAGCCCCACGGATATAAAGGGATGCAGCTCGCAAGCAGGTCACCATTCAGAGGAAAGACCTGCAGCCAGACACAGCTCCAGCCAGCCAACAACCATGAGGAAGAAAAGGAAGCATGTGCCATCTGCTACCAGCCCTGGCAAGAAGGACAGGGCCACCATCCCACCCCTTGGCCCTGACTCTGTTTCTGCTGTGGCTTCTGCTGCTCGGGCTGACTCTTCTGGTGCTGGGGCTTCTGCTGGCACTGCTCCTGGTGCTGGTGCTTCTGCTGGTGCTTACTCTGCTGGTGCTGCTCCTGGTGCTGGTGCTTCTACTGGTGCTTACTCTGCTGATGCTGCTCCTGGTCCTGCTGGTGCTGCTGGTGCTGCTGGTGCTGCTGGTGCTCATGGTCTTGCTGGTCCTGCTGGTGCTGCTGGTGCTCACTCTGCTGCTGCTGATCCTGGTGCTGCTGGTGCTGCTGGTGCTGCTGGTGCTTACTCTGCTGCTGCTGATCCTGGTCCTGCTGGTCCTGCTGGTGCTGCTGGTGCTTACTCTGCTGCTGCTGATCCTGGTGCTGCTGGTGCTGCTGGTGATCCTGGTGCTGCTGGTGCTGCTGGTGCTGCTGGTCCTGCTTTTGCTGCTAATGTTGTTGTTGCTGCTGCTGCTGGTGGTGGTGTGGTGGAGCAGACCCTACAACCTCGAAGCCCCTCTGATGAGGGTCCAGATGGCCCTGCCAAAGGGAGGAAGAGGCATATGTGTGAACGAGAGAGGAGGCAATACTCCATCAAAGAGGAACATGAGGATGAGGTGCTGGAATGGCTGAGGGAGAACGAGTATCTAAGTCAGAAGGGACACAGGCTCTATCGAGACACCAAGAGGAAGCAGGCTGCTTGGAGAGAGAAGGCGGAGAGCCTGGGCTACACTTCAGAGGTCCTCCTCAGCTGGAGGAAGCACATGCACACCTGGTAGGGGAAGCTGCACCTCAAGAAGTCTGGCCAGGCCACAGTCAAGCTCACCGACCGGGAGACCTACGTGATGGCCAAGTGCAGCTTCTTGGAGGGTGAGATCAGCCACCGAGGAGCAGCCCCTCTGACAACCCTCTCTCTTAGGCAGCCCACAGAGAGCCAGTCCTCCTCTGGCCAAGAGTCAGCTCCTGTGTCCAGGAAGGTATCTGTGGAGCATCCCACAACGGACCACCCCGACAGCTGCACTCCCCGTGGCGGAGCACTTGGAGGACCCCCTGGCGCAGTGGGAGCAAGGAGAGGGCACTTCCACCAGAGACCAACCCACATCCACCCCCAGCTCCACCTCCTCAGAAAGAAGGCAGAGAGCCAGACCAGAGGGACAGAGCCTCACTGTCCTGCTGGAGATCAGGGACACCATCAAAAACAGCGTAGATCTCCTCTCTCAGGGGTACACACCGACATACCATCCTCAAACCGCAAGCCCTTCCTCACCTACGACAACCAGCCCCTCATGGACATGTCGGAATCACAGTACCAAGTGATAAAGGAGAGGATCACCGGTCTTCTGCACAACCCTCCAGGCCCAGCTGAACCTGCTCTGATCCAGTCCAGGTCTGCTCTTCCACCCCAGGTGATGTCACAGCCCTTCCAAGGCTTTCCACAGGCCCTCACCTACCAAGGCTATGGCAACCAGGAGTTCCAGCAGCAAAGGCAGCCCTTCCCAGTCCAGCCACAGGTTCATCAAATACCACCGATGCCACCGATGCCACCAATGCCACCAATGCCACCAAGGCCCCAAATGCCACCCATGCCACCCATGCCACAGATTCCACCCATGCCACAGATGCCACCCACGCCTCACCTTGCTCACCTACAGACCAGACAGCCCCACTACACTCCTCCTTCCTCCACCCCACAGCCAAGCCCGGCCTCAGAACATCTGTCATCGGTCTAGGGACACCCCATGTCATGGAGATAGGGGCTTTCAACATCACAGGACTGAGCCAGCTCTCTGAGAGCTTCCTCCACACACCATCCCTTGTTGTCCTCTTGGGGCCAGGCACCCCAATGGCACCTCAGACCAGCACTCCAGCAGCAGCCACCTCCACAGCACCTGGACCCTTCACCCCTAAGACTATGGGCACGCCTCAGAGTGACTGAGAAGAGTGCCAGAGACTGGGTTGCTACCTGTTGACTTTATGTTTGCTTGGGACACTTTACTTGGGTCATTTTGCTTTTACAATTTGTTATTAATAAAGTTTATCTTTGTTTCACACACTTGGTTCATTTATTTTTGTAATTAAAGTCTTGGTGGAAACTTTTAGTAATGGTTTAAGCCTTTGCATGCTTGTGGGATGGGAAAGGATAGCAGTGGGATGGGCAGGGATACCTGTGGGATGGGTAATAGCTGTGGAATGGGTAAGGATAGCAGTGGGATGGGTAATAGCTGTGGGATAGATAAACCTCCAGTGCAAGCATAGTGGGACTGTATGGTCCACCCTCCCAGGTGCCACACCTATGGCCCTTTATTATCAATAACAATGTAATCATTGATCCACACATTTCAACATAAACACAACTCTTTATTAAATGCCCTGTTCATTGTAGGGCCACTCAACATACATGGCACAATCTCATCAGTGTTATGAGACAGGCTGAAGGAACCATCCATTAAGCATCTACCATCCTGTCTTGCCACTCCACTGTTCCAGCTGGGGAGTTGCACCAGTGTTTCAGGAGGTTAAGCTGCTTCTTCCCTTCATGTGAAACTCTGTTGGGGATTGCACATCCACAGTATCTATCAGGTTTCACCCTTGCCTCCATTCACCAGGCTCCATGTCCCCATTGCCTTGTTGACAGTCCACAAGCCTGTTCTGCAACACTGGGTAGCGGGTGCACATGAGATTATGTAGGATGAAGTAAGCTTCCACGATGTTCCTCATGGTCTCTGGGCGATGCTGCATGGTGGTTAGAAGTAGCTGGAACCTGTTGGCCAGGATGCCGAAGGTGTTCTCCACCACCCGCCTTGCCCTGGACAGCCTGTAGTTGAAGAACGTCTCTTCACGGGTGAGGCATCTGGAAGTGTAGGGCTTCATGAGGTAGGTTCTGAGGGAGAAGGCGTCATCCCCCACAATGAACTTAGGCACATCTTGTGTGTCGTTGGGCAGGGGGTCTGGATCTGGGAAGCCCATGATGATGTTGTGTTCCAGCCCCTCCTTGAGGTGACTGATGTTGTATATCTGGGCATCTGAAGATGACCCGTTGCCTGAAGCATCGATGTACATGAACTTGTAGTCAGCATCGACCATGTCGAAGAGGATGATGCTGAAGAAGCCCTTGTAGTTGTGATAAGTGGACCCTGAGTTGGCTGGAGCTTTGCAGGCCACGTGCTTCCCATCTATGGCTCCAACGGTGTGGGGGAAGTTCTACCACTGCTCTGCTACTTTCTTCCAGCCTTCTTCAGTGGAGGGGCACTGGAGGAGCTCCTCCAGGTATTCTTCAATGATGGCCTGTATCACTTCTCTGACCACAATGCTGATGGTGTTGTGTGGCACCCTCCAGCCGTAATGCATGCTCCTGTACATGGTCCCTGAGGCCAGGTGGCGCAGAGTCTGCGCCACCTTGAGCCCAGGGTCCAGGCTGGGCTGGAAGTTTGTGTTTGCCTTGGTCAACCTGGGTCTCAGCCACTCCACAACTTCGTCAAACATGGCTGGCGGCATCCTCATGAAGTTCTGGAATGCATGAGGGTCTTCGTTCCTCAGCTCCTCCATCAGCTTGTTATACAGTCCGTACTCTGCTCTTCTGGTGATCCATCTTCGGACCCAGACACTTCTTGGATGCCTCCTTTTCTTCCTGTAGAACAGGTGAAAGAGCCTGTAGATGGCTTCGCACTGTTGTAGAACGATGGTGGCTACCAAAAGGAGTGTGTGATGATCCATGGTGGAGATGACTGGATGCTGTGGAAGAGCAAGAGCCAGATGAAGGCTGAAGAGAACTGCACCACAGGGCTGCTGGACTGAAAGTGAGATGTAGGTGAGTTTCTCCCCCTTTTTATAGGAAATATAGGTTTTCCGCTAGGTGTCCTTTTGCATCCTCCAGGCATCCTGCAGACATCCTAAATATCCAAGATATGTCCCCTATGTGAACGTTCTTTTTCCATTTTAATGCTTTGTATGCGAGCTGCATCCACTTTCATCCTTTCTACGTCCGTGCTACTAATGCTTTGTGTCCATTCCACATCCGTTTCGCTTCCTCCCTGTGTCCTTTTTCTGCTGGAGTGGATGCGAGTTGCACGGATGCGCATCGGATGCCTAGCGGATATAACGGATGTGCAACGGATGATGATGGACGTATAACAGATGTTCCCCATATGCGTAGTGGATGTAGAACGGATGCGTTGGATACATTTTCCGCTCAAAAAGTTTTGTGCAGCTCAAAACCTTTTGAGCGGATGAAATGTCAGTAGACGGATGCTGGACGGATAGAGAGTATGAAAAACGGACGCAGTGAGTACAGAACGGATGCATCGTGTTAACCAATGGATGGCAAGTGTTTCTCTCCATTTTACATCCTCTTTCCATCCGTTGGTGCTGTGTGACAGGGGCTTTAGACATATTTGTCACTGCTACATTTAAACCAGCTGATAGGGAAGAAATTCAAGGACCCATTAATGGGTTGAGTTAATAATCATTTTCTCATATTTCTTTGCCATCTGAAGCCCTGATGTCTCTATTTATAGTAAGTTTCATCTCTTGTTCGACCCTCCAGGTGCTGTTCTGTGTTTAGTAAGATGCACAATCATATTAATGTAAGCTGTATATCAAAAGAGTGCTTACATTATTAGGAACAGAGGGAAATCTTTTTATTTTTTACAAGCCACAATGACTGTTGCTTTAAATTAGAACAAATTTCATTGTAGCACGCATATTCAGTTAAAGTTAATTTAAATTTAGCCATACCAAATTGCAGGAGGCTGTGTCTGCATTATATACGAGAATCAATATAAGCTTTGGTTAAGGTGCTGGAATAGGAATGGAAAAACCCAAGTTTGTAATCTTCTTTTCAGCACAAAAAACTTAGGCTATCCTCTTTTAGCTGTAGATTGGGAAAAAGATCTACTAGCTACTAATACCACTAATACTAATACTAATAGGAGACATCCATAACCTTCAGTTAAGAGAACGTCATCCTCTCGGAGAATTAAAGCTGATTATATTTTATATTATATTATATTATATTACATTACATTACAATATGTTATATTGTATTGTATTATATTATATTATATTATATTGTATTGTATTGTATTGTATTGTATTG